>JAULJZ010000023.1:3574812-3599332 GCA_032270985.1 Heliamphora pulchella
GGACCTAGCTGCTCGGATCCCCAATAACTCGAGTAGGTCAAGTCTGGGATTTCTTGTAACTTGAGTAACTTGGAGTTGTATGTTCGATTTACTAATGGAGTAAAATTAGCCTACTCGAGCAACTCGAGTCACTCGAGTAACTCAAGTGGGCGAGTTTTTTAGGCCTTTCAACTTTCTTCTGCTTTGTTGACTAGTTCAGGTCAAGGAATGTATGATTCGAATACTTAACCCTCTTCGTAGTTCATATTCAAGTCACCAGTGGAATGAGTAGTTTATGTGATCACCCGAGCACCTGGATTAGAGTAGTCGATACCGGTTAAATAGAAGAATGTCCGAACTACTAGAGATGCGAGCAGCTCGGGTCATGGGTGACTCGAGTTATGAGTAGACGAGTTGCTCGAGTCATGAGTGACTCGAGTTATGAGTAGAAGTATTGTATCCGAGCTACTAGAGGGGTGAGCAGCTTGGGTCATGGGTGAGTTGAGTGGATGTATTGTTTAAATCATGTAGTTAAGAAGAAGAAAAAATTCTTGTCTCCAAAATAAAATTCTGTACTCAAACGACCTAAGACATCATGTAGCTCTACTGTACGAATAGCTCTATTGTACCCGAGTAGCTCTACTGTACCCGAATAGCTCTACTACCCGAGTAACTCTACTGTACCCGAATAGCTCGGGTGTTATACTCATCTTGAAAAGTTTCGCATTGACTTTCTTTCATCTTTACTCTTAATATTGACTTACTCAAGATATCCGCTCTAGTGGCTTGACCCATAATTATTTATGTATTTATTATTCAAAAATAAATTATATCTTAATAAGCGACGACCTACCTACAGATTTTAAGCTAGTCGTCGGACAAGTTCAGGATCTCCTACTTATTCTGAATGTATTCATGCAGAAGGTATGCTTCTGAGTGAATTTTTTCAAGTTGTTGCTATTATTAAGAAATTATCGCAGGGTTAGAAAGATTTCAAGAATTACTTGAAGCATAAGCGCAAGGAGATGAAACTGTAGGAACTAATTATCAGATTGAGGATAGAGGAATACAACTGCAATTTTGAGAAAAAAACTGGGATGGAGTCTAAGGCCAATGTTGTGGAACAGGCGATCAAAGTCAACAACAAGAGGAGAAAACATGTTGGTAACAAAGGCGGGGACTCAAAGAGACTCAAATTCAATGACAAGTGTTACATCTGTGACAAACCTGGACATTGAGCAAAGGATTGTCGCAGCAAGTGCAAGAAAAATGCCCAAACCAACATGATCGAAGTGGACAAACTTTCTACTGAGGGTGGATGACACCAGTCTTTCTGCCGTTGTGTCTGAAACAAATCTTGTTGAAAATTCTAGAGAATGGTGGGTGGATACTAAAGCTACTCGCCACATTTGTTCAGACAGGCGGATGTTCTCTACTTATCGAATGATAGATGGAGAACAGTTGTATATAGGGAACGCTTCTACCTCAAAGGTGCAAGGTCAAGGAAATGTGATACTGAAGATAACTTCAGGAAAGGAACTCGCACTCAACAATGTGCTACATGTGCTAGACATTCGCAAGAATTTAATTTTTGGGTTTCTGTTGAGCAAGAATGGATTCAGGCTAATACTTGAGTCTGATAAATTTGTACTCACAAAAAGTGGGATGCTTGTAGGTAAATATTATCAAATTGACGATTTTTTTAAACTGAATGTAATGGTTATTGTACCAAAATTTACAATGAATAAGAATGAATCTTCTTCTGCTTATATTATTGATTCTTCTTTATGGCATGGTATTATTATGGCATGTTAATTATAATTTTCTGCGTAGATTAATTAACATGAATACAAATGTAAGATTTATGTAGAGACAAAATTAGCTAAGGTAACTTTTCATTCTGTTGAAAGGACTATAGAACCTCTAGATCTAATTCACAGTGATATTTATAATTTTAAATCAATTCAAATAAAAGGTGACAAAAAGTATTTCATTAATTTTATTGATGATAGCACTAGATACTGCTACATCTATCCGCTTAGAAGCAAGGATGAAGTCTTGAAAATATTTATTCATTACAAGATTGAAGTTGAAAATCAATTTGGGAAGATGATCAAAGCTCTAAAGAGGGATAGAGGTGGTGAATATGAATCGCCTTTTGGTAAATTGTGTTCACAACATGGTATAATTTATCAAACAACAAAATGGTGTTACTAAACGAAAAAATAAAACTTTAAAAGATATGATGAATGCTATGTTAATTAGTTCGGGTTTACCTCAAAACTTATGAGGGGAAGCTTTTATTTTAGTTAAATATATTCTTAACAACATACTCCACAAGAAGACGAATGAGACACCTTATGAATTGTGAAAATGTCAAATGTGTACCAACAAATTCTTAAGAGTGTTGAGGTGTTTGACAAAGGTAGCAGTGCCTACACCAAATAGGTCAAAATTGGGACATAAAATCGTTGATTGTGTATTTATCAGTTATGCTAATAATAGTAGTACTTATCAATTTCTTATTCACAAATTCAAAATTTCAGATATGCATATTAATACTATTATTGAGTCAGGGATTGTGGTGTTCTTTGAACATATATTTCCTTACAAATCTAGACATGAGACAAGTTCTGTAAAAAGAACTTATGACACTACTCAAAGTAGTGATCATAATAAAGATCAAGAAGGAAAATAGGATGTAAAAACTTGACGTAGTAAATGAGCTAGAATATCTAAATCCTTTGGTCCAAATTTTATAACCTATTTGTTAGAAAATGAGTCTTGAACTTACAAGGGGGCATTATCCAGTGCTGAAGCCCCTTTATGAAAAGAGGCTGTGAACAACAAAATTGAGTCCATCCTTCATAATCATACATGGGGACTAGTAGATCTTCTACCCGGTTGTAAACTTTTTTCATATAAATAGATATTCAGGAGAAAGATGAAAGCGAATTGATCAATTGACAAGTATAAAACAAGACTTGTGGTCAAAGGATATAGATAAAAAGAAAGTCTTGATTACTTTGACACATATTCACCGATTACATGAATAACGTCTAGACATATCCTAATTTTCATAATTGCGTTATTTAATCTAGATATACATCAGAAGGATGTGAAGACGAAATTGTTGAACAATGAATTGAATGAAGAGATTTACATGAAACAATTGAAAGGGTTTGTTGTTCATGGACAAGATAACAAAGTTTGTAACTCGTCAAATCTCTTTATGGTTTAAAACAAGCACCAAAGTAATGGTATGAAAAATTTGATAATATTATGATATCAAATGAATTTAAGACAAACGAATGTAACAAGTGTGTCTATGTTAAAAAAACAAATAAATGATATGTTATCATCTGTCTTTATGTTGATAACAAACTCATCATAGGTAGTAATGATCAAATGATTAAATCCATGAAGAAAATATTGAACAAACAGTTTAACATGAATATTTGGGAGTGGCGAATGTTATTTTAGGAATAACATTTTCTAGAACATATGATGGATATACTTTGTCTCAATTCCATTAAATTGAGAAAAATGCTTGATAAATTCACCAAGGATGATGACCATCTAGCGAGGACGTTAGTAGAGATGTAAATCTACATCTATCCAAAAATACGGGCAAAAGCATATCTCAATTGGAATATTCCAGAATTATTGGGAGTCTAATGTACTTAATAAACTGCACACAACCGGATATAGCGTATGCAGTAAGTAAATTAAGTAAACACACAAATAACCTAGGGACATACCACTGAAAGGCTATAGTTCGGGTTCTTAAATATCTAAGATACACTTATAACTATGGATTGTGTTATACCAGATATTCAGCTGTTCTAGAAGGCTATTGTGACGCTAACTGGATATCTAATACAAAAGACTCAAAATTCACAAGTGGATATGTCGTCACTCTCGAAGGTGCAACTATGTCTTTAAAATCCTCCAAATAGACATGCATCGCTAGGTCAAAAATGGAATCTGAGTTCATAGTCTCGGATAAAGTTGAGGAAAAAACAGAATGGCTATGCATTTCTTATATGATGTTCCAATGTTGTCACACTCTCTTTCTAGGGATCGAAAATCGAGGCAATTTACAGCAGTCAAAAGAATATTTATAATAGTCAACTGAATTTATTTATTCACTGAAACAAAAGTATTATGTACATTAAGAACATTACATCCCAAACATCAAACTGGTTTAAACAAAAATCTCATATTTCTTAACAAAACGGCATCCGACCAACTATTATGGTGGATCAACTCTAGCCATCCTTACTATCTGCAACCATAGGGGTTACAGGATAGTGCATTTAGTATTATAATGAATAAGATAAAAAACAGTCATTTCATTCAAAAATACTAAAATATCATGCTTTTCGCAAGAGACGTAAAATACTGTATTTACTTATCATAAAATCTCATAGATAACCTTCTCAATCTTTTCAAAAGTATCTTTTAGGCTCAACTGCCACAGGTCATTGAATCCAGCATCCATAGTTTAAGTGTAAGCTCCTGGCATAATTGCCACCATAAAATCGTTTTATTCATAACACATACCCAACAGTGTTCAAGTAGTTGTCAACCTCACGACTGGAGTTTCAACGGTGCTATAATCTCAATTCTCAGTGCACGGATAACAACATGAGGGAATGAAGACCACTCTCCACCACACACGAGTGGTATGTGTTATAATCCGGGACTTGACCCAAAAAACCTTTAAGGCAAAATAACTCCCGCTCAATGAGAAACCTACCTACCTTATAGGGATAAACAAAACCCATGATTTGGCAACCTCCCCTAATGGGATATAAATAGCCAAAAACTCATGTAACTTGACACTTTAGAACAACATCTCATAATATTGATGACATTTGTTAAAATATTTTTATCACAAACACATACTTTTTAAAAAGTACAGATATCATATTTAGAAATATCATAGTATTTGAATAAAAGATCATGCTATCACAAATTTTCATACTTTAAAACATGGATATAAAGTATATTTAAAGTATAATTTATGCACTTCTGTTCAAGATAATACTTAAACACTCTCACATTGACTTAAGCGCACCAAACTATTTCTTCGTTCTTGATTCTAACTTTCTAATCCTCCGGTAACCCAACCTTGGTGCCTAAAAAAACCAAATCTCTATGTAAGTGTAGGATACTAATATCGTACTAAATTTTAAAATTTTCGATTATTAAAGTTATTTATAATTTAAAAATTCCCCAGTAAAAATAGAGTTTAGCTAAAATTCGATAATTTATTTATTTAGCTTGTTTGGTTAATTAAAATTTAGTTCCCGGACACAAAAATTTGTATTTTAAATTATAAAATTTCCATAACTTTTAAAATTTCTAAAGTAAAACTAAGTTTACGTGTTTTAGTCTAAATTTTAAAATTTAATTAAAAAAATCTTAACACAATGAAAATGTTAGTTTTAGTATGATTCTCAACCTTTTTTTTTTTTTTTTTGTAAAATCTTAGTAAGGAAACTTTTAACCTATAATATTTTATTTTAATGTTTAAAAGAAGTTTGTAGCGAAAACTATCTAAATTACTCATCTTAGTAGAATATTTTTTTAAGAATGGAGAGACCCTCAACAATGCACAACAAGGATCTCAATCTTCATGCATTAAAATGGAAACTGCAGGAGGTTTGGTTTCTCGGTGGCGGTGTGGTGTGCTTGGTGGGTGGCGTGGTGGTGGGGTGGGTTGGGCTGGTGTTTGATGGTAGCTCAGGTGACAGTGGTGCATGGGAGGGAAGATGGAGAGAGAGAGAGAGAGAGAGAGAGACCTACGTCTCCTCCACTTTGCAGAACTAGATTCGCACATCTGAGTCGAGTATTTCAATGGATATACCTTTATTTTAGACTAAAAAAGTTAGAATCTCGAGAGTAAATATTTAATTCAACTGGAAGTCACACGCATGCAAGAGAGAGAGATGAGTGGCTCACCAGGGCTTGAGGGGTGGCGCCGGCGACGTGATCGACAGTGAAGGGTGGTGGGGTTGGCGATGGCGACGGCAACAGCGACGACAGTGGTAGAGGGTGGTGGAAGTCGCAGCGCGCGTTGCAACCCATTGCTGCCTTCCCTTCTTCCTCTATGTTTGAGAGAACATAAAATATACTTGTCCTCTTGATTGTAATAAAGAACCTGACAATGTTGAGGACGACCGAACTCCCAAGTGCCTTCATGCCGGCGTATCTGCAAAACAAGCTTTCCGGCCAGTGGCCGGCGGAAGGCCTTCGACGCCTAAGTTAGACGGGTATTGAGAGAGAATATTTAGAGAGAGAAAGTGATAATCTCCTACCTTTGCCTTGAGCTAGATGACCTATATATAGAGAGTGTGCGGGTTGCCCACCCCTAACCCACGGTTATGGGGCGTTTGGTTAGGTTTAATCCCTTTGTCATTTTTTTACCACTACACTGTTATTTCCTCTTGTGTACATAAAAAAGGCAAAATTTTATCAGAAAGGGAGTGCTTGTTTTTCTTAATGAGTTTGGTGTGGTGAAACGGAGGGAAAAAAATGGAACAGCTGTTATCACAGGTGTCTGCTTACATGTAAGGGTGGTGACGAATGTACCAGATGGGATATTTTTATGCATCGTGAATATTTTGATGTAAAATTTTTAATTCAGAAAAATTTTAAAAATTTAGTATAAAATTTTAATGTATTTTTATAATTTATCGTACGGATAGAATTTTCACGAAAATTTTCTAACCAATTAATGAATATTTTGATGTAAACTTTTAATGTATTTTTATTTCTAAATTTGGATTACCGATATTTTAATAGAAGCAAGTTTTTTAGATCTCGATATTAAAATTAAGAGTGATTTAGCCCCTAGTCCACTTTTTACGAATTACTTGTAGTTAAGTCCCAATTTAAAATTTTTAACTCAAAAAGTCAAATTCTAAGGCGAACGTCCCAAATTGCCTTTTTTATTATTTGGTATTCATTCCGTGCTAACCAAACAGAGCCCAACGATTCTTAATATTTAGCCTACAACTAAACTACCCTTCCTAATATGAATGTATCATTATCGAAATGAAATGATTTGTTTCATTGTGGTAATGTTCCAATTTTTATCATTGCCAGGATTTTTCAAAATGAAATGATTTATTTCAATATACTAATGTTTAAACTTTTCTAAAATAAAATGTTCTATTATGGTATTGTTATTATTTTGAAAAAATAATAAATATTTCATTATGATATTATACAGGGAAATTTTTATAGTTAATGATGCAAAAATTTAAAAAATTTCATGTTTTAGTAATGTGAACCTCATGTAAAATAGATAATATGATTTTAATATTATCTTTTTTGAAAATAAGTACAATAATCATAAAAATGTCTTCAATTTCGAAGTTGTAAAAGTGCTAATATTTAAAAAATAGTAATGTTCTAAAAATCTGTCGTGGTAATATTCTTAGTATTTAAATATGTGAATGTTCACATATTTTAATATTCTCATATTTTCATTATTTGTTAGTATTCGATTGTTTTCATTATTTGTTAGTAATACTTCAAATGGGGGAATAACAGTCTAAATTTATTAAAAAATTTAAAAATAGAAACTTGTAGAATAGTCAACTTGTAATTAGGACTTAACTCAATATAATAAGTAAAAATGGGATTCCCTGCTAATTAACTCTAAAATTAAATACAAGGTTTTATTATGAATTTTATTTTAAAATTTTCTACCAATTTATTAATATTTATTTATTTCTACAATTAGCTCGAATACTATACTATTCTAAGAAGCTTAACCGATTCGGTCAAAAAAAAACAAGATTTGGCACGTGTCTTATTTATATTGGTTTATAGGGTATGAGTTATTACAAGTGTGGTCTAAATCTGTGCCGGCGATTTACATTCATTGTGATAGTTAATTTACAATTAAAATAGTACATAATAATTTGTACAATGGTAAGTCACGATATATACGTCGTAGACACAATACCATTAAACAACTATTTTCAAATGGAATTATATCCATTAAGTACATAAAGTCAAAAGATAATATCGTGGATTCATTAACCAAATGTTTGACTAGAGAGCAAGTGAATTGTTCATCGATGAGAATGAGACTAAAGCATATTACTAAAGAGACACCTTAATGAAAACCCAACATAACTGACTAAAGATCCCAAGATCTATGATAAATGGGACAACCAAATTATGTGTGACTATAAAAGGATCACTAGGGATATCAACTCCTATCCATTTTTATGATGAAATAGTGATGTCTACAGCGCGAATAAGAATAAACTATGCTTTTAATGATTCTTATAACTTGAATATCCAAGTGGGGTACGACAAGATACTCTTAATAACAATCACCTATATGAGTGTGAACTGGGCCGATTTTATAAAAATTGTTAAGGTTAAAATCTCTATAGCACTCACGAATGACCAGGCATGTTCAAGGTCAAAATTAACATAACCGTGAGAACCAAGCTGTGTTATAAAGATTCTGTGTGTACTCAATAGTCTTGACTTACACAAACTGCCGAATAGTTCAATACATTATATTCACTGATTAGCTAGTAAGTTCGATAATTTTTCACAAATAAATGTTTAAAGCCAAAAGCTACCTATCATATGCAGATTTTTTTATTGAACTCTTTCTGTGTCTGCATATTGTTGAATTTTTTTTCCGTCAAATTCCATTTATGTGGGGGATTGTTAAAAAAAAAAGATAGGTTTTAAACTTTTTAAACATGATTTTTAACTAACTTTAAAGTTAAATATCTTTGGATTAGATTAATTTTTTTGATGATTTCAAGTACTAATATATTCATCTCCGCGAGTAGAGTAATCATGTATTTTGTGGCGTTTAAAACCATTAACGGGCGAATAAAAAATTAACTTCAAAAGTGTGCCATTGAACTTAAGTTGGTAACTTATGTTCAATCCTACATTTGCTGGGAGAATGGTCTTTGAGTGGCACATATATGCCTACCCTGGCCTAAGGGGTGTGCCTCTTCAGGGTACCTAATTTTGTGAAAAAAAGAGGACCTACCCAAGGGTGGGTTCGACCCAAACCCCACACGCGTGCGCTGCCGCCCACCCGTCCTTCCGACCGATCGGCTGGGCTCGGGTCCAGATCCGTGGGTTGCGGGTTGTGGGTTGTGGGTTGGGTCGGCCAATCCTTAACTTTTTGCAAAAAAAATATTTAAATTTTTAGCTTTTGAATAATTTAATTATTTAAATTATTTCAGAATTCTGTTACTGTTTTTAATCATTTTTGATTGTTGGAAGTCAAAATGAACCGTTGGAGTTTTCAAAACGGTTCGCGCCTATTGGACAAGTCAACTGCCAGACCGAACCGAGTTCATGTTTGTTCCGGCCAAACTGAATCGTCGCCATTGAAGCCTATTTAAAGGCTGCTGCTCTGCCCATTTCGAACACTGAATTCTCAATTTTCTCCCCTCCTTATGTGCTTTTGCTTTTGCTCATACTCTGTATTTTCGATATTCAAAGAGAGAGTTTAAACGCTGTTTCGGTTTACCGAAGAATTAAATTGTTGTGCTACTTCTGATTCTTGAAGACTGTTGTATTCTGGGAGGCATACGCCATTAAACTCGAAGCACCGTTATACGGGCGACTTTGTCTTAAGGAAACCGTATCAAATACAAGCCTCGATCTACAATTCTCCTACACCAGGTTCTTTAAATTTTGGGTATTTTCATTTCTGTAATTTTACTGCAATTTAAGTTCCTGATTTTATTTTCCTCCTGCTGCTGCTGTGCGTTATGTTATTTTTGCTGTTCTGCTTGCTATCTATTTAGTACACACCAGATTGTTTTGTAATCATATTTACCCAACATTAGACATATTATCCTTTTAATTATAAATATTATATAGAATTAATATTGGTAGTAAGTTATTAAGTAATAATATTATTATCTTATAGAATTAGGAATAATTTTATTAGAATATTATAGAAATTTATATTTTGATTTAATATTTTAAATTTTTTTTAGATTTTTTAATCATACAAGTTATATATATATATATACATTTTTAACAAAAAAATAAAAAAATTTAGATTGTCAAATAGAACCCTAATATAAAGCCTATAGCTCTTGTGAGTATGTCGTAATTCATGCGAATTAAAATACATTGGTGGTGTTTGATATTACTGAAACTAGTAACTTATAGAATGTAGTTTGTCTACTTTTTTATGGTCTACTTTTTTATGACAAATATGAATTGTTCAAATATTTAAAAATATCATATTAATTTAAGTTTTTGTACGAATAATTTAGAAAATTAAAAGTAATAAAATAAATAATCTAAATAATTAAAACACGTCAAATTTAAGCCATGAATGACCCAATAGGAGCATCCATTCATTTGGGAAGACCGAAAAGAAACTATTCTCTTTTCTCATAACATAAATATATATCTAATATAATATTTTAATTAATTAATTAAAATTAATATTTAATCTTATTATTTATAATAAAAAAATTTAATTGCGATATAAACTTAATATTTAAATTTTTTGACAATAATATAATATTAATTAGAAATAATAAATAAAAATAAAAGTGAGATGACTTAGTTATCTATCATGAAAAATAAAAGAGAAAAAAATGAGAAAGAGTAAAGTTAAACAAAAAAAAAAAAAAAAGAGAGAGAGTTAACATTTAATAATTTTGAAAAAGAACTTCACAACGAGATAAATGCCATTTAGGCTTTTCAGAATAAAATTTGAGCATCCAATTCGGGATCCTAGAATTACTAAATGGGCGGGACCTCCTCCATTTGAACATCCACAGAGCGTGACTGCCTGCGGTTCGAAATAATTGCTTGCTATTAGTATTACAGTGTATATATTTCTATTTTTTTTGTACGTATATCGTCTCCAGAATACGGACACGCATCTCTACACTTCTACTTCTCCTCCTCTCTCTCGAATTTCTCCCTCCAGGATTCTATCGCTACCCTCTCTACAGATTCTGACAGATTTGGGAATTAGTGGTTCGATCTCGAATTCAATGAAGATCTAGTTCCGATTTTTTGTTTTTACGTTTCGAAACCCTAGGTTTGCGACTGATGCAGAGCTCAACGAGCTCGGTGGCGCAACCGGAGGCCATACTGGAATGGCTGCAGAAGGAAATGGGGTATCGACCTTTGGGCCCTTACATTGCTAACAAGGCGGCGATGCCGTCGGCGGACTCGATTCGCAAGATTTGCCGCGGGAACATGATCCCCGTGTGGAACTTCTTGCTGAAGAGAGTGAAATCGGAGAAGACGGTGGAGAATATTAGGCGGAATATACTTGTTCATGGCGGTGATGTTGGCGGTAGCGGCGGTGTTGGGGCGGATGCTGGGAAAGCTGGAGAGGCGGGGAGGGGTAGAGGGAGGAGGAAGGAGAAAGCGGGGACGGGTGGGGAGAGTTCGAGTTCTAGTTCAGTGGAAAGTAGTAGAGAAATTGCATTGCAGGAGAGGGATTTGGCGGAGAAGGAGGTGGAGAGGTTGAGGCACGTTGTACGGAGGCAGCGAAAGGAGTTGAAGGCGCGAATGTTGGAGGTATCGCGGGAGGAGGCGGAACGGAAGCGTATGCTTGATGAGAGGTCCAATTACAGGTTGGATATCTGCAATCAAACTCAGAACTGTTTATTTTTATAGTAAATTTTATGATGTTTGCCGCATGTGTAATTTTGGTGTGAAGTGAGCTAGTTCCCAATTTCTTGTTTGCTTAGATGTTGATTGGGAACTGAATTATGAGATGGCAGGAACATAAGATTAATTGCTCAGAGAGGAAAATTGAGTCATAGAATCTCATCGCTATAATTATTGTAAGCCGTGAATTGTGGATGAGCACTAGTAAAACCGGCATTACAGTTATGTATCCTAATTATCGTTCTCACTGTTGTGTCTAAAATGTTAAATACTTGGTCACAGTGCCTCGGAGTTCATTTCAGACGAGCAGCTAATGAATTGTTGCACTATTGAAGAGGAAACCTATACAGATCATTTTATTTGTCTGTGTTTGTATGGTATGAATGGCTGATATTTTAAGTTCGAACTTTGAGCAAACTAATGTGTGCCTGGAATGTGATATGCTGTCTGGGAACTTATTCATTTTCTTTCGTGGGAATGTGCTATTCCCCACGTTGTGTTTGTGCGTTTATTGAGATTTATTCACTTTGGCACCATGCGTTTTGCTCCCCTTTATTTTCTTCGAGTGATCGTGAGATACTTCTTCTCATTCTCATTCAAGATATTACTTGCAATTAATGAACCTACTACTGAATCTAATGAGTTAAAGTAAAGTTGAAGTGTTAGTTGGTCGTTGTTCATTCGAAAATAGAAAATGATTTCGATACAGTTCAAAAAGAAAAGTAAATTTCATTACCAAATAGAAAATGGATTCTATTTTGATAAAACTCTATTTATCAAAATGGCCCCGTTTGGGTAACTTTACTTATTTGCTTACTGGTTTATAAGTCAAAAAATAAACCATGTCGTTTGGATAGCCAAATAAGCAAAAAATCAAATAAGCAAATAAGCTCGTTTGGGTAGCCAAATAAGCAAATAAGCAAATAAGCTCGTTTGAATAGCCAAATAAGCAAATAAGCAAATAAGTAAATGTAGCCAAACGATGTGGCTTAAATGCTTTTTGGCTTATTTGCTAATAAGCAAATAAGCCAATAAGCAAATAAGCAAGGGGTAGCCAAACGAGGCCAATATAAATCTCTTTTCTTTTTATAAAAAGAAAATTTCTTTTATATTATCAAAATGAAAGAAATTATCAAAATAGAAATCTACAATTTTGATTTCCCTGCAATAATGTAGTTTCATTTTTTAATGAGTTTCTTATTGCTAATTCAGAAGAGCAATCGTTTGAATATCGTCCAACTAGCAAGTAATGAACAACTTTAATCAAATAGGGAGAGCTATTAGTAAAAAGATTTGTGGGAATGGAAGAGAGATCTAGCTAGGGGAAGTAATTCATTGACATGTTTTGAAATGACAATTGGATGGATGACAAGGAAAATTAGACGCGTAATTTTATTTGATTTAATCTTAAAAAAGAAAAAAATGTTAAGTTAAATGATTTTTGATTTTGAAAAGGCTGAATTCAGTGAACAGCATATGAGAATTTGTAGTGTGGAATGTATTGATATCTTCTTACTCCTTTTGCAGGCATAAGCAAGTGATGCTTGAGGCTTATGATCAACAGTGTGATGAAGCGGTGAAAATATTTGCAGAGTATCATAAGCGCCTTCGTCACTATGTTAATCACGCAAGAGATGCTCAAATGTCAAGTGTTGATTCTTCTATTGAAGTTGTCAACAGTTACAGTGCGAGTAGTGAGAAAGAGTCAGTTTATTCAACTGTTAAAGGCACCAAATCTGCAGATGATGTCATTCTTATAGAGACAACCAGGGAAAGAAATATCAGGAAGGCATGTGAATATCTTGTATTTCAGACAATTGAAAAGATTCGAAACTCATTTCCGGCTTATGAAGGAAATGGCATACATTTGAATCCTCAATTGGAAGCTGCCAAGTTAGGCTTTGATTTCGATGGTGATATACCTGATGAGGTGAGAGATGTAATTCTTAATTGCCTGAAGAGTCCTCCTCAATTGCTTCAGGCTCTTACTGCCTACACCCAACGGATGAAAACACTGATTACTAGAGAAATAGAGAAAATTGATGTTAGAGTTGATGCAGAAACCTTAAGGTACATTTATACTGTCATCTCTTCTTTTACTTGTGCCCTGGGGTTTTGATTCTTTGAACCACTTTTCTTATCATTACAGAATTAAAAAAAATACTTGAATAACTGAATAAGCTACAATAATCAATTATTAAGATAGGAATTAATTAAGAGAAATTGAGATTTTACATTATTTTATTTCCATTGTTATTAATTTCAGCTAATATTATATTGCTATTAAAATATACTGTGCATAAGATTACATTGTTATTAATTATTTTATTCATTGTTATTAATTTCATTGTTTAGGGTTTTTTTCATTTCTTATTCTGAGGTTTGGTTTCGATCGTTGTGCTTGTTCTTCCGTTTGGATTAATTTTTTGTTTGGACTAAACTTGTAAAAGTGGGTTTAAAAAAGGAATAAGGAATATAAAAATACAAAATATATATACTTTTGCAAAGACGGTCCGGTTTGGTTAGAACCGGGTTTTCTTTAATAAAAACCGAGAACCGAACCGTATACAATGGTTCTAGAAAATTGAGAACCAGAACCCGACTGTTATAATATAGAACCAGAACCAGACCATATTAAGTTCTAGATTTATGAGCATTTGCTATTAACCTGATGATATTTTACCCTCTTATAGAATTGTAGTCTTAATCTGTTATTACTGCATGCATAGCTTGCTTAAGGACAACATTTCCCATGCTTTTCCTTCTCACGTTGCTTGTTCCTATGCCGGAGAAGTATTCGGAACTCTAATAGCTCCCGTTCCCTCACTTTTCTTGTGAACTTAGTGCCTTGAGTTTTTTTATTTTATTTTATGTGTAGTATGCGCTTCCATTACAGATGAATGAATATGCTTGGTCCCAATCCTTTAAATGAAAATTTTGTGCCCATTTCCTTTCAACCTTTTGAGTTACTCATCGTATTGACATAATACATGGAAATGTATCTTGATTTCCTAGAGATGATCCTTATCTCATTCATCCTTAATTCATCTTATATTTCTGCAATTACCAAATAAATTGGATGATTGTATTTTGATCACATGTATGCTAGGTCTGTGGATTTCTAGACATCGAATTTTCAATTTTAACTTTATATTTATCACAATCCATAGAGAAAGCGTAATTTGCATAATTACTATTACTACTACTTATATATACACATATATATTCATGTATATTAATGTCCCGGGAACCCATCCCAAGCAAGGCCACTTTGGACCCACCCCGGCGCATTAAACCCGAGCATGTTAGAAATCACACAGATGACCAGACCAGCACACTGGATAAATCAGTGCATTGACAGTCGTAGTCGAACACAATTACGACAACTACTTGTAATTATCTTTTAACATGGTCCCAACATAACTATCAGAAAAGAAAAAAAAAATGATGGACCCAACATGGACCCAATGTCCTAGCTCGTTATGAAGCACAAGTACAGGACTTGGGTATGATAAGGGTATGACAATAAGGCCAAATCTAAAACAATAAGATATGGTCAGCGTTGGTAAGAACACATATTGACATTAGGTATATACATATATATGTGTATATATTTTAAAAACCTATTAGGGATGTCAAACGCTTTCTAGTTCTCCAACTTATTTTTATGTAAAAGTAGTCAACAAGTTATTTTATTTTTAGCATCCTGGTAACTTTTAAAATTTCAGATAAGCCTCCAATGTGCTCACTTACGTGCCATTCGTGTGCCCAAAACGTACCGAAATTGTATTCAAAAATCAAATTTAAATTCAAAGTACACTGTACATTTTTTTGGGTATACCGTGCACATATTTTCTCATACGGACCCCTACCCCTACCTGGAGGCTGCTGCGTACCCGGTACTCGTGCATCAATAGTTTTGAAGTATCCGTTCTTCATAGCCAACAAATCACTTTTTGGTTTCTCATGTTGTCCCACTGGATGTCAAAAATCCATGTTGTAGGCTTACATTTGTGTCATGATAGTGAAATGAGTTGGAATGGCTCTTCAATTATGCATGCATATTGCCAGTACTAATATGTGGTTACCTTTATTGCAGAGCCGAATCTATTAAGTAGCACGTAGTGGAGTATGAATATTATTTCCTTTTTCCCCCCTTTATGAACTTTATTTTTGAATTATTATTTTGCATCTTACCCTAAAGTTAATGTACATGATTTCTTTAACTGTTTCATCTAGGGAGCCCACCCATTGTTACCTTAAATTGTATATTGTTTGATGTCTCATTGTTGCTATGTCAGTATGAACATTTCCTTGTTTGATTTATTCCTTTGTTCAATTCTTGTCTTTTCAATCAGGTATAAGTATGAGAATAATAGAGTGATGGATGTTTCTTCTCCTGATGTGAGCTCACCGTTACAGTATCAGCTTTATGGCAGCGGAAAGATTGGAATTGACGTGCCAGCGAAGGGAACTCAAAATCAACTCCTAGAAAGACAGGTCATCTTCTTTTCTATTTGTAGACTTTCACATGATTCTTTCTTATTCTTTTAGCTTTGCACTTTTTTTGTGCGCGCACGCGTGTGTACTGCTGCCTAGCTGTTTTCCTTTGGAGTAATATTTTTTAAATGTATGTGCATCTTCTTCCCAAATTTGGAAACTCTCTTGTTCAGGTTTCTTTTGCTTATCTTGTGGTTCATTTGTTCTTTTGCTTATGTTATTAATTCTTAGTCACAAAGTTCGTAATTGTTTATTCGATTACTTATTAATGTGATTAATTCTTAGTCACTAAGTTCATAATTGTTTAGTCGATTCCTTATTTATCTCATTGCTGAAGGCTTCTGCATCTTGTGTTTGTTGAGTTTTTAGCTTGGTTCTGACATTTGTTTACTTGTTCTTTTTGTAATTTATATATTGATTTCTCACAGAAAGCACATGTTCAGCAATTTGTGGCCACGGAAGATGCCCTCAACAAAGCTGCAGAAGCTAGGAATATGTGTCAGAAACTTCTGCGGCGTCTGCATGGAGGTGGTGATGCTATATCTTCGCAATCAGTTGTTGTTGGAAGCACATCACAAAATATGGGGAGTCTTCGGCAATTTGAGGTATTACTATTTTGGTAACTTGATACGGATACAAGGGATGTAGTATACTAAGCTGAATATCCAATCAGCAGTTAAAGTATGTAATATTTCCTAACATGGTGCTCACTGACCATTGCCTTTATTCTTAATCTTTTTCCTTATTTTGACTCTTTGCTCAATCCAATTTTATAAGAATACTATGTTTGTATTTTTTGGTGCTCACTGAGCAAGGCGACAATTTTTTAGTTCACAATTTTTTGGCCTTGGGTGGGATAGGGTAGTGTAGTTGACTTGATTACTCATGGTTTAGTTGTCCTTGCACCTTTTTGTTGGTTATCTCTATGTTTTTTTGGGTCAATATGGGATGGAACCACTCTAGATTTTCCTCAATAAAAAAATACCATCCACATGATTAACACACCATCGAGTCACATACGAGAGCTTCCCTAACCTCAGGCATGAAGTGAATATCTCCTAGTCTTAAGCTTTTCAACATATCGCAAGATGTATGTATCTTCCACATTGGCAGCTTCAATATGAGGGAAACAACTTTACGTGTTTTGTTAATGGATTATTCCAAATTAATTGAGCTCTTGCATGTAGAGCACGATCCAACTTATATTTATTAGGTAGTGCTTCTGTCTTAGTTAGGTGTAATTTTATTTTATTTTTCTCCATTGTTTAATTTTAGGTTACAAATGAATCGAGTCATTCATGAATAGCTTGGGTCAACTTGGTAATAGGCCAGTTCAAGCTTGTTTATGCACAAAAACTTGATGGGTGCAAGCATCGCCTTTTTTCCGCTTTGAAAATGTCACATATCACCTATTGTCTTTAGCTTGTTCCACATTTTATTGAATTGGGATCTTCCACCCATTTCGTTGTAGTTTCAAGGCATTCTGATTTCACATTAACACATTTCAGCTTTAATCTCTACATCACAGACGTTATTGCTTGTCCCCTATTTCAACAAATTCTTTCACATTTGTTGCGAGCTGTGCAAGGATACTATTTGCCTTTTCATCCAACTCAATAAATTTAAGGCTAGCTAAGGAAATTTACTTGGATGCTAAGAACATGAATGGAACTAAGGTGCCTATTGGAGTCTGACGAGGACAAAAAATATGATTTCTTGTAAATAGGAGTGTTTTCTTATGGTAAAACCTCAACACTAGAGGAGGAAATGACTATGTAATCATATCTCTTATGTGGTACATCACGTTACAGATAAGAAGTCGCCATGTTTCATATTGCTCTCCTCTAGGGTCTAACTACAATAACAAAAAAAAAGTGTGCCCAATTCTCCTATTAGGGTAACGCCCAGGGGTCATTGGGCTTGATGCTATCATTATGGGATGCCTAAACAACCCCAGGACCTTTGTATGAGATCAATCACTCTTTTAGCTTGATGGTTAGAGTTTATAGTCGTCATAGTTCTTTGTTGTTGTCTAGAAAAAGGATTTGCATTTTGGTTGATGTCACTCTTGAACAAATAGGTTTGTAAATGAGCCAATACTAGGTTTACATTGCTCATGCTCACCTCATTCACTAGACGAGCCCAAAAATTGAGCTGAACTCAACTTATATCTACTAGAGCGGACACAAGCTGGGCCCTTATCATGTGAGTTGAGTTGTTTATGCCCTGTTATAATCCAAAAAAGGCAAATTGAATGTTCGAGGGTGTTAATCTGGCTTGGCTCGGATGAGCTCAATCTATGTGTATTGTTACGTGTTATGTTTAAGTAGTTCAGAATTATTTTTGTCCTTTAGTAACTATGTTAATAACTTAATATAGACATGAGCATAGGGGCTGCCCTAGTTTTAGCAACTCTCTCAATTTAGTCGTCAATCAATTCCACTTCTTGTTCTTTCTCTCTCCCCCTCTCGTTTATTTCTCGTATATTTGATATTTCTGGTATTCCTTCTCGTATTCCAGCAATATAAGCTCAATTTCTTGCTTGGAATGTGGTGTGACGCTAAACGAAAAGATGTGATTTGTATATTCTATTCTCTTGGTATCAGAGTAAACTTTTATGTTGCTTTTGAATTCGTTCCTTTTGTTCATTTGATCTTTTAAAAAAAAAAAAAACTAACTTGACTAGGGTAAGGATAATCACTGAATTTTTCATATTTTTTTAATGATGATTTGATCATTTTTCCAAATCTTCCTTTTTTCGGCATTCTAGGTTTTTTTTTTGTTTTTTTTTTTGCATTATGCTCGTTTTTCACAGATTTGCTCGGATAAATCCTTGACTCTTTTTTCCTTTGTGTTGATGTAGTGCTATGGTGCATCCTCATAGTTAGGACTGATCAACTTTAGCCCTGTCTTCTACTCTTCGGGAATTGGGATGGTAGATTGAGGCAATCTTAGTCTGTCAGCAAAGTCCCTAGTGTTGATCGAGATTTTTTACATTGTGATCATTGTGGGAAAGACCAACATGATAAGAAGCATTGTTAGAAGTTGCATGGTCGCCCTAATTGTGGGTGTGGTGGTAGTCATGGCGGTGGTACTATATGTCCTTATGCTCATGTCTATGAGATTTCTCATTGAATTTCTAGTGACATTACTTCTCTTTCCCCGAAAGAGTTGTAAACTCTCATGCGTCTGATGGCTCGTCTTGCCACCTATCCTACCACTGCTTTTGACCTGCTTTCCTCTTCTAATTTTGCGCGCTTAGGTATTCACGCAAGTGCACTTAGTGCTTTCTCTTTATCTCCTTGGATTATAGACTCTAGAGCTACTGATCTTATAATAGGTTTGTCTAACCTTTTTCATTCGTATATTTTGTGTTCTGGTAAGAATAAGGTTAAGAGTAGCAGATAATTCCTTATCCTCTGTGCTAGGGAAATGTTTTATTATCCGTTGCTTTTTATGTGATATCTTGGTATCTTATATCGGAAAGGGAGAGGGAGTTCTTGGGCTATAAAAAAAAATCTTGGACCCTTACATTCAACGAGGCCTTTTCCCAGGTGGTAGAAACTCTAGCAGAATTCCACAGTTAAGCGTGCTTGGGTGGGAGCAATGCAAGAATGGGTGACTCCCTAAGAAGAACAAAATCGTGAGGGTTTTGCCCAAAGCGGACAATATCGTTGTCATGTGAAGGGTCGGGGTGTTACATATGGTATCAGAGGCGACTCTCCTCACCTCCGAGTGTGGGGCTTTGCCGTCTCGCATGACATGTGGGCGGGCTACTGAGTGGGTGGGTCAATAAGGATTGGCAGGCTATCGGAGTTGGTATGCTACTGCACGGGGACGTGCAGCCCTAAGGGGGGTGGATTGTGATATCCTGGTATCCCACATCGGAAAGGAAGAGGGAGTTCCTGGGTTATAAAGGAAAAATCTTGGACCCTTACATTCAACGAGGCCTTTTTTCAGGTGGTAGAAACCTTAGTAGAACTCCGCAGTTACGCGTTCTTAAGCGGGAGTAATGCAAGGATGGGTAACCCCTTGAGAAGAACAAAAACCGTGAGAGTTATGCCCAAAGCGGACAATATCGTTGTCATGTGAAGGGTTGGGGTGTTACACTTCATCCATTTTTCTTTCCTCTATTCTTCATGTTCCTAGTTTTTTGCTTTCATTAGTAGTCTTACCAATTCTTTGCACTGCCCTATGACCTTTTTTCCTACTCATTGTGTCTTCCAGGAGCTGGATATGGGGTGAACGATTGGTAGTGATAGAGCACATGGGTGCTTGTACTTTTTGGATGTTGTCTTTCCTTTCCTCATCTGGTTCTGGTCAGGCTATGACTCGATCGTCTATTTCCCTTTTGTGTCAGTGGCATCATCGTTTAGAACGTCCTTCTTTTGGTGTTCTAGAAAACTTTTCCCTATTTTTGCCAAGACCTGTCCTCGGAGTAGTTTTGTTTATGATGCTTGTGATTTTGCCAAGCATAAACGCTCTTGTTATCCTTCAGTTAATAAAAGAAGCACTTCTCCCTTTATGCTTGTTCATTATGATGTGTGGGGACCTTCGTGTGTTGTGTTTTTGTTTAGTTATCGCTGGTTTATTACATTTATTGATTGCTTCACTTGTGTTACTTGGGTGTATTTGCTTTGAATCCAAAATGAAGTTTTTCTCTGGTTTCAAGTCTTTCACAAAATGGTTCTCAATCAATTTTCAATCAACATCAAAGTTATTCGTAGGGATAATGCGACGGAATATATTGATGGCGGGTTTCAAACATATTTCGAAGAGCGTGGCATTCTTTATCAAATAAATTGCGCTGGTACCCTCAAACAAAATGGGATTGCCGAGCGAAAAAATTGTCATCTCTTAGGGGTTGCACATGCTCTCATGTTTACTACGCATATTCCTAAATTTTTCTACGGTAATGTTATTCTTATTGCTACCTACCTTACTAATCGTATGCCCTCTACTTTAGTGTTTGTGATTTTAAGTGTCCTTTTGATCTCCTTTCGTTGAGTTCCCTCAACCCTCGTCTTTGACCCGAACTTTTTGGTTGTGTGTTTTGTTCACACTCATCTCATGTGAAACATGATCCCAAGGCTTTATGATGCTTTTTTATTGGTTATTCTCCTACTTAGAAGGGCTACAAATTCTCGTAAGGTTTATGTCACTGTGGATGTCACCTTTCGAGAAACTGAGGTCTTACCAAGTATCCCATCCAGAATATCGTGGCCCGCCCACCTTTAATTTGGGATTGTATTTTACTCCTTTCATATTTAGTTTCCTTATAGTATTGGTTGTTTTGTTTGTCAAAGTTTGAATAAGTATAAACCAGGAGTTTATTTGTTTTTATTTTAATTAAAGATTTTATATTCCTTTTTAATTAGGGTTTAGGGTTATAAATAAGGAGTCTTACGAGTGTATTAATAGACTTGGATGAATAATAATTGATATTGAGTTATGTGATTCATTCTCCCTTTCTGTCTTTTCCTAATCTTTGTTTTACTTTTCCTATTCTCTAATATGTCATCTTCTCCTCCTCCATGGTTGCTATATCATTTGGTATTAGGGCAAAAACGCGATCCAGTGTTACCTTGCATCGTCGAATAATGATCCACTGCTTTACGCTGCCATTGCTGCTTCCTCTCACCACCACGAGCACTGACAACCTCCAAGGTCGTCACTGTCGCAACAAGTCGATCCTCGCCGCCACCCACAAATCTGTGACATGTCGTCGCCACCCTTGACCAAGATCCTAACAACCAGCACAACTAGCACCTTTCCACCATTTCCCCTTTGCGTTGCCGCCGTCTCTACCTTTGCCTTGCGGCGTCGTCGCCGCTATCATCATCCAGGTTCATTCTCTGTCTCGCCTCCCTATATCATAACCCTAAACATCTTCCCCTCTTCTCTCGACCTATGCTCTTTTGCCCTCTTACGATCTCCCTTCTCACCAGAATCATAGTGCATCTCGCTTCTCCCTTGCTGAAACCCTAGCACACACTCTCCCTTAGCAAAACTCTCCCTCCTTGTCGCCACAAGAAACCCTAGAAGAAACCCTCGTTGCTCAAGGCGAGAGGGGAAGGTGATCCGCATTTGACCTGAAAGAAACCCTTTTTTTTCCCTTCCAAACCCTACCCCAAAATCCCTGACCCACATTCCTTAACCCAACCCTATTTTATTGACCCAAACCCGAATAGACTCTTATTCCCAACTTTCTTCTATTTTTCCAACCTTGTCCAACTTGACCCAAACCCTAACAGCCTGGCCCATCCTCGGCTTAATTACATTCCTATTTCAACCCATTAGTTCATTAGCCTAGCCCAATAATCTTCAATCCTCCTTGGACCCATCACAGCTCATCCCATTAGCCTTTAAGCCATCTTAAACCAGCCCTAAAAAAAGGGTGCAACCCACGCCTTTTAGTGAGCCCACACCGGTTGATGTGAAATACAAAGGATTATTTATACTTATATTTTAATTATTTAATATTTAATTTAATTTTATTAATTAGGATTTTATTTAGTTAAGATTCTAGTTATCTTTATTAAGATTTTATTTAGTTTACGATTCTAATGATCTTTTAAACAATATTTCATTTTTATTTCCTTTTCATTTAGGATTCTAGATTATATTCAGATTTTATTTTAATTCCTTTTTAGATTAGGGTTTTAAGCCTATAAATAAGAGTCTCATTTTATGTATTGATTAGAGTTGAATTAATAAAGAGTTGAGTTTTAAGGCTGTAGCCTTGATTTAGGGTTTCGACCTTTGTGCGCTATCTATTCACCATTCTCATCTCTACCGCATGCTGTATCAATTGGTATCAGAGCTTAGATTCGGATTCCACGTTCCCTTCTTCTTTGACTTCTTTCTGCAGTTAAAGAAGCTCCTATCGCTATTCTTCCTACATTGGCGCCGGTCATCAACCATTGACGCCTCGCGCTGCCATCACCAATTGTCATCTCCCCGTTACCACCGTCTTTTTCTTTGACCACCTCCACGGTCGACATTGCCATTATCGGCGCCGTTGATCTCCAACGTCGCCACCGATACCTCTAGCCATCCTTGTCTCCGTGTAACCATCAACGCCTCGCGCTGCCACCACCAATCGCCATCTCCAACCCGTTCTGCTCCGATCACCTCCATGGTCGACATTGCCACCATTGGCGCCGACGATCTCCAACGTCGCCACCGACATCACCAGCCATTGACATCTCTGTGTAAAGCCCTAACACATGCACCCTAGCATCGACACCCCTTGTGCCGCAAATCCTCAGTTGTGGAGCCACTAGTTGCGACCATCTTCATCACCCTTCGATTTGCCACTACATCGCTGACGCCACCTTGCACCGTCGATGCCACATTCGGCACCTTGTGCCATCACCGCCGAGACTCTCTCTCAAACCCTAGAAGCCCTTGCCCGCGAAGGAGATTCAGTTTTGGACCTTTCCGACCCGACCCGATCCACAATTTGCCATTTTTTTATGTAACGTTGACAGCCCTTTACCCTTTTAAAACACAAGCCCACTAACTATTCCTTTTTTTTTTTAAAAAAAAAATAGCCATCTAATCTTTGTTTTAACCCCAGACCATTAGGCCAACCCAACCTTTCACAACCCAGCAGAGCTACCCAAGCCCAAACAGCCATTCACCTCTTTTTTAAAACCAGCACATGTTTTTTTTTTTCAACCAGCCATTCACCTCTTTTTTAAAACCAGCACATGTTTTTTTTTTTCAACCAGTCTTAATTAAGGCAACCAAAAAAAAAAAGCCCACATTTTAAACCCCCAATTTATTTTCCCTCTTAATCGAGTGGCCATGCACAAAATTTTTTTATACCTTTCTTAGATGTATCAGTAGAGTTTGTAAAACTATTATTGATGGAAAATATGTAATGAATGCTGTGTCTGCATTAGGCGTTCTAAAGATAAAACTACTGCCTGAACCATATCCGCAACTCTATCAATTATTTTGGGATAATAACACTAATATTTTAGTTTCTCAAAGATGTTTGGTTCCTACTCAGATGGGTGACTATTTTGATGAGATTTGGTGCGACGTATTTCCCATTACTATTATGCATGTGCTACTTGGTCTTCTATGGATAGTTGACTTTGGTGCCACTTATAATATGGAATATAACACTTTTAGCTTCATATACAATAACAAAATTATTTTATTAAAACCTGCAATTCCAAAAAATGGGGTGTCAACTCAGCAGTTTTTTACTTTGATGCCTACTCAGCAACCTTGTCCTTTTTTGAACCAAGACAGGATTGACGCTTCTATTCCTCCTCCGGCCATTGAAGAGCTACCAACCTCTATGATGAACAATGGTTTATCCAATGAATATTCTTTTGAACATAAGGATGCACTCCACTTGTACCAT
>JAULJZ010000023.1:3612545-3625544 GCA_032270985.1 Heliamphora pulchella
TGAAAAGAACACTGCTCTATTGACTGCAAGAGCTGGTGCTAGAGATCCATCTGCAATTCCTTCCATTTGCCGCATTTCCGCTGCCCTTCAATATCCGACTGGTCAGTTTTTATTCATATTTGCAGAAGCATGCCTTATTATTGCTTGGATACGGTATTTATCAGTTTAGCCTTAAATCCCCAAGGTTTTGTCATTTGTACCAAGATGAAGGCTACACAAGCAGGTTTGCCTGTCTTGATTTAGAGTCTCCTTGCCATTTGAACAAATTTCCTGTGGCAGGGATCCTTGCTAGCTTTGGGTCCATTCATTTACATTATTTGAGAATCTTGTGTTTGCCATTCACATATTTTTATGTCCACCAAGCAGTTTTGGGACATTGAATATTAAGGCAACTTTTATATAGCCGGTCTAGGGATGGAGATAGGTTGGGTTTGGAACAACAATGCTCGACTCTAAAGGAAACTTTTCCAAACAAGTTACATCTCTGAACGGGGTTAGATGGGGCTTCATGGATTTGTTGTCCAGGTTCCAGAATAATATCATTTAGAAATGCAAAACCTAAAAAGCTATGACATTTTAGTGAACACCTAACTTTCAGCCACATTAAAGGTACATGGAATATATCTGTATGAGAGGATGCATTTGGATATTTATTTGGTGTCTACAGTACTCGTCTATTTATTGTAAGGTAACAAAAAAAGGAACACTGCTTCTGTTTATGTGCATGGATAAGGCAGGCTTCAAAATCAGCCCTCATACTAAACCCAGATGTTTAGATGTCCCCATTTCTGAGCCTGCCCCAATTGCTACAATGAGTTTTGACATTTCATCTTTGTCCCAGGGGCGTAGCTTATTTGTTACATACACCTAACATACTTCTATGTTGAATGAAGCCTATTCGGATTTTCTTGTGTAACCATGCCCACTGACATCACTCTTCCATGAATTATAATTGTCTCACAAGCAAATAGTCTATTGCATCTGGTATAAGAATGCTGTGGAAACTATAAAATTTTATAAGGGTGCTGGTAAGATTACATAAATTTTAATTGCCAACTTATGCTTTTCCACATGATTGAATGTGATTACAAAAGCTTAAATATAACCAAATCACGTTTCTTTACTTTTATTTCCTTTTCCCCTATGTTCTCCATGGTTCATAGATGTGTTGAGGCCTACAATGAGCGTTATTGCGTGATTTGAGTCCATCCAGAAAGAAATCGATTCAGCCCATCTTTGGGTTTGTCTCTTAAATGTTGCTATATATGTGCTTTCAACATTGAATACTGCACCATAGTATTTCATTTGAGAGATATTTTGTTTTAACTGAACAATGTGGGATGCTATTTGCAAAATGAAAAAATGTCATATATAACATTAACGTAGGCGGTGGTAACCCTGCATATAAATAATATTATGTGATAGTTTAAGATAATGGAAAGGTTCACAATAATAAATGAACTCCATAATTTACGTTGAGGAGAAGGTTTTTGCACCTAAACTTGTTATTGTGTATATAATCCACTTGTTTTCAAGTCATGCTTTATGGAATGAAACCCCCTTAACTGGCAATGTATACCTCTGCGATGGTGTCCGCAGACTCACCATTTCAGCAATAGAACATGTGAAGTTGCGGACTACCAGCACCAAGCCCCCCCAACCCACTCACCCACACACCAGGGAAAAAGAAAACTCACAGAGGTTAGAGTATCTGCTTCAGGTGGCAGAAATTATCTTCCCTCCCAAACATGGGTAATACGTGTTTGATATTTCAGTTAAATCTGCTTCACCCCAAAAAGAGAAGGCCGCTACATCTTAGGTAAACTTGGAGGCTGAAGTCTTCTTGAAAACTTATATAATTACAAAAATCAATATTCTAAAAACTGAGTTATGCATTAGTGTTAGAAGTTTAGCTTGGAAATACGCCCTTCTGGACTGGATGACTCAAAACTTGGGAAATGTGTGAAATTGGGATATTTGGTGGGAGTGATTGCTTTAGTGTTAACAGTCAAAAGTTTTGTTAGGTTTAGAATAGTAATGAAACCTAATTAGAAGAACGAAATTATATTAGAGTCATAGTGTACACTACTTTTGATTCAATCTTCTTGACAGAATCCATTCTGACTTCTGAATTAATGGCTGTTGAACTTTTATATTTTTTCTGGTTTAGCTGATGTCTTTAACTGATCAGGGTGATAGTTGTGGAAGGTAAATTTTATTATCGTATTGTAGGCTGACTTGATTTTGATCCACCACTTTTTAGCAAATCCGGGTGACAGTAGTAGGTAATAACTATTAGTATTTTTGGAATTGGGAGCTGGCTGCTGTTTAGTTAAAATTTTTATTTTTTTGCCCTTGATCGCATATTAGGTACCTCTCTGTCCTTTGATATTTTGGTGAACAATTGTCTTGTCCATTACGCTTTAAAATGTAGAAAGGAAAGAAATGAATAGAGTTAGAAATTGAGAGAAAAAGAACATAGATTAGGAGAAGACAAAAAGAGGGAAGTAACTACACAATTCTCTACTCAAATTTTTATTCATCAATCTGATTAATACATTAATAGACCATTTTATTTATAAACCCTATACCCTAATTAAAAAGAAAACTAAAATCTCTAATTAGTTGGAAACAAATGACATTTTACATAGAAACAAATAATATCCTAATACTATAGGGAAAGTGAATAAACTCCATTGCCAATTTAATAAAAATATAATCCCAAATTTGATTTTTATTTTCATTTATTGTCCGTATCATTCTCCTCATTGAGAAAAAGAACTCGTTATCATTCGGTATGAAGTATTGAACTCGTCCTTGCCAAATAATCAAATACTGTGAATATGTTGGCGACTTTAGCTTCAACTTATACCAATGAGTCTTGGGTGCAACATTGTTGATAATATTCACAAAACATGATTTGATAATCCAATGGAAGTCCTCAACACCAACAAAATCAATAGGTTCTGGCTTGACGGAAGAAGTGGTTGGTGGAAAGTGCAGATGAGGAGAATAAGTGATGGCAAGCTCACTATCAGGAGATGCTTTTATATATGAAAACAATGTCGGCAAAGGAGGAACGTCTTCCGCTAAAAGGGTTGACTCGAGAGTGTGAAGAGTGTTGGATAACTTGATATATAATGTTGGACCAATTTTCTAACAATTTAAGTTTTTAGAACAATTGGTGACTTAACTTTGTATTAGAGTTGGGTTGTTCTCCTCCCAACGTGCTGAATATCCAGCTGCTGTGATTCAAGTGGTGTCTTGGATTGTTTCACATCACCAATTCAGAGGCCCCTCTGTGTAGTTTATAAGGCTCGGTTCCTCATTTTCTTAACACTTGGGTTTTAAGGAGTTGTGTGGGCTGGGCTTTTCAATTAGGAGACTCTTCATTAAATGAAATCATTTTTGGCATAGAAACTTGAGACTCTTCAATGAAGGGAGGAGGCAGAAAAGTATTGAATTCCGGAGATGTATGAAGAGTCAACTGAGCTTGATTAGGAATGCGACATTATGGCAGAGTTGGCATTGAGGCGGGAGTCTCAGGAGGTAACATGTGATCGGTTTTCGGAAGTGCAGGCTACAAAAAATAGTTTTTCCATAATATTTGGAGTGAATGGTGATAGCTTTCCTATTATAAAGGGCACTGAACTCATCCGACCATTCACAACCAAGGAACACGTGCTAAAGATTTATAGGAATGACAGCACACCAAATAACATCAGAATAAGTATCCATTTGAATCGGAACCAAACACCTTTGGAAAACTAAATGATGAGTGCTATCAGTTGAAAGCAGTTGGTAGGGTTGTGGGTGGGGCTCAAGCCTAAGCTGCATCCTGTTGACACTTTTTTCAGATACCGCATTCACTAGGTATCCCACATTGATAACAATTTTACGAACTTTGTTGGCGCATTGAAGAAAAGTATGAAAATTATTGGTCCGCATTCACTCTATGTAAGAAGATGCAAGAAGAAGAATGATGTAGAAAAATAAACTAAAAAAGATACTTTTTTTGGACTCTTTTTTTCACTCATTTTTTTTGTCATTCTTTCTTTCTTTCTTTTTTTTGGACTCTTTTGGATGCTTCTTTTTTTTGCTCCTTATTTTTTCCAAAAAACACAAAGCGGTGTTTGTAGGAGTTTCTTAGTCTTAGGCTGTGCAAGGTGGTAGAAACAGATTTCTTAGGTTGGTGGGAGGGGGCAAAAATTTCGTGTGCTAAAAGAAATGGTCTTAGACTAATGGAAAAGATTTCACGGCAAGAAGCAACAGTGAGAAAGTTGCACTGGTTTGACAGAGGGTGAAGGTGGTGACATCACGGAATAGATTGGAAAGAAAGTGATTGGATTTTATGAATTTTTTATTTTGGCGGGGGGTGGGTTGAGGTACGGAGTTGGTTTGTTTATTAAAGGGAAAATAAGTGGGCTATTGGGTTGGCTTAGTTTTTTTTTTTATTGCTGTTTTTTTTTTAATTTTGAAAAATGGAAAACAAAACAAAACTAGAACAGATTTGGGGTTGGATTAGACTGCAAAGTGGATTGGACCTATGTTGTGGTTGTAAGGAGCGTAATGGGCTGATGTGGTATTGAGTTCTTGCGTTTGGGCTTGTATAGGATGTGGGTTGGTTTGTAAAGAAGAGGGCTGAAACCTGTTATAAAAAAGGCTACTAGTTTGGTTATTGGATTGGGCTTATTTGGATCTTGGGTTAAAGGGGGTTTTGTTCTTCTAGGTTAGGTATACCGTCTACCTTTGTTGGGGAAAGGAATAGGGTGAAGAAGTTTTCTTCGCGTCAAGAACTCGAGCGAAGATGGCAACGAACTTGGGTGGTTGTGGTGCAAAGGGGACGTGTCAGAGTCGGAGGTGGCAACGATCTAGGGCGACGGTGGCACAAGTGAGGTAGATGTGGCGATGATTGGTGCGGCAATGACTGGTGCAGCGATTGTTAGCAGCGACAGTGTTTGCGTTTGCAAGCAATGTTAACTTCAGTGAACTGGGAAAGCAAGGGAGAGGTCTTCGTCGACAGGAATGTTCGGGCCCGCGACTGGAAATCGATAGTGGTCGGCAACTTGTAACAGCAAACTTCAATGGAGGCAAGGTAATGGATTGAAATGCGCTTTGATACTGAATAATGTAGCACCAATAGAGTGTTGGATAGCTTGATATACATTGTTGGGTTCATTTCTGAACAACTTAAATTTTTGGGATAATTGGTGACTAAACATGATATCAGAGCTCTGATTCCATGAGATCTTGGGTTCAATTCTCGTGATATGTATTTCCTTGTTATATTTGCTATTGTACACTGCGTGTTGGTGCACTTGTTCAGTTCTATTTGTTTGTTTATTTACGTGCGAGATAGGGTCGTACGTGAGGAGGAGTGCTCGATAGTTTGATGTACATTGTTGGGTCTATTCCTAATAGTTTAAGTTTTTGAGACAATTGGTAACTTAATATAGAAAATAAGAAGAGAAATAAAAATTATAGAATAAAGATTAGGAGAAGAATAACAGAAATTAGGAGATGAAAGAGGGAAGAAACCACACAATTTTGAACTCAAATTCTTATTCATCAATGTCTGATAAATACATTAATAGACCCTTTTATTTATAACCTTAAACTCTAATTAAAAGGGAAACTAAAATCCCTAATTAACTGGAAACAAATAATATCCTAAATGGAAACAAATAATATTATAATACTATAAGGAAAGTGAATAAACTCTAATCTGAAATTTGATTTTTTTTTCAATCTGTTGTCTGCATCAGATTCTTATCATTTGCTCAAGTAATTTTGGAAGTTTTTATTGCCTACTTCCTTGTAGTGTTTCCTTTATTTTTCTTCTACTTTTTTATTTATTTATTAAATCATTTCTCCTCAGGTTTGGAAAGTTCGGATGCTGGTTTAGCATCGGTATTAGAGTCCCTAGAATTCTGTTTGAAGCTTCGTGGTTCTGAGGCTTGCGTGTTGGAGGACTTGGCAAAAGCCATCAATTTGGTCCATATACGGCGGGATCTTGTTGAAAGTGGTCATGCATTGTTAAATCATGCTTACCGTGCACAACAGGAATATGAAAGGTACTGCTTAACCTGTACCTTTTTCTTTGTATGCTAGACCATATAAAATGTTGGTGCCAAACACGATCTTAAATGTTTGCATATTACCGCTAGAAACTTTTCCCAGGCTGCCTATTAATGTAATCAATATTAAAAGGAAACACACTGAAAATGGTATAGTAATTACCTGAATGCTATTTTTTAGCTACAATGGGGAGGCAAGGTCTTGACCAATCTGCTGCTCTGCCTTGTCATTAGCATGGAAGTCTAGATCTATCCTTCTCATCCACTTTTGTTGTCAGATATGGACCACTTACTGTTGTGTTAGCCACATAGCACTGAGGAAGTTGTCTCTCAGCCCTCAGGGGCTACATACTTCACTAGATTTGGCCACCAAAGTGCCTTTGTCATCTATGTTTTTATGCTTATACATTTCTCTTTCTCTGTTCTGCACACATACTCATGCAGGGACCCATCCATGTGCCTGCACTTCCCCTGTCCCCTGGGACATACAAAAACAGTGCACACTGATCGGTTATTTTGCATTTTCTGTTTTTAAGATTACTTGATGTTCATTGAATACATCCTTGCAGGACCACAGATTACTGTTTGAATTTGGCGGCTGAACAAGAGAAAACTGTCATAGAAAAGTGGTTACCTGATCTAACAAGTGCAATTATGAATGCTCATAAATGCCTCGAAGATTGTAAATATGTCAGGGGTTTGGTAAGTGCTATTGTTCTTAAAATCATGTTTTTAACCTTACATAACTTATGGTGAGCTCCCATTCAGCAAAGTTTTCCCTAATTTATTGTGCTTGCACCAGATCTTACCAACCTAGTAATTTGATCCTAAATATGATTTTCTTCTACTTTTCTCTTAGGGAAGTTGGATTATGTTTCGGAATTGAAGTTCTTCAAATCTGTTACCCAACCATTGACCTTCCACCTTTAGTAGGCTGACTTTGTGAAACATTTTGTAGTTTTAACTACGCTGTTGATGATTCCAACATAGTTTTACTTTCAATATCTGACTGGAATAGGCAGTAAACAAAATGGATTTTTTGTGGAGATTGAATTTTAAAAAGCTTTGAAAAAAATCCCCAACTCAGAGCATACTGCTTGTCAGTTTTGATTCATCTGATCGATATAGTTCACAAAAGATATTGGTTCTGCTTTGAGACCACCAGAGTTATTTCAAGTTAGAGGTCCACAACTGGGTTGTTAAGACTGAAATTGACATTCATAGCATAAATGAAGAGGTTTAAAATATTTTCGTAGTGGAAGAAAAGGTTCATCAAGCTCAGTATGCAGAGTTTTTGTAATCTGTTAAGTGTACCTTAGTTCATCTGTCCAAACTCCAATCCCGCGAGAATGTTGATCATCTTCCACTGATCAAGTCATGTAGCAGATGGGGTTTGCTTCATGAAGTCGCTTGTGAATTATTATCTCTGATGACCACTGTTACATGGACACTCCCATTCCCTAATGTCCCCGTGTGTACATGTTATGACAAAGGTAAGGATAATGGGATATATCATATATTATTCTGTTCCCATACCCACCCCATATCCAAATTAGAAACTTGAATCTTCTAATTTTTAATGATGTCTGGACTTTGGAGAAGCTAATTTTTTGATAATAAGGAAAATTTATAATCTCTCACATGGATGGATGATATAAATCCCTTCCTTTCCAAGACCCCATTTAATTTCAAGAGCATTTCTATATGTTAACATCATTTTACACATTATATATTTAAATATCTACTACGTGATCACATTCGATACCCAATGTTTGGATACATGTCTACGAAGTGTTCACCTTCTATACCCTTTCTTTCCAAAAATGCATGGACAATTTGACATACACCACCCACACCCAATACTCATGCCCAATCCATGCAAGATGAATCAGGTTATCCATGTTTTCTTTTTCCTTAATACATGATATGTTTTGGGAGCAATTTGGACAATTCTTAGTGAATTAATTAAATTTGTTGTATCCAGATTTTAATCAAGAGTGCTTTCTTTTTCCCACATAAATAGAGGAGGCTATTCTATTGCATGCTTATGATAATGGAGTACTTCAAGGATTGTTGTTAAGATTGATGTATGAACAGAAAAAAATAGAAGAGAGTTGAGAGAGAATTATTATGACGATGAAAAGAGAGAGCATCCAAAGTTAAGGTTAACTCCCTTATCACTATTATTTATATAACGAGACAAGTATACAAACATACAATAATACTTCTAACTTAATACTCTCCCTCAAGTTGATGCATAAATATTTTTCATGCCTAACTTGCATATAATGGGGTGAAACACCTTACTACTAAGCCTTTTAGTAAAAATATCTGCTAATTGATCTGCATACTCAACAAATTGTATACAAATCGAACCCTTACATGGGCTCTCCTTAATGAAGTGTGTTAATCTCAATATGCTTCGTTCTGTCATGTTGTACTGGGTTATGAGTAATGTTGATGGCAGCTTTATTATCACAATACAACTTCATAGGCTTTTCACACTCAAATCCCAAAATCTTCAATAGAACTTGGAGCCATAAAAGTTTACAAATGCCATGTGCCATAACTCTGTAGTTAACCTCTACACTTGATCTAGCTATCACCGTTTACTTTTTACTTTGCCAAATAACCAAATTGTTTCCTACAAACGTGCAATTTCCCGATGTAGACCGCATATCATTAACTGAATCAGCGCAGTATGCATTTGTGAATACTTTTAATTTCATGCAACCATGATTAGAAAATAGAAGTCGTTTTCTTAGGGAAGACTTAAGATACCGCAAAATGTGATAAACAACATCAAGATGCGCACTACGAGGATCGTGCATGAATTGATTGACAATCTCTACAGCATATGCAATGTCAGGTCTAGTATAAGATAGATATATTAATCTTTACAAGTCTCTGAAATCTGCCTTTGTCAGTAGGTTTTCCATTACTACTACTGAGACGATGATTAGCCTCAATAGGTGAATTTATTGGTCGACAATCCAACATGCCAGTTTTCTTTAGGAAATCAAGAATATACTTTCTCTAGAAAATAAATATGCCATTATTTGATCTAGCTAGCTCAATCCCAAGAAAATATTGTAACTCTCTAAGATTTTTCATCTCAAACTCTTTAGACTTGCCTTGAGATGAGACACCTCCTTTGCATCATTCCCTGTCACAACTATGACATCCACACATATAATAAGGATTGTGATCTTATTATTACCACGTTTGATAAACATGGTATGATCTACATGGTTTTGTTGGTATCTAAATCTTAGCATAGGTTGAAAAATATTTCAAATCAGATTCTTAGAGATTGTTTGAGCTCATATAAAGTTTTTTTCAATTTATACACCTTTCTTTCAGTTTCACATGATGAAAAACCTGGTGGTACATCCATATAAACATCTTCCTCTAAGTCTTCATGAAGGAATGCATTCTTCACATCCAATTGTTGGAGAGGCCAACCCATAATAGTAGCACAAAACAAGAGCACGCAAACTGAATTCATTTTGGCTATCGAGGAAAAAATTTCTTGATAATCAATACCATAAGTCTGGATAAAGCCCTTAGCAACTAGTTTTGCTTTTAGTTTCACTATTGACCCATCTGCCTTGTATTTGACGGTAAATACCCATTTAAACCCAACTAGCTTATTCCATTTTGGAAGAGAGACTAACTCTCAGGTACCATTTTTTTTCATAGCTGTCATCTCTTTAATCATAGTTTTTTTTCACTTAGAGTCCATAATAGCTTTCTTTTAACCATGCAGAATCGAAATAGAAGACAAAGACGAGACAAAAGCACGATATAGGTTTGATAACGAGTCATATGAGACAAATTGTGAAATTGAATGTTGAGTACATATTCTAACGCCTTTTCGAAGGGCAATAGGTAAATCACAATTATCAAGATTAACAACAGATGATTCATTACCTGGTGAAACAGTAGTGGAGACTGGAACATGAGGCAGAGATAGTAACTAGCAAGGTGGTAGTAGCACACGAGCAGTCTGATCCTTCTGATTTCAAAAATAAGCATGCAGATCAGTTCTATCTAATCGTCCAACAATATCCTATTTTGTTTCCCCCTCACCCGACTCTTCCTTCTTCCCCTCAGTAGGAATAAGGTCTTGTTGTATAAGATTTGGAAAGACTAATCCGTGAGACTCCTGATTAGATTGGATTTGTGTATCCGATAGCAATATTTCTTTTGATTTAGATGTCTCCTGCTGAAGAGATGTTTTAGAGGGGCGAAAAAAGGACTCAGTCTCTCAAAAGGTAACATTCATACTAACAAATACTTTGTGAGTGGTAGGAGAGTAGCATTTATAGCCCTTTTGGGTAGCAGAGTAGTCAATGAAGATACATTTAATAGCCTTAGAATTTAATTTGCCACCCGAGTGTTTAGGTGTATGAACAAAGCAAGTATACCCAAAGACCTTAGGCGGAAGAGAAGAGAGATGGAAATTTGGGAAGAAATTCCAAAGGGTTTTGAATTGAAGGACACTAGAAGGCTACCGATTGATAAGATAGGTAGCGGTGAGGACTGCCGCACTCCAGAATGACTTGGGAACGTGTATAGTGAAGAGAAGAGAAGAGAACGAGCAACCTCAAGGAGATAACGATTTTTTCATTTCGCAACTCTATTATGTTCAGGAGTGCAGACACAGCTCGTTTGAAATAGGATACCATGAGCCTCTGAATAGGCGCAGAAACCGCTATCAAAATACTCAGTCCCATTATCAAAATGAAGAATCTTGATGTTGGTATCCAACTGGGTACGCACCATTTTATGAAAATTTTGGGAACACAAAAAAATTTCACTCTTAGCACGAAGTAAATAAATCCAAGTAACACGAGAATAACAACCAATAAAAATCACAAACCACCGATAACCAAAAATAGAAGTAATATGTGAAGGATCTCAAATATCAGAATGGATAAGTATAAACAGTAAATTATCTCGTTTATTAACTGAAGGGTAAACATGCATTTTATGTTTGGCAAGTTCACAAGCTTCGCAACAAAAGGTACTTCTAGAACAATATTTAACTAAAGAAGGAAAAGTCTCTCCAAAGGAAGGATGCGCCAAGCGACGATGCCACTGATGTAGCTATAAAAATAAAGTTCTTGTGTTGGCATGGAGGGTCTGCCCAGACGGTGAAGGTGAAAGAGAAAAGGTAAATGGAACATCCAGTAAGTTAGTCCACCACGCGTATTATCACTGCCAATTGTTCTTCCTATCACAAGGTTGTCAAAATCGAGATTCTACATAGGATCGTTTTGGGTTCTACCGAATCGAATCGTATGATCGGGTCGTAAAATCGTAAAATCGTAAAATCGTAAGATCTTACTTAAAATATTAAAGAGTCTAATAATTTTAAAAAAATCATGGAGAATAAGCTTTAATTATACAAAAACAAATTAAAACTATCATGAAAAACAAGATGCGTTCTATAAACATTCACAAATTGATCCATATTGAAGCAACATACAAAAAAATAGAATTGAAGTGTTGAACAAAACATTTACGATCCTACTCTCGATCCTACGATCCCGAACAATCCTGCTCAGAATGTGATTCATTATACGACCTGGATTGAAATCGCAAAATTGAGTCGTAGAATCGTACGATCCTACGATTCGGATTGCAATTTTGACAACCATGCCTCGTCACTAGTTCTTAAAAAACACAATGAGTGGAAAAAAAATATTGCGGAACTATTTAATGAATTGGTAAGACAACTCAAATAATAGATTATTAGAAAAATTGGGAACATAAAAGACATACGAGAGAGAAAGTGTGGAAGCGCAATGGATAGAACCTTTTTCCAGAGACGGATGATAAAGACCCATAACTGTTGGTTGTTGAGTTGCACCATTGATATGCTCAGATACACCGCGAGCAGCAATAGCTATACTACAGACATGAGACCAAATCAAATAGTTGCTAACATCTAACTTGACAGAACTGATTTGAAGAGACAGACTATCAGTAGGAGTCCATAAACGAATCAATCTAGTGTCCTTATGACCATCAAAAAGCTTTCCAGTGTCAGATATGATTATATAAAACCAAAAACAAGCAGTATAAGGCAAACGGAAGCAAGGAATGATGGAACAGATACAAATCAAAGTAGAACTGAACTACTAAAGTACCAATGATATCTAGAATACCATACCGGATTGGAGTAAAGTAAAAAAGGAACCAAAGAGGGCTAGAAACTTGAGCTGATTCACATAGACCACAAAGCAGATGTAGCCGCGACGTGTGGTAGTTCACAAACACCCAAGAAATTTCAAACAATACTGGTCAAGCCTTTCGTGAACCCAAACATGCCAAAATAGTACCCCTAACTTAACAATTACATCCTTCCAAAATTTATTAGAAACCACTAAGTGATTTATGTTTTGGAACACACATTCTTCTTTTGATATATTTTGTTCTTGAACCATATATATACCCATCTAAATTGACCCAAAAAATGTGTTATTATTTATTTCCTTATGGCTGTCCTTATGAGAAGAATTATAAAATATAACGAGTCAAAATCACGAATATGAACTTGAGAAAAAATAGATGCATAGTTTTGGGGGAAAAGAAACAATGAGAAATCAATATTTTAACTTATGTGAGATACATTTAAAAACATATTTCTATGATTAATTTAAATACAAAAACTCCATTAGTAAGTATGTAACATTAGATTTCTAATTGCTAATTATTGTTGTTGGATAGCCTGATATCTATTGTTGGGCATATTTCTTGATAATTTAAGTTTTTTGGAAAATTGTTGAATTAACATGGTATCAGAGCTCTGATTCCACGAGGTTTTGGATTCAAGTTTCCTAATGTGTTTTCCTATTATATTTGTTATTGTGCACTGTGTTGGTGCACCTGTTCAGTTTGTTTGCCTCTCCAT
>JAULJZ010000023.1:3673581-3695444 GCA_032270985.1 Heliamphora pulchella
TTTGTATTTTATTTCTTTTGTAAAGCCACTATTATATATTAGAGTTTATACTCTTAAGATAAAATATCTTGTGGAAGTTTGGGTATTTAACGAACTATGAGAATATTTCTAATATTGGTATTTTTATGTGTTGTTCTAGATTCGAAATTCTTGGGAAGGAATTAATTAGCTGTGCTTTGATTTAATTGGTGAGTTCTTAGATATTTTGTTTTCTTGTTTTTTCTTCACATGTTTGAGATCTCGAAATGAAAACTAAGTCATGAATGTCTGCTATATTTTTATCGGGCTAGTAAGTCTTTGAATACATGAGTTTTGAATACACAATAAATGTATTGACAAAAGTTCGGAAGGTCCCGATTCGGGGGAGAATAAAGATACCGGAAGGTCCTTACTCGGGGGATAGAAAAATAATACCGAAAGATCCCTACTCTCGGGGGACGGAAAAAGAATACCAAAGGTCCTTGCTACTCGGGGGGACAGAAAAATAATACCGAAAGGTCCCTACTCTGGGGGGATGGGAAAAGAATACCAAAGGTTCTTACTTTGGAGGGACAGGAAAATAACACCTAAGGTCTTTGCTCTGGGGAGACAGAAAAATAATACCAAAGATCCCTACTCGGGGGAACAGAACAATAATACTGAAAGGTTCCGACTCGGGGACAAGAAAATACTGATGGTTGGATGGAATAAGGATAAAAATCGGTATGATATTTGGTATAAAGAAAAAAAAAAGTTCTAACTATATAAAGTTAAACTTGGATAATTCATGGCAAACTAGAAATCTTGATATTTTTGAATTCACACTAGCGTGGCTAATAGATGTTAACATTTTTCAGGTGACGCATGACAGAACAAAGGAAGTGGTACCCGAGAAAGAAATAATTATTTTGTTCATATTTTCATGTTTTCTGTGTAATTCTGGTGATTTGCTTTTCTGTATTTAGCACATGGATATATGTTTTAATAATGTTGGATGTTATTTCACTATTAGTAAGCGCTGGGATTTTCTTTTGAAATGAGATTCTGGGAAAGTTTAATTAACGTGTCTTATCTTTTCATCAAAAAAAAAAAAGAAAAAGAAAAAAAAAGTATCGTCGGTAATTTACAAAATGAAGTGAAAGTTACGAAAAGAAAATAGAGGCCTTTGGTGAGTTTTGACTCACTGGCCGATCGCGGACGCCATATTTAAATATGGGTCGTGACACAAGTGCTTTTCCATCTTGAAGATGGAAAGATTGGGTTACCTTTCCTTCCCTAATGAGTTAATTTGTTTATGATAATAAACGTGATACCTTAAAAAAATTCATAAAGAAGTGAACAAACTTAAGTATATGAATCTATAAATATCGTAATAATTTTTTCTAGATTAAATTGAAACCCCAAATAAGCACTTCAAATTTTTATTTAATCCCAAGCAATAACCACTAACACCAAAAAAGAAAGTGAAAAAAAAATTATATACCGCAATAATGGCAAGAAGAAGTTTGATTTTGAGAATAACTTGGAGCCAGGTAATTGAAAACTTTTTATACACTGATAACCGCACACAAAAACTATTGCAAATTCGAAACAATTTCATATTATACATTGAAACTATATAATAAATCAACATCGTGATCCCATAAGCAAAATTAAACATGAAATGCATGGATATGATGTCTATCTAATTGAAAAAAAGTACTGTCTAATACTAACTATATATTTTAAAAATTACCAAAAAAACTATGTATTTCAATGGTTTTAATACCTCTTTCACTTCTTTATCAACAACAGGACATATAGCCTCTGTTGATAGAGTTTTCAAAACTTTTTCTCCTCACCAAATTTCAATGCCCCCACGCATCCACGAAGAAATTGAAACTCAGATTCTTTGAAAACAAAAGATATGATGGTTCTTAGCTTAGTTGCACGATCCTCCTATTGGGGTGACGAATTTGTCTCTGAACCTTGTTCCCGCGTTCCAAAATAAGAATTTCGTAAGAATCTCTCTCCCATCAAGAATGAACCTCGCTCCCAACTAAAATAAAATTTCTCAAACATATAAGTTTCCAAGAAACAAAATAAAAATGAGAAAATAAAAGAAAATCTATAAAATTTATAAGATTATAGAATAAAATTAACTCAAATAAATTCTAGTACTTTATATTTACATAATATTTATTTATAAATACAAAAAATAATCTGTATTTGACACTAATTTACAACATCTATTCTTATTTTAACATATATTACAATTAAATAAAAAAAATATTTCGTAGAATATATAAAATATATAAACTCTCCCATAGTTGCTCTCAACCTTTAGACTATTCTATATGCCTCGCTCCTCTGCACCCGCTCCCGCTTCCGCTTCGTGCAACTAAGGTTCTTAGTTCTTATGCTAAAACAACCATTACTCATTACTCATGGGAATTACAAACAGTACTTGCATCATCAAAATTAAAATAATACTCAGTGGCAAACCCTATAACATTACTCATTACTCATTACTCATTACTCAAAGACATCAATTTTTTTTTTTAATTGAAGTTGACTCTCCAGGTAGTTAGCTAAAAGAAGTGAAAAATATTAGGAAATTTTTAAAAATAAAAATAAATTATATTTGATAGGTAAACTTACCCCGGGAGAGCAAATGGCATTAAGGTCCTGCATATGCGGATCACAGCACTGGCATTTTATTTTTGAATAATTCAAACCTAAATATACGAAGACATTTGAAAGGTATGAAACTTTGCATTACAAAAGTATATATCAAAAAGAAAAAATAGTAAGGGGGTCCCAAACTACAGTTGTCTTGCTTGAATTCCTCCTTTTTCATTTTTTTCTCGTTCTCATCGTGCATGCTGGGAAAATTTCTTATTGGTGCACCAAAATATTTTGTTGCATCTATAATCGAGGTATAGATTGATGCACCAAAATATCTTATTCAAAACATTTTGATTGGGTTTACTTAATTAATATCCTAAAAATGTCAAGAAAATGATTAATCAACCACTTAGACATGCATTTTCTTTTTTGCTGTTTGGAAACATTTCCTTTTCTTTATCTTTCCTGCAAAGATTGCCTTTTTCTCCTTGAAAAATGCTACTGCATTTTAATTTTCCCGTAAAAAAGCTAAATATATTGGAAAATTTTATGAAGATTATAGAACATAGATACGATTGGTGGGTTCACTCCACAAATGCTGATCACATTAAGTTCTTGTTCATCACATATTGCAACACCAACGTTTATGTTTTAAGAAACTGGATGCATATATATGAAGACATTTGAGAGGTATAAAACTTTATAATATGTAAATAAAAAAAATAGGAGGCAGTAGCTCATATTACTAGTTGATAGAAAAACTGTAAGAACTACATTTGTAGAGATCACATTGGTGGGTTGCTAGGAATTTTGCTCCACCCCCCCCCTTCTCTTTAAAAAGATTGAAAATAGGTTAACAAACAAATTATGAGAATGAGGGAAATATATTGTGCAAATTGGGAATAACATTGATCAACTTGGGAATGCAGAAGTCGTGTTCCATTACTAATAAGGAAAATTACACGAACACCCTTATACTATGTTCGTGTATCACTTTATCCTTCTGAACAAAAGAAGAATACAAAACGACCCCTTAAATAGACCACCTGAATTAAAGAGGCGTATCAAATAGACCCCCTTAACTATTTAATGGTATCATCCCAACCCCTTCCGTTTGAATGACTGCAATTCCGGTTCTCTATTTTTCGTTAATTTGGAAGATATAATGTTAACGGAAGGGGTTAAAGTGATACCAACGATTAATTAATGGGTTGTTTTGTACGCTTCTTTAGTTCAGGGTATAAAGTGATACATAGTCATAGTATAAAATGTGTTAGTTTAATTTTTCCTTACTAATATTTAGAGTCTAAAATTTGGGTTCCATGACTACAATTTGGAGTCTAGAATTTGGGTCTCACACAGTCACAGCACTTAAACACCACCCCCAACCCCCCCCGCACAAAAAAAAAAAAGAAAAGAAAAAGAGATAACAAACTCGCAAAAAAGTAAAAAATGGAAAAACAAATATAATCAATAATCAACATTTGAAAAAATACAAAACTAAAGGTCGAGAACCTTTCATTATCCAAAAGAAATAAAATAAAGAAAATATAAACATACATATAATTCGTAATCACTATTTGAAACATATTAAAATGAAAGATGTAAAAGGGCATACAATGGTCAGGACATCCATAGAGTAAAGAGAATAAAGTGTATACCTCCAGCATACGAATTTCTTACAGACCATGAAATAATTCTAGTCCATGAAAATACTATTTACTAAGGCCTTTCAGATAAAGTTATCCCTATATCAAGAAAAAGAAGAAAAAAAAAAAAACAAAACATTTGTTCGTAGAAAGAGATCCAGAAGCCAAAATCACTTCACAATCACAACCATTATACTTTTATCTTTAGCTTTTAGAAATGATTTAAAAACAAATTGAAACAAAATTAAAGGTTGAGATTCCAATCAGGAGGACTCAACATAGATAAAACCATTATGGCTATGGTGAAAAACCATTATGATACCAAACCAAATGCAGCCAAACTAAGCTTTTTGTCCTAATCAAATGGGATTGATTACATGAATCTTTTTACGTTATTCTGCTCCGTTAAAGACCATATCTTCGATTGGTTTTAATAAATTCATATATTTTTTTAGTATTGCATCCCGTGTCAATTTAGATCTACTCTTCCCTCTAGCGTTTCTATTACCCATGATTTTATTATTTTTCTTTACTACTACATCAACTGGTTTATGTTGTATGTGTCCAAATCATTTTAATTTATCTTCTCTCAACTTGTTCTCAATTGGAATTGGTGCGACCCCTACGATTTGACGAATCTTTTCATTTTCAATTTTATTTTTTCTAATTTTACCATACACCCACCTTAGCATTCTCATTTCAACAACACTTATCTTATTTATTTGATCTTTCTTAACAGCTCAACATTCTGTTCCATATAGAATCGTTGGTATAATAGCTGTCCAATAGAATTTCTCTTTTATTCTTGAAGGTGTTCGTCCGTCAATTACAATCGACACCGGACATACCCTTTCATTTGAGTCAACCAATTTCGATTCTATGAGTTACTTCATGTGCAATCTTCATCTTTGTTAATAATTGAACATAGGTAATGAAAATATTTACTCTTTAAGTATCACTTAATTTTGAATCTAAACTATTAGGTACCTCTCCATCTTTAATCACTGCGCTGACGAAGTTTGTAAAACGATTGATATAGGATGAAAAACAATCACATTGTGAAGGCAAATAAGAATACGATGCTACGTTGAAAAATAGGACTCCTCACATAAACAATGAAAACAATCGCAGCCATTACGATGATGCTGTGATGAAAAATAGGGAAAAATAGTGAAAAGTAGGAGAACACTCAATGTCAACGCAGCACAAAGACAGAGAGTAGAGGGGAATACAATGGCACACATATGAACCCAAACCCAACTGAATCCCTCCCTCCCTCCTTTTGCCCTCACCCACCTGATTGGCCAAAAATCATTTTGTCTCTACCTTGGCACAGTATACCAAACACAGCTTCTTCATATATGTATTAACAAAAACCAAAATGAGTTCTAGTCAAGGAAAAGGGCTATAACAATGATAGAGAGGGAGAGGGTTTACCTGTTTTAAAATCAATATGGTTGCGGTAGTGGATGAAGCGACGATGGTGACTATGATCGTGGTTGAGACTGTGTTGAGACGGTGGTTGTGACGCTGGTGTGAAGGTTATTTTTGTTATCGTTGGATTTCGTTTTAAATTAATCATAGCCATTTATTTTGAAAATGTGCATAAGACATTTTGAAAAAATTGGCCTTTATTATATCTATCTATCTATCTATCTATCTATATATTTTGTCAGTGACTCAAATGGGTTTGCTGAGTTTTGTTGGTTTGAATTGGTGCCTTAGTAGTTTTCTCACCAAGTATAGTTTGATATGGATGGCTTAGTTTGTTGGTTTCTCTCAGTTTCGTCGGATGGGTGTGATGCAATGGAAGCATAATGCCACGTCTTTTTATTGCCAATATTGCTACTCTAGGTCTCGATGTTTGTTTTTCCTTGAAGCCAGAGAATGACGGGAATCATTATGGCCTTCTTTAATATAATTCTTCCTTTCAGTCTCCATAATAACTAAATCAGTTTTGAACAATAATATTCCAGAGGAAAATGCACCTAAGATCAAATATTTTGAGCCGGCTTCCTTGGAAAATTCAGATTTCTTTTCCCTTACTAGTTATATTCAACTTTTGCACTATGTTTGCGTCAATATACTCTTGGTCAATTTCAGACTAGCACACTAAAATTTCATTTATTGTTGCTTATCTTTTCTTTTTGGCAGTTGATTCCCTTGGTGGAGTTTACCCAAAAGCATGGGTAAGAATTTTATGTGGTCGCCCACTTATCAATTTAGGCATAGCTTTATTTTCATTAGCAAGGAAGAAATTTATTCTAATTTTCTGTTCATTCAGCTGGGAAATCTCGCCGAGAGCAACGCAAAGAAATCCGGTTACTTAAGAAAAAGAAAAAGCATGATTCCTGGGTTGAAAAGAAAGTATGAAATTGTTGCTTTTACTTTTCTTTGTTGTCCTTCTTTTCCTATTTCCTTTCCAGGAAAAGCTATTGCACATTTACACAGAATTATTATTACTAATTCTTTAACATGAAGGTGTACTAATGTTTTCAGAAATATCACAAACTGAAGAAATCTTCAAGGGAGTCGAATCCTGAAAATGCGAGAAAATCACTAAATTCATCTGTTCATTGCCCAAAAGAAAGAGAAGCTTTACACACAGATCTCGACTATGAAAGAGATCATGGCTCAGAGCAACGTGCTTTGATGGAAAAATCTGAAGCCATATTGGCTTCTTCAGGATTTCTTGATTCAACCACGTTGAAGGCCATAGAAAGAAATAAGCGCTTAAAGAAAGATTCCAAAAGCAAGTTTGATATGCATCACAAAATGGAAATGCAACATGAGGTCATTTCTGCTGACGAGGATATTGATTTGGAAAGGAAACTTGCAAAGAAACTCACAGCGATGGATGGGAAATTAGGAGGTGGGGATGATGTTTTCAGTATGTCAGTTGAAGGAATTCCACCTGTTATGGATTCTGTCAAGGAAGAGCCACATATGGCATCCAAAGCAATTTTGGAGAAGAGATCTGCGAACAGTTCATCTAACGATGCTAAGAAGTGTATGTCAGTAGAGAAAGAACCAGAGGATGCCGGTGAGACGGCAGGAGAGGCAGTGGTTGGATTATCTAAGGCTGTTGAAACTTGCTATGTGGTAGATCAAAGCACAGAGCAGACTACCAAGCCGAAGAAATCTAAGACCAGATTGGATTCTTTAAAAAATCCTAATACTGCTGCATTGAAGACGGTGAAAAGAAAGAAAACAAAGTTTGAAGAATATCTAGAATTGGAAATGCAGGTAGGTGTTTCGGCCAAGGCAGATTTGTGTTTGGAAAAACAACTTGCCAAAAAACTCAAGGTGATAGAGGGGAAATTACTTGGTGATGATGATGGCATCAATTTGTTAGTTGAAGGAATTCCATCTGCTCTTGATTCCTTTGAGAATAAAAAAGATCTAGGGGATGAATCTTCAAGGAGGAGTTCTGAGAACAGTTTTTCACTTAAGGAATGTAAAAAGTTGAAAAAATCAGATCGAGAGCCAGAAGCCGAGATGGTAGGTAACACAACTGTTGTAAAATTGCAGCAAGTGGAAACTTTTCGAGATGAGGAGGCATGCGAAAAAGTTCTAGTCCACACATCTGAGTTGGATGGAAATGCAAAATATGTTTCTCCTCATCTGAGATCCCGATTGCAAAATGAATCAAAAGAGTGCTCTCAAATTCGTATTAGGGTACTAGGTATGGAGATTGGGTTTTGTGTTGAAGTTTGCATACTGTATTATGGCCTTTGACCTGAAATGGGATGCCCTTACTAAAATCTAATTTGTTCCAGGATGTCTGAATCAGCTGTCTGATTCAAATATTGAAGCAGTTACTGGTGAAATCAGCTCCGTCTTTCGTGTAAGCCTATTTCCATTGGTCAGACCTATTTTTAGTTATTTTTTGTTCTGAATGGTAGTCTTCTGTACATGTAAATATGTTAACTCTTTGCAGAAATTGGCTTGTTTAATCCTAATATAACCAACCAAATACCCCTTTTAAATTATGAAAATTGAAAGATGGCTCTGGGGAATATTGGATGTCAGGGTGGAGTCATCACGCATGTCTTCTGGACATTGTAGCGAGTTGTAAATACTTTTCAATAACTTGATTTGGAATATTGAATGTTGTTTAATCCTTTGATGGAGCTACGTAGTTAAGATTGTTTGCATCATCAATTTCATTTGCCTTTATTATCTCTGAGTTTTCTCTTGATGAAAGTTAGTGCCTCTAATCTCACATAGCATAGTGGGCTTGTACTTGCAAAATTGCAGTTGGCCCATTGACAAATATTTATTGTGATAATGACTGTGAAACATAAATTGTGTTTATTATGCATTGTTTAGTGGTGTAACCTAGCATTCCCTACAGTCTATTGCTCGCGGTGATGGTTCTCAGATTATTACTGAAGAGGTCTTGGCGTCATTTGCTGGACGTTCTCATGTCACTAAGCAGTAAGTGTTCATTCTATTTTTTCCAACTTAAGTATTACCCCCTTTTTCTGCTTCAATAGAATGTTCTGGTTGATAATTGAAGAAGATTCATAGATTTATCACTGAGTATTGGTTCCTGTCTTGACATTCTAAATTCGAACACTCTTACATGGACTTCATTTAGCATTGGCATGCCATGCAGAGTTCAATATTTTCAATTTTTATCTTCCTGATGATGTTTGGAAGAGTGAAAATTAATTTCCCCTAGTGGCACGTGGCTTAGGAAATTTGGCTCTTTTGCTTTGTAATTGGCAATGCCTTATTACTTGAAATGCATACAATGCAGAGTTCAGTAATTCTCCACTGGATGCCCGGAGTGTGCTTTGTTGTGATTGCTATGATAACAACATGCTATGGCAGTGTTTGGCATTGCTAAAACTAGTAACTTATAGATTGTAGCTTGTATTAGAAGTTGTGGGTGTTTGGTAAAGATTGTAACTTGTAACTGAAATAGAAGAAAAAATAATTATAGTTTGTGGCAGAAGTTGTTTATTTGGAAAAGATTGCGGTTTATAGCAAAAATTGATAGCAGGAAGCTAAAAGCTACTAGCAGTATAGATTGTCATTTTGTTCTTTTGTGTTGTACTATTTTATTTTTAGTTGTTCCTTTTCCTTTCCGGTTTATTTGTTCATCTCTCCATGTGGTTCTGTTTTGATTTGATATTTTTATTTGTGTTTCTATGCAAAGGCATGCTGCTTCTTTGGCAGCTGTTGTTGCAGGCATCGGTTCTATGGTTGGGATAGACTTTGGTGCAAAGCTTCTGGCTTCCCTTGCTAAATGTTTTGAGGTGCTTCATTTTTTTTTTTAAAATCAGAATTTTATTTGTATTTATATATGAAATATTTAGTTTGCCAACAATCTTCTTCTAGACTTAATGAGTTTGTCAAATCATTAGTCTGTCATAGTGTTGGGAATTTACACCATTTTTTAGGCTCACATAATCAATCGGATGCAGCCTTTTGTTTTTAAATGTAAATTTAACATTGGTTACTGTGGTTACTGATTCTGGAACTTTTTGACAATTACTGAGAATGCCATCTTTGTATTTCTTCAGGATGAGTATATAAAAGAAGACAATCACTCTCTGCTAAATCTGACTCTTCTACTGTCTTATTTATATGTTTTTGGAGTTTGCTCAAGGTGAGTAACTTGTTTCATCGTTTCGTTTTGACTCTGCAAGAAGTGAAACTTAATAAACAAAGGCTAATTAAATGGATAAAGTGATTAAGGCTTTCTATGTTTAGATTGGTTTTTATAATTTTGGTAGTTAATTCATTTTCTTGGCAGCCGCCTTTGTTTGTTCGTAACTTCGAATTTTCTCAATTTTCAAACAGTGATAAATTTCTCAATGGGTCTGTGAGATTTCTCATATAGGACAATACATTGAGGAGTTTCTCATTGTGCAGAGAAATTAATTGATGAGATGTTTCTCACTTGGTTTTTCACATTTCTTACTAGGATATATGATATCATGATGAGAAATTTCTCATTGTGCTGATTAATCTAATGAACTTTTGGGTAACAGGTGCCAAATTCCCCTAAAACAAATTAGGAAATTCACCTTAATTATTTATAAGTTATTTCTTGGAACTCCCTTTTAAAGAGAGCTTTTGCAACGATGACTATGTTTTTGTATGTTGCATGCTACTCGTTTGAACTAGAAAATGTATAAGCATAGGCTCCGAACCAGATTATGTTTCAATTTAATCGCACTAGCATTCTGTGTAATTTGGGATACAGAATTTCTGTTACTGCCGAACAGGTTGGTGTGACCAAAAAGTGGTAGTGGCCCGGTTCTACTTGCAAATGAAAACCTTCTCCGTGCTTCTAATTAGCATTGGTGGATTAGGCAATTGATTATTTTTCTTTTCAGCAAAATGGCCATGGCCCCATGATGGGGCAACATTACAATGGCAACTGCTAGTTGGTCACAGACTACAATAATTGTTGTAGCTTAATTGTTGTGGTTTATCTTTTGCATGTTTTTTTCAGATTAGTTGCTTTACGTTACGTTCCCAACTCTCCCCTTCTTCCAAGAATGATACCATCTGTTTCAGTTTATGTAGTTTGGTTCTTCATGATTTTTAGCAACCCCACTTCAGAAGCATTTTGCATTGGTGATATTTTTCAGTGATTTGATATATGACTTCATGATTATGTTGAGCAAGCGGCTGATGAAGATTGATGTTTCTATTATATCGGAAATTCTACAATGTAAGATTCTGTAAATAATTGGTATTTTTGGTTTCTGTCATTGTTCTTTTATTCAGGAAAAAAAAGAAAATATTTCACTACCACGGTACTAGGGCAGCAAATTATGTTTAACTTTAATCAATTTTGACTAAGCAGGCTGTGGGATGAAGCTAAGAGGTGATGACCCTGCTGCCATGAAACAATTTGTGCTAAGTGTGCAGAATAGGGCAAATGAGTTGAAGGCCTCTACTGGAAATGGCGGACCAAATACAAGTAGCCAAGGAGTATGCCTGTATAAATTTATGAGATATTTTCGTTGTTGTTTGTGATTCCTGTCTGCAACTTATTATGTATTCCTTGCAGATCGTGTCTATGCTTAAAACCACATGTGATATAAAGAACAACAAAAAGAGGGCAGAAGAGGATACTCCCCAGCGTACACGAATAAAAAAATGGCTACATAAGGTATTGCGAATTAATGTTTTCCGTGTATATATATATATATATTTGATAAGCATAGGTGTTCAGTATATATAGGAATGTTAGCAGGGCAGTTTTGGCCCAGGGATTCCCTATTCATCCCAATTACCAACTAGGCCACTTGTCTCCATCCCCGCCCACGATCCATCCCGACAAGGACTCAAATGATGCTACCATCCTTGCCCCCAAATGTGCAAGGTTTTCCCCAACCTACCCTCCCTGCCCCAATCACACCATCCTGTTATGTAATGAAGAATCAGGAGAAGGTGTTGTGTTGTTGTAACTTGGAAAATGATAAAGCAAAAGCACAAAGTTTTAGGTTGCAAATGATGATCAAGGAAAAGGTAGACTAAAGAGACCAAAAAAAAAATATTTACCTACTACCCAGGCCAAAATTTAATGTAGACTAGTTGGTTGGCGAGCGTAAATGATTTCAAAAATGTTAGATGTTTGATGGCGCCGGGACACGGTGTGCGGGGTGGGGGAACCTATCAGGGTTCTATAGCGTGGTATCGGTATATGTAGCGGTATCGGGGATACGATCATGTATTGGCGTATATCGACCGATACATCGGTAAATAACGATATTGAAGGCCCAAAAATTCCTTTATGTATTTACCAATACGATATGTAATGATTGATATATTTAGAGTCCTGGAATTATACCATCCTCGGATTGAAATTGGCCGGACATTCAATTCCTAGTATCGTACCCGCTCTAATGGACAGAGAAATGGGCAACAATTGTCCCAATAAGAGTGGGCGGGTAGGGTCCCATCGTATTGGGGGTAAATTTCCATCTCTAAGTATATTACCCATTTGATTTATTTATTTTGATTCACGAGCCAAAGGCTATACAATTACACTTCTCACCTACACTGGGTTGGAGAGATGCCATGTACATCATCCCATTGCACCTTTCATCAACCCCGTGCTAAAGGGGGCAAATGTGTCAAAAAGGTATATATTCGGTAGGAACCTGGATTTACAACCTCGAGCATGGCTTACCACCTATGAAGCATGGGAAAAATGGAGCACCTAACAATGCACTTTCACAGACCAAGAATTCACAAGATCACCCCTTTCATTCTGGGATGATAGAGGGATCGTACCATTTGAGCCCTTTTAGTTATATTAGAGAATTGGTCTTTTTAGTTATATTTTGAAAGATGGCATGTAAGGGACACATGGGACACAATTGGATGCATATGCCACAAAGGATATAACATTGATAATCATAAATTATATGTGACCTGTTATAAGGGTTAGTGGAGGTTTACAATTATTGATTAACTCTCATTGGCACCAACCCTTGTGCCCATCACTAAGCTTTTGCAGCATCAAAGATGAACTTGTTGCCCCACTTTTAAGTCTGATCAAACCTGTATTCAACACGAAATTGCAATTTTATTTTGTTGATAAGTAAGACAATTATATTAAAAAGGCATAAAGTGCATGCGACCCGTATACAAAACAGCCAAACACAGAAGGTGCTATACACTTCTGTGTGTATCAAAAAGGTCCACAAAATAAAGAAAGTAGGGTATAATTCCTTTCTAGGTCCTTATTATCTTGAAGGACCCCGATGAGTTGAGGAAATCAGCAGCATCAAACATCTTGTTCTAAACTCCAGGATTTAGTTTTATTGAATTTATCTTTTTTCTTAATGATCACGTTAGATAGTATTATAATACTTTTTCATACTTAGGGCCTGTTTGGGAGTCTTAACAGTGGACTAGTCCGGTTCAAGCCCATCTTCAGCTGATTGGTCCATATTAAAGCAGACTCTATTTTTTCCCAGTTCTAATATATATGCAGTTTGTCTAAATTGTGAACTGAAATAGTTAGATATATGTGCATGTGCGTGTATGCACGCGCGCGCGCGTGTGTAGGGTCTTTTTTGAACTTGAACAAAGTTAGATACCTCGGCATTGCCAACTAGGAGAAAAAGAAGGAATTGTAGGCCTTTGACCAAAACTAGCCCCACTAATGAAATCAATGCGAGATGAGAGTAGATTGGATTAACAGAAGTATCCTATTAGCCGTAACCAAAAATGAATTGTATCAGAGGTGAGAACCAACCTAAAGCTCAAAACCTCTACCAAGCCCTGAACTTGTATCACTTCTCCAATTGGAATCAATTCACTTTTTTCCACATTAACTTTTAAGGCAGAAGAGTACAACTAAGCCTCTAAGATCGCTGCTCATCCTCGTTGTAAAAGAAAATCTCCATAAACGCACAGAAAATGAGCCATGGATAAGGAGTTTCCATTCATTTCTATTGTTTGGAAGCCTCAAATAGATTTCCATTACATTGCTCCATTGACCAACCAACTCAGAGCCTCCAAAACAACAACAAACCCGAAAGGGGATAACAAATCCTCTTGCCTGAGAGCCTTAATACTTGAAACTTGCAAAAGAAGTGAAAAATAAACACCATTGAACACCCATTGGCCAAAATAGAAAATCCAACAGTAAAAGTACAAAAGAAAAACCATCTCCTCCATTTCTCAGTAAAACCAAGTATGTTTTTATATTTATTTCCCCTTGGTATGTCCGAGTTTATCCAATGCTTTTTCATACTCCATCTCCAATTCTCAATAAAACCAAGTATGTTTTTATATTGATTTGCCATTGGTATGTTCGAGTTTGTCCAATGCTGTTTCAGACTTTGCTCTGGGAGCCTGTCTTGAATGGGTTGTACATATCCATGCCATCTAGTTGTTGTTGGTGCAACGAGGGCCACATAGTTATTAAATAGATTAGAAGGTTTTGATTGGTTTTTACCTCTCTTCTACTACTATATCTTTCAGCTTGCTCACCTACATGTCGATTAACTGCTCCAACACGGTGAGATTTTGTGATAATATTCTGTTAAAGAACCAATGGTTGAATTGGTTTTATTTTCCTATTTTAATTTTTGAAGGCCTTATCATTTCTGAATGAGATTCAAGTGTTATCATTTCTGAATGAGATTCAAGTGATTTAAAATTGGTTGTGTTGTTCATGTGAAACAAAAAATGTATTTTTTCATTCTTTTTAGACGAATTGATTGGGTTTAAGTGGTCTACTTAGCATTTGGTTCCTTTGATTTATGTAATTTGTTTGCATGAATTCTATTTTCTTTTTTGGTGTTTCGTGATTGTCCTTTCGCAGTTGAGGGTAGAGAATATTTTAATCCGGGGGCTCAAATGGAGCAAGCTTCTTGATCCTGGCAAGAAAGGACAATGGTGGTTGTCAGGGGATGTGGTTTCTATAACCAGCAATGTTGAAGAGGTGGTCAGAGCAACTGACAAGGAGTTCCTTGAATCCCAGAAACTGCTGCAGCTTGCTGGCGCACAAAGGATGAACACAGATGTTCGAAGAGCAATCTTTTGCGTAATTATGAGTGGGGAGGACTACATTGATGCTTTTGAGAAACTTCTAAGGTTGAATTTGCAAGGGAAGCAAGTATGTTTGTTTGCCGCCTTTAATTTTTTGTAGATTGTGGTTTACTTTTTCTTTCTGTTGTTTAGCAATCTCCATCAACTTTCATTTTGCTTGTCTACAGGATAGAGAGATCATGCGAGTTCTTGTAGGGTGCTGTTTACAGGAGCAAATATTTAACAAGTTCTATTCTGTTCTTGCTATAAAGTTATGTAGCCACGACAAAAATCACAAAATCACTTTACAGGTATTACTTTTCATGTCGTATTAACTTTTTTAGGAAAATTAATTCTATATGTTATTGTCTTTTTAGCGCACTACGTCAAGCTTTTAAATATTGGCCGATACACATTGTATCCTCTCCATTGCAATTGAAACCTTTCAATTTCCTTTAAGTCCTGAATAGTGCATCCTTTTGGCACTTGGTGCTTTGCCTTGGAATCTTAAGTGTAAGGTATATTTTCTAACATGAACCATATGTACTATGAAAGTAATTTGACTTGTCAACAGGTTTTAATAGTCCAATGGCTCTTATTATTTTAAGAGAGCACGATAAAGTATTAAAATTATTAGAGCAAGAGTAAGTTGGAGTAATGGTTCTGTATAAATGGCCAGTACAACTACATTGTATTTTTTTTCCCTATATGTAAATCTAAATGTAAGATAGAGGATTCTTGTATAATGGGATATTACATTGATGCCAAAGATACAATTGGAAGTAAACAAGGTTTAGAATCATAGTAAGATGGTCGAGGAAGATATTAGGAAAACAGCAATTTTTAAGTTATTATGATACTTTTTTGGGTCTCAAATTGCACAACTGTTCCAATCGAGCATTATAACCTTATGCCCTTTTCCTCTCAGTTGTGCTGATATTGATTATGCTATACTGGTTGAGCACGATAATTTATGTTACACAGACCCTGCAAAATAAATCAAGTATCCTTGGATATGCACCCGCTCGTGACACCTTATCCGAAGTCAATGTAACATAGATGATGACTTTCTTGAACTTAACCCAGGGAGTCAACTTACTTTATAATTTGGGCTTAGTTTGAAATTAATGGCTTTTTGGTTCTTAAGGAGAGGCTTTCACTCTTGGCAAACAAATAGATAATTTTATTTTATTTTGCCATTCCACTGTTGGTTTGAACTGAGATTGGGCTTTAAATTAGTATAATATAGAAGTGCTTTAGCCAGCTAGCCATTCTTCTAGCCAAAGAAATTGAAGGTTGATAGTTGTGCTGGAGGAAGCTTTGTTCATAATTCATTGACATATTTTCTGATAATTGAGCGTATTTACTTATGATAGATTCGATCAAATTGTAGAACTTAAGGTAAAAATTGCATTAAAGACCATATGGCTTTTTCAAAATTTTAATATAATTTCTTAATTTTTGTTCTGATATCACTTCACAGTATTGTATCTGGGATCACTTCAAGGAGCTGGAGTCGATGCAACTGCTGAGATCAAGGAACCTATCAAAATTTGTTTCAGACATGATTGCCTCTTTCACCCTCTCTCTTGCAATCTTGAAGTCTGTTGATTTTAGTGGCATGGTTCCAAAAAGAATAATTTTCTTCAAGATGCTATTTGAGGCCATATTTGAGCAACCTGATAGCCTTGTTTGGAATATATTCACACGTGCAGCGGTTGAGCCCGAGTACGAATCCCTTCGAAATAGTATTGCATTTTTCATCAATAAGCATGTAGTAGATAGTGGTGAAAAATCCCTTGCCAACAAAATAAAGATTGCAAAGAAAGCACTTGCTAATGTAAAGGGAATTCTCTTATGAGTTTGATAATTATGTTCTAAATTATCTAAGTTTTTCTATTTCAAATTGTTGTCTTTCAAGCAATATTAGAGAAGATAATGTTGGATGTGCTTGACTTGTTAACCTGCTTTTTCCCTCTCTATCTGGTTCTTTTATGAGAATTGGATGAATGACCATTGAATGCATTTGTTTATTGACAGGGTTAATCGTGATATTTTGTCTTCAAATTGAAACTTTTCAGGTCATTCAAATTACTGCCGCTTGGGGTGTAAATGGTTTGGTTTGGTGTGGCCCTCATTGTGGAGGAGCTGGTTCCTCTTGCCAAAAGTATAAAATTGTGTAGAGCAAAGAAAACAAAAATAAACAATAATTTTTGTTTTTTGGTGGTGTTTAGCATTGTTGATACTAGTAGCTTATAGATTGTAGTTTATAACAGAAATTGTAAGTGTTTGATAAAGACTAGCTTGTAGTTGAAATTGAAAAAAAAATAATTATAATTTATAGTAGAAGTGTGAGTGATTAGAAAAGATTGTAATTTGTAATTAAAATTAATAACGAAAAGTTAAAAGTTACTAGGGGCAGCTTAGCCAAACTCCTTGCCCTTAAACAATTTTATACTTTTGGCCAGAGGAAATAATTGTTCAGAGCAAATGACTTGATTTAACACTAATTATATATGTGTTTTGTTGCAGTTGAGTTTATGAAAAAGGTTGATTATTAAAAAACAAAAGATATAGAGTTTTTTTGAAGGAATATTAATTTTTAATAAGAAAATTAAGTTATTTTTTGAACATAAGTAGGATGTGACAAATAAATTGACCCCAATTTTGAAAATAAAAAAATTGAAAGTTGGAAACAAACTCTTTGAAACACACACTTATATTAGGGCATGCCTGTTTATGCTGAAGCCACTGGTTACAAAACTTGTTTATGCTGAAGCATCAAAGTAAAACGTAGCTAAAATTGATCCTAATTACCAAACAATGAATTGGAATGCCAATAAAACTGAAGAATCAGATTCCTCATTAAAGAGGTCTAAAGACTAGGAGTAGGATCCCATTGGGACAAAAATATTGTTTGGACCTGCAAAAAACAGAGTATTAGTTTGTATACAAAACACAATGCTTCTTTATGCAAAGTCCACAACCAAATGAATATTAATTAATAAGACCGGCGGGTTGGCATGTTGGACTAGGCGCTCCCTCACTGACCATGATTAATTTACTTGCTCTATTTCTTTTTTTTGATTGTCAAAATAAATAATAATAATAATTTTACCGAAGATGAGATGTTCGCTATATTCTCTATTAGGGTGTAAAAATGGCCCAAGATTTGTGCCCCGGGCTTGTTACCGTAGCAGCCCTGGTCCAGAGAAGGCCCAAGCTCGAAAAGTAGTGGCCTGGGCCTGTGCCTTATTCTTGGAGCTCGTGGGCCGGCCTGAACTTTACTACCAAAGTCCAAAAAAGTTGTCTACCCCGAAGTTCAACCTTATTGTACTTTTTTTATATTTTATTATATATAAGAAAAAAATAAATGTATAAAAACTAAATAACATTAAAAAATGATCATTATTAGAAGTTTATATTTATAAATTAAAATAAATATAATAAAGATCACTGTTTATTAAATTATAAGTTAGTTTATAAATATAAACTTATATTAATGTATTGTTTATTAAAGTATAAATACTATTGTATTTTGAATGATTATATAAAGAAGCAATTTAAAAATAATTATTATTATAAGTTAGTATATAAAGTAAAATAAATATAAGAAACACATAAACATAGTATACAAAAGCAATTTAAAAAAATCACAAATATTTTAAAAACTATTTTTTTTAAAAATGTCCTGCCTCTATCCTCGTGGCCTTGGCCTGAGGCTCAACCCCGATGCCTAAGCCCGTATAAACTCTAGGGCCCAGTCTAGGCCTCTCCTTCCAAAAAGCTCGATCTTGCCCTGCCCAAAATTTGGCGAAAGCCTAGTGGGCTTGGGTCAAACTAGGTCAAGACGAAAGAGTGACAGGCCAAGTTAAGCTAAGCTGATTTTACACCCCCATCATATATGGACGTGTATACACACACACACACACACACACATGATTTCAATTATTCACTATATTTATATTCCATGCAAATTGGGAGTGATAAAGTACACAACCAATCTTCTATACAATTTAAGAATTTTCGTAAAAGATTATAAGTAAGGAAAATTATTCATTGCCGTAGAGACATGGTCACGTAGTGCATCAATGTCTTTAGGAGTCATACGATTATATGGACTTCTTGTATTTAGGAGTGAACTCCACGTAATCATATAACGCCTAGGGGTATTGAGACATTACGTAGCTATGCTCTTGAAACAATGAATAATTACTCAAAAAATACTATTTTACACCAAATTTTACCAAATTACATCGACAAGGGGTTAATGACTCGTCAAGTAGAGAGGCCATGAGTAATAGGTAAAACCAGAAATGGAGTGGCCCGTCGAGGAAAAGAAAGCTCATCGAATATCCAACAATCTAATTCCTTTTCGACCCCATTCGAGGTGCCACCGTCGAATAAAGGAATTCAGGGTTCATCAGAGCTTATCGAATAATCAGCAATCCAGTTTCCTTTCAATTCCACCCAAGGATTAGTTATGGAACACGCGGTGACCCAATAACAAAGAGGACATGTGTCACACGCGCACAAGGATGACGGTTATTTGCATTTCAATTAGAATCATCATGGGGAGCAGTTAGGGTAGTTACAAGATCAATCAGAGATAGATAACCACCCATTACTGAAAAGCTCCACGATAAAAGAACGTGAAAGAAGTAGTTAAATGTGGTTATGCATCACTATCTATAAAAGATCATTTTGCAGAACGAGAAAGGACTCTTACATAACTTGGCAAATTGTTTATCTTTTACTTTTCGTGTTCCTTTTTTCTTCAAGTTATTTCAATTTCTTGTTCATATGATTAAGTTTAATTCTTGTGCTCAGTTCATGTAACTTGTTTCCATCGAAGTAATAAAATTCATTTATTACTTTTGATTCCATCTGTTACTACTTTTTGGCTAAATCCTGAAATACGACAAAAGAACCCAAGTTCACAATCGCTTGATACTTTGAAAAATTTTCTCTCTTCAAAGGAGACTTGTTTGTTTTTGGTAATAAATTTTGGCACGCCCAGTTGAACATACATTACTAAGTCAGAAAGATGGTGCACACTCGCAACAAGGATAAGGCGGTGCTAGAAGGAACAGCCTCCACAGAGGTTGTTAGTGACGCAAATGTTAACACAACAGTTAACCCAACGAATGTCTCTGTCCAGTTGAATGGTCAAAGTGGCCAATCTAATGGCCAAAATAGGTTTTCATTGCAAGAGATAATGGAAGCTTTGAGTAATCCAAGTTCTGATCAAGAATTGTGTAACGACCCAAACCCGGGGTCTCACTCTCAAGATAAAAGACATACATGCATTAAATATAATTGCCAACAGGTTTACAACACATGGTTCCAACACCATAAATATGTAAAACAATACATGATCCAAAAAGAAACAAAAAGGAAGACTATAGATCTTTCACCTCATTCGGCTTCTCCAGATCAACCTGTGTGATTATATGCACTTGAAAAATATTTTCAAATCCCACACCGTTAGCCAAAGCCTAGTAGAAACTAGACAAACATGCAATAAAGGCTAAACATATTAACAGAATAATATTGAAGGAAGGAAGATGGCTACCACATTTTTTGTGGTTAAATCATCATCCAACTAAAACATGGTTTTAGGTTAAGATTTGATACATATTAATAGATGTGTTCCATTCTCCCTACACCAGATGCTAATCAGAAGAGCAAACATTACAGGTTATGCAAGAAGGGTTCAAGGAGACAAGTCAGGATTTTTCCAAGCCTAGTATCATAAAAAGGCATGCAAGAAACTTTAGAGAAAGGGATTGATGGGATCTAAGGTGCTGAGATGTTTACGAGTAGAAGAGTGCAAGTTGACCAGGGAAGAGAAGATAGTAAAGTCTACTTTCGAAAGACTTTATATGTTTTTTCTCAAATGAAAGCTAGAGAAGAGTTGTTCATGCAACTGGATAGAATGTGTGATCGATGATGATTCAGAAGATTGTAGAAGATTAACAATAGAAGAATTTACTGCTGCACCAGCAAAACTAGATGATGTAAATGTAGAAGTGCAGAATAATTTTGAAGAGGTTAATTTAGGATCTGTTGAAGATCCTATGCCTATCTTTGTAAGTTCTAGTTTGAATCATGTAATAAAAAATAGGCTTGTAAGTTTTCTTAATGAATTCAAAGACTGTTTTGCATGGAATTATGAAGAAATGCTAGGTTTAGACAGGGGTCTTGTAGAACATAGACTTCTTATCAAGCCTAATTTCTTGCCTCATAAATAGCCACTCAAGAAAATGAACGACGCAATAATTCTTTTAATTAAAGAAGAAATTGAAAGGCTTTTGAAAGCCAAATTCATTCGTACGACTAGATATGTCGAATGCTTATCTAATGTAGTTCCAGTGATGAAAAAGAATAAAAATTAAGAGTGTGCTTAGATTACAAAAATCTTAACACAGCAAGTCCCAAGGATGAGTATCCTATTGTGGCACCGGAATTTAGGGTTTTGTTTAAAAATAAAGAAATTTAAGAAATATTTAAAAAATATTTTAATACCTTAAAAATTAAATTTTGAAAATCATTTTTTGTGAAAAATGGAGTCGCCACTTGATTTTTGAGAAAAACCAAGAAAAACAAAATGAGCCACTGATATTTAAAACGGTAACCAGAGAAAACAAGGGTTCGGGAGCTAAGGTACGAACTGGGGAAGGTGTTAGGCACCCCGTTCGTCCAATCATGAGGTTGGCTTCTACTAATCATAATTGGTTCTTAATTAGAATTTTCAAATGCATACAATTACAGAAGATGGAGGCAAAGAAAGAATATTTAAAATTAAATAAGAAAAATACATAGCATATGTATATAGAATGCCAAAACAAAGCAAATAATAATAAAAAAAATTCTAAGTTCTATGGCATGCAATTTCTAGCTAAAAGGTAAATGGAGCAAACCCGCATACAATGTCACCAAATAACTTACATTAGCATAATTTAAACAAAAGAACAAAGATATGCTCTAAGAAAAAAGTCTCTATGTGATATCCTAATATCCCATATCGAAAATGGAAATGGAGTTCATAGGTTATAAAAGAAAAATCTTGAACGCTTACATTCAACGAGACCTTTTTCTAGGTGGTAGAGA
>JAULJZ010000023.1:3709480-3725506 GCA_032270985.1 Heliamphora pulchella
ATTTTGGAATCAAAAATATAATTTTAGAGTGGAAGGAACGATTTTCGTTAAGTTTTAATAAAAATTTTAACAGTTAGATACAATTGATGTTAAAATTAAATCTTAAAAAAAATTAATATTATTTTTAAAATCACAAAAAATTAGTAATTTTATAAAAAATTTCAAGAGATATTAGTGTGATTTACCCGATAATAAAATCGCATGGATTATTTTCTTACGGCGTGATAATTTATCACCCGCGGCCATTATGCGGCGAGTGCTTGGGACAAGAACGAAGAGATGCTTATCTTCAGAAGCCAGACTCGCATCACAGCGTGGCGTTTCGATTGGGTATATTCTCTCACCAAGCTTAAATTTACGGAAACACCCATACTACCCCGAAAATTTACTCACTCAAGTCAAATCACATACAAGTCCTGAAGCCGCCATGGCAGCCCACCAACCGTGGGCAATTTGGTCATTCAAATGTACATTTCCGAACCCCCACGTTCATTGAAAGGCGGCCGCGCTTTAAATATCAATTTTACCCTTTCTTAAACTGCCAAAAACTGATCCAAAATAAGGGCAATAACGTAAATTTGGGACACGGAATTGCTGTCGGACCAGTGAATATAAAGAACGAACGTGAGTGATCTGCGCATAGACCCAAAGGCGGCTCTGAATAAAGTGAGGAGAGAGAAATTGAGGAGGAGAGAGAAGGAAGTTCGTTTAGAGCCGTTATCGGATTTCACCGCTGCAATACGCCGGAATTTGGGAATTGTGTTCACGTCCGGCTACGATTCTTGTTTCTTGTTCTTCCGAGTTCTTCGGTAGTCGCTGGACGACTTAGGGTTTTATTTTCCTGTTGGGGAGTCTGAATAGTGCCCTAGATATTTTGTTCGAGTACTCTATCGGATTTCACCGCTGGAATTTGCAAGAATTTGGGAATTGTGTTCACGTCCGGCAATGATTCTTGTTTCTTCGTCCGAGTTATTCGGTAGTCGCTCGACAATTTAGGGTTTTGCTTTCCTGTTGGGGAGTTTGAATAGTTCCCTTGATTTTTAGTTGTGACTAACTCTGTTTCGATATCTTTGATCTTGTGGTGGTGGATCTGCGATCTGTATCTTTGGGCCTTTTCAAGGTCTATTGGAGAAATTTTCATGATGTTTACGCCACAGAGGAAGGTGTGGTCTGGTTGGCCACTGACACCCAGAAGCGAGGCTGCTCAGAAGAACGGCTCTGGTTTGGACCCTAATTCAAACCCTAGAAATGGTGAGACAGTTGCGAAGGGTAAGAGTGTCGCTTTTCTTGACTCCACGCCACCTCCACCGATTGGCTCTCTGGGCGAAAGTGGTGGGACTAAGGTGGCAGGGTTGGAAGATGCAGCCTTGGACCGCGAAACAGTGGTTCAGAAGATCTCAAAGCTTGAGAACGAGGTTAGTTAATAAATTTCGTTTAATAAGTTTTTCAGTGTTGTTTTCTTGGGTGTTAGTTATCTTCAATTTCCCCAACAAAGGGCATAAAGGGTCTCCTTCTTGTTATTTTCAGTGTTCTTGAACATAGGATAGACAGAACGCCAAGGCTACTTCTTCCTGAGAATTGGGAAGTGCTTCTTGGATACAAAACACTAGATGGATTATTGTTTGAGTCATGCAACTTTCGCAAGACTGCAGCACCATCCGGTGGGAAATAGTCTTTCTTGAATTTGAGTACTGCGTGACATTGGAGGGAAGTGAAGAAAGATTATTCTAGCTTACAATTCCATGCTTTCTTTGGGTGAGAATTTAAGAAGATTGAGAAGATTGATGACTTAAGAACCATCGCGAAGTGATGTGATGTCTTAATAGTGGAAACATTATTAGATTGAGAGTGTTTGTGCAAATAAATGGGTATGTAAAAGTGTGTATGAGCATCACTTCCTGTAGAGTGTGCTGACATTGAAATTGGCTGCTTATGTGTCAAATGCCAAATGCGATGGCTGAACGGCGAGGTTAGCTGTGTAGCCAATTATAGCTGAGGACATGTGAGTTCTCTAATGGGGTTGTTACCTACCATTCCATGCTCCATGTTTGGAAGTCCCTTTCAATGCGTCCTAGTTTGAAGAGCTTGTAAATGTAACCATCGCTTTCCCTTATTACTTCTTTATATCTAAATTTATATGCAGGTTCAATTCCTAAAAATCTATGTATCTGACGGTGTACAATCTCATGGTTTATAACTGAGAGAGTACTTGGCACTAAATCATATATTTGGAGAGAGGAAAAACTGAACTAGAAATTATAAATTAGTTACAATAGAGCTAGAACTAATAGGGAAATGAAGATAGAGGTAATAGGGAAGTGAAGATACACGTAACAGGGAAGTGTGAGTAATAAGGAAGTGAAGACTGAACATAGAAAACTAAAAGATACCAAAGAGTCAATAATTTTGTTATTTGGGCTTGTTTATCAATAAAGATGAAGATATTGGAGAAAATGTGATTCGTAGTATTAAAGTAGTTTGGTTTAATTAGATGGGTGTTTGTGGCATATTATACGATTGATGGATACTAACAACATTGAAAGAAAAAATTTATGGAACAGCTGCAAGGTTAATGATGCTTTGTAGGCCAGAACTTTAGAATTTTTGGCAACTAAAGAACAACACATACTAAAATGGTCGTGTTGAGATGATGCTTGGATGTGTGATAAGAATATGAAAGATAGAATTTAGAATGAAACCATTTGCGAAATGGTAGGAGTTGCACCAATTGAAGTTAAGTTGTGAGAACGATTTGATATGGTTTGGTCATGTACAACAAACATGGTAGATGTAATGATAAGAAAAAATGATAAAATCACTGTTAAATTTTGTAGGAATATTAAGTGGAGGAAATGCCTAAATTGAAATGGTATTTTATAATAAGAAATGGTATGAATTTGTTAAATTTGATTTAGGTTATTGACCATATAGCCTTTGATAGAGTAGGTGAAAAAATTGATTCATGTAGCAAACCTTAATCGGTTGGCACATAAGGCTTATTTTGGTTTGGATTGGAATCGGAAACCAACATGCAAAATGTTACTTTCTGCCTATGTATGGTTAGGGTTGGTATTATAATTTAGTTGATGGTTTCTATCAAAATTCCAAATTCTTATTTTCTTTCTTGCATTTTTTTGGTTGAGTCGTGGGAAAATTGTTGCGACTCTTTTACAGCATTTAGTGTTTTTCACTTTACACTATTTTCATATTTTATTTTGTTTCATACCTATGTAAATAGATTATTTGGCCTCTTTCCACTTATCAGAAGTGTTCCGATTGTGTTCTCCCCAAATAATCCACATCAAGGCCAAAAGTTCCTAGAACCAAGCCTTTTTTCCTCCTCTTTCCTATTTTAACTCCCCTTCTAGAGTGTAATAAATCCAACAACACATTCCTTAGAACACCCTCTCCTGGCCATCTATACTTTGGATTAAGATACCATTGATCTCTAACCACCACGCAATGACATATATAACACTAGCTCACATGAATGTCTCCTCCTCGTAAGGTACATATAACAGCGCTCACATGAATGTCTCTCCTCTAGTGAGGTTGTCAATGACAAGGATCTTGTCATGTGCCACCTTCCTCACCAAAAATGCAACCTTGAAACCAAAGCTTCATTGAAAGATTTTATCTAGAATCTGCCAACTTTGATCGAAACAATGCAAATTATGCTCTCTATTTCTCTCATTTGGAGGATCATACAACAAACCAAGAAGATGTGCCAACTCCTCCGCGCCTAATCACTCAAACCCCAATGGAAAGCAATATCCCAAAAAACTTGACTGCCTTCTTTTCTAAAGTAGTCTCTCATAACATCTCCTTTAATACCCACAATTCTAGCGGAGCTGTGAAGAACAGCTCCTAATTCTCCTTCCCACAGCAAAGATGGTTCTGAAATCGAACATTACACCACTTTCTTAAGGATCTTAGTTGAGGTGGACACTGGCTAATCCAGAGGTTTTGGCTGCTTTCATCATTTCCATTTTCTAACTGTCACTTTTTTCATCCTTATTGTGGATTTGATCTTGCAACGACACAAAATTTGTGATTGAATTTTGTAAAAAATTGAATACAATACTTAAATTTAATACATGTTTATTATTTTTTTAAAAATGAACTTATTGCAGAATTACATCTTTGATTATGATCGGCATATGTAAGAGGAACAGACATCCATTGGTAAGACACAGAGATCTGTTCAATGCAATCTAATAGTTGTGAGGACGTGAGGATTTCTGTTCATCACTGCATATTTCATTGAACAAGATTTGATTAGGTTTTGAGTTTTGGGGATAATCATGGCTGGTTTTTTTTATGAGAATAGGGTTTCACATCACATCATTTAAAGAAATTACATTGATATGAATGGAAGAGAAGTTTGTCACTTGAACACCTTCGTGAATATCAATGATCTTCAGGTTTGATGGTGAATTTGTATGGTTTTTATTCCAGAATATGAAGTTATGTAAAAAAGCTAATGCGATTCATTCTTTCTGCCTTGATTTGTTACTTGTACTTCCTGCGAGTTGAACCTGAAAGTTTTTTTTTCTTCGTTATAATGTGTGGCATATCATATGCTATGGGTTGCAAGTCGCATCTTTCCTGTTTGGGGATATGTTGATATTTTTTTTTGGTTTTTTTTAGACTAATTATCTTTTCTTTGGGGTGCTGGGGAAAAGAAAAAGAGGGGGAGGGGGGCATTTGATGTTAATTGAATAAAGGGCGTGGTTCTTATCTTGTCTGAATTGATTTTGTGAGCAGCTTTTTGAATACCAATACAATATGGGCCTTCTTCTGATTGAGAAAAAGGAATGGACTTCAAAATATGAAGAGTTGAAGCAAGCTCTAGAAGAAGCAAAGGATACCCTTAAAAGAGAACAAGCGGCGCATTCAATTGCAATAACTGAGATTGAGAAGCGAGAAGAGAATTTGAGGAAGGCCTTGGGTGTGGAGAAGCAGTGCGTGCTCGATGTATGATTCCTGCTTACCTTACCGTCTTGAATTTCCTTCACTTTTAATTTCAGAAATGCTATGAAGGTTGCGTACTGTTTCAATAGAGATTATAATTGTTGATTGTCGGAATGTGATGCATGATTGGAAGAATCAAGTGCACTGAGTAGATGCCCCTTGATTAGTCTATACAAGCAAATGCAGCTGTGTTTGTTGTTTTTAATATAGATTGCTATACATAGATTAGTTATTTAATTGGAAAAGCAAGGCGTACCATGAGTTTTGTTAAGCATCTTTCAGCGTCTTGATACATGGCAATGTGCATAAACCATACCAATATGGAACAGAGGCATTGCATAATGGAACAAGATGTTCCATTATGGAAATTTGGAATTATTTCCATTGTCTATTCTAAAAATATATCCTCCTATGAATCAATGTGTAGCAGACAATTGGGAAGCCTATCATTTTTGTTCTTATCTACACATAGTTATGAAATGTAGCACCCTCTTTACTTGTTTTGATGAATATGGGTATACATATGTTAGTTATTTAATTTGCAAAATCAAGGTGTTGGATGAGTTTTCCTAGGCATGCGCAAACCATACTGACATGGAACGGTGGTGTGGGATAGTGGAATAATATGATTTAGATTATTTGCATTGGATATATCAAAAAACTATTTGCTGAAGGTTCGTAATGTAAGCCATGTCTTGTATTGTTTTCATTCCTGTTTTCTGTTTTTATTTTCCAGTAAAAACTGAAACTTAATTGGCAAACTGTTTCTGACAACTGTTTTCCTTAAAATTCTCTAAAAGCAAGGCACTTTTTAAAGAACACCAAAAAAATGCTTTCAAATTTTGAGAACTGTTTTTGGACAAAAATGAGAGATGGAGACGATGCATGTTTCCAAAATCTGTCTTTTTGTTTCCGAAAACATGAAAATTAAAACGAAAAAGGAACACACTTCGAAACAGGCATAATTAATTCTTTTAGTTATTCATCCTGAATCAACATGGTAGTTAGTTGGAGAATAAGTTTGTTGATTAAAAAAGAGTCGTGTTTGCTATCATATATTTGTTTGTTCACTTCTATATTTAAATAAGAGTATCAAGAGATACTAATACCCTAGTGATTTGTCTTTTTGATTGCATATTTTAAATATGGTAGAAGCGTAGCATTAACAAAAGATATCAGCTTGGTCTGGGCTAAAATAGAAAAGAGCCAACAAATTAGTGGCATAATTCATCTATATGATATGTTTAGCTTAAGATTTTACGTGGTAAATTCCAATTTAACAAAGTTAATAAAGTCAACAGGCAATTTTTGCAGTTTAGTGGTTTTTCTTTCGTTAATAGTCTGATTTGTAAAATAATTATCACTAAATAGAAATATGTTTTTATAATTTTTGTCCTAATCCTGATAAAGAATTTTCTCTAGTATTATGAATGATTCTTGCTCTTGTGATCTTTATCTATACTATTTTATTAAGGAAGAAAAACTCAAGTTGGTGTCTTCCTCTTTCCTAAGATCCTTCAAGTTTTTATTCTTCTCGAAAGCCGTTGCTTACGAAATTTTATGTTCTGTGAAGTTTTTAGTTTCCTTGAAATCCCTACTAATATTTCCATGACGTGCCACTTTTTTGAGGGATCTTAAATAGTGGGCAACATGGGAGGTAGTGGAAGTGGTAGAGGGTAGTTTTTGGTAGTTGTGGTGATTAGTATGAAAAGTTAATATTAAGAAAATAAAATTTCAAATAATAAAAATTTAGTTGATGGTTTGTAATAATGCACATAAATATTTTATACTACTTTTCTCATGAGTATATAAATTCACTTAGACTATAATCTATTTTAGTCCTGAGGGAGGGCAGAAAAAGAAATTAATAATTTTCTGAGAAAAATAATGCTGAACTCATATGCTCTGACAAACTATACAGATTGTTAAGACATTGTAGAACATGCTTGCAGTCAATATGCAACTGCAGCAACTTATGGGCTTATGCAGTCATGATTTCTATCCGCATTTGTATAGATACGTAATTGTGATGGCCCACGTGTACCATTGTGTTACAGAATTTGTGGTTATAGTGCACAATTCGTAATTGTAGCACCTTATTTTCATTTCCATGTTATCATGGTAAAATATATGGTTTTGCTATTTGCATTCTACTTGGTTTACACACCTTACTGATTTGATGTGTGATTGTGGCTGTAATAATTGTTCTGGTTGCAGTGGTGATTGCATGTATCATTTAATAGGTAACAGAGGAACTATTGGCATTTTCATGCTGCAATGGATTTAGTGCACATTTTTAATCTATAATTGTTGTCCAATAACAAATTGTGAAAAACCATATATTCTTTTTGGAAAATTTGAGTAAATGTTATGAGTGCATTTCTGAAGCACATTTTTCTGAGTTACATATCATTTGGTTGGAGGGTTATAGGACTTTTTTATATTATGTTTGGTTACATGACTTGTATGTTTGTGGCTACGATGCTTTTGTACTGACACATGCATAGCCTGAAAACTAGTAGGACTTTTGCATAACAAACTGCTTATTTTCAAATTAAGATTTGAAGGTTGAATTAATAACTGGTGGCCATCCGTTTTAATTTGAGTTCACAGATTTGATAAGATGATGTGTGTGAAGTAGGACTTTGGCATAACAAAATTCTCTTTTCCAAAGTGAGATTTGAAGATTGAGTTAACAACTTGGGGTTGTCCATTTTAGTTTCAGTGCACAGTTGTGATGAGATGATATGTATTTTGTATGGGTGCCCGTGTCTTCCTTTTTTTCCGACGATTTCCATTAACTGATAAGATTTGGTTAATATGGTTCCAACAGTTATACATGGACACTTGTAAGACTAGAGAGTTGCTTTTATAATTATATTAGATTTTTGTGCATTCGCAGCTAATAAAGAAGAAGCGTACTTTATTAGCTCAAGGAAGGTTGATGACAATGGGACTCTTGTGTGCAAGTTTTCTGTTTTCTATGTAGGTATTTTTATGATTCATTTCCACATATTTTCCCATAGGGCTAATTTACATAGTTTTGTTTTTTCATGTTGGGTTTGGTGTTGTCTCGAGGGAGCGGGATTACACAACTAAGCATCTCATCCGTGCATATATCTTGGGCCTCTTGGCATGAGATTACTTTAGATGTGGTTGATCGGATGTCCTTGGCAATAAATGCCATTTTCTTGTTGTCCGTCAGTATTTCTAATATCATTTTGGTTGCTGCAGCTAGAGAAGACTTTGCGTGAGATGCGTTCAGAATATGCGGAAATCAAGTTTACATCTGATTCAAAGTTGGCTGAAGCTAATGCACTTATCACTTGCATTGAAGAGAAATCTTTAGAGGTGGTAGTGAAGTTGCATGCTGCTGATGCCAAGCTCGCTGAGGCGAGCAGGAAGAGTTCAGAGATTGAAAGAAAATCACAAGAGGTGGAGGCTCGAGAAAATGCAATTCGAAGGGAGCGGTTTTCCTTTAATGCAGAGTATGCTTAAGGCTCACAACCCTATCTTCATTTCCCTGGATCTTGCAATTGCTGGAGTAAGGATAGATAAGTGTTATTCTGTAACTTCTATTTTAACCTGATAAGTTTTTTTTTTTTCATTTTTTGTCTCAGGCGAGAAGTGCATGAGAGTACTTTATCTAAACAGAGAGAAGACTTACAAGATTGGGAAACAAAATTAAAAGATGGAGAAGAGAGGCTTGCTGAAGTTCGAAGATTGCTCAACCAAAGGGAGGAGAGGGCAAATGAAAATGACATGATCTTTAAACAGAAACAGAACGAATTTGAGGAGGCACAGAAGAAGATTGACGTAGCTAACTCGACTTTGAAAAAGAAAGAAGACGATCTAAGCAGGAGGCTAGCAAACCTAGCTGTTAAAGAGAAGGCAGTTTTTTTTTTTTTGGTTTTTTTTTTCTCCCTTGCCAAATTTTTGTTAAATATGTGATTGATATTATGTCTGTTCATTTCTTTGCTTCTCTGTGTGTGTGTGTGTGTGTGTCTCTCTCTCTCTCTCTCTCTCTCTAAGCAGGAGGCTGATGAAATGAGAAATAACTTAGAGGTGAAAGAGAAGGAATTATTCGCATTGAAGGAAAAGCTTGACACAAGGGAAAGAGTGAGTCCTTACTGTCCATCCAATGTAGAAGTATTCACTCTTGAATGGCATATTTAGTTTGTGGCAGTGAAGATGATGAATGGTTACCCCCACGCTTCACCAGTCATCACGCCCTTCTCTCTCTCTCTCTCTCTCTCTTGCATTAATGCGAACACATACTTAACAATCATGCTTCAATCACTTAAATGCATTTATTAGTTAACATTTATGTGCATATATTTAGTCTTAGCACGTGGTTGAGCTTGTTCTCTCGTTGAAACCCTTTACGTGGTGTGATCCAAGAACTAATGAAATTATACCATTTGTTACAATGGTCTTGTAGTATACTTAAGTTTTCCTGGTGTGTGAAAGGGAACTTCATTTGTTTACTCCCTCAACCCCCAAAAGCAGAAAAAAGGAAAGAAAGAAAGGAAGAGAAAGAAAAATGATTGGGACCATCAATTGCTATCATTTTGAAATTGTGTATGATATTGACACTTGTCTTCTCTATGGGACACCTACAGGTTGAGATTCAGAAACTTCTTGATGAACACAATACCATTCTGGATGCAAAGAAACACGAACTTGAGATGGAAATGGAACAAAAGAGGATAGCTTTTGACGAGGACTTGAAAAACAAGGCAGTTGAAGTGGAGAAGAAGGAAGCTGAAATCAACCACATGGAAGAAAAGCTTGCAAAACGGGAACAGGCATATGAAAAGAGACAAGAGAAATTTAGAGAAAAAGAGAAGGACCTTGAAGCAAGGTCGAAATCTCTGAAGGAAAGGGAGAAGTCCGTCAAAATTGATGAGAAAAAGTTAGAGAATGAAAGGAAACAAATGCTTGTTGATAAGGAGAACATACTCAATCTCAAGGCGGAGCTTGAGAAGATAAGGGCTGAGACTGAAGAACAACAATTGATGATTAGTGAAGAGAGGGAACGCCTTAAAGTAACTGAAGAAGAGAGGTCAGAATATGTGCACCTGCAATCAGAACTGAAACTGGAGATAGAAAAGTGTAGAGAGCAGAGGGAACTACTTTTGAAGGAAAGTGAGGAGTTGAAGCAGGAAAGGGAGAAGTTTGAGAGAGAGTGGGAAGAGCTGGATGAAAAAAGAGCTGAGATTAAGGAGGAGCTAGAGGAGGTGATTAAACAAAAGGAAAAGTTAGAAAAGACAAAAAGACATGAAGAGGCAATGTTAGAGAATGAGAAGCAGGCTACACAGGAGTATGTGCAGAGGGAATTGGAAGCTCTCAAATTGGCAAAAGATTCATTTGCTGCTAGCATGGAGCATGAGAAAGCAACAGTGGATGAGGAAATTCAAAGTGAGAAAACCCAGATGTTCAATGATTTTGAGATGCAAAAAATAGAACTAGAGACTAAAATGCAGAAGCGGCAGGAGGAGATGGAGAACAGTCTGGGTGAAAGGGAAAAGTTATTTGTGGAAGAAAGAGAGAGGGAACTAAACAATATTAATTACTTAAGGGAAGTGGCCCGAAGAGAAATGGAGGAAATGAAAATAGAACGACTAAGGATAGAAAAGGAGAAACAGGAAATTGCTGCAAACCAGACCCATCTTGAAGGACAGCAGCTTGGAATGCGGAAAGACATTGATGATCTTGTTGGTCTTAGCAGGAAGTTGAAGGACCAGCGGGAACAATTCGTCCAGGAAAGAGAACGCTTCATTGAATTTGTGGAGAAACACAAGAGTTGCCAGACCTGTGGGGACATTACTTGTGAGTTTGTGGCTTCTGATCTTCAATCCTTACCTGGAACAGACAACATGGATGCACTTCCTTTGCCTAGACTAACTGATGATTATTTGAAGGAGGGTAACATGGTCACCTCAGATAGGCAAAATAATGAGATATCCCCAGGTGTAATTCACTCGGGACCTCCAGTTTCTGGAGGAACCATGTCCTGGCTCCGAAAATGCACCTCAAAGATATTTAGTTTCTCACCGGGCAGAAAGAGTGAACTCTCTAGTCCTCGAAATCTGACAGAAACACCTACGACTGGAAAGCATACTGGTATAAAAGAAAAACCAATAAGGTTATTGAGCACTGAAGATGAACCAGAATCCTTTGGGATTGCAACCAACTCTTTTGATGTTGAGAGGATTCAGTCTGACAACAGCATCAGAGGGGTGGGATCTGGTCATGATCCATCTGGTGATGATCAAAGCAACGGGGACGGTAAGGCACAAGAAATGCCAGAAGATTCACAGCATTCAGATTTGAAAGGGGGCAGACGCAAACCTGGCAGGAGAGGTGGGCGTAGAGTTGGTAGAAATCGCTCAGTGAAGGCAGTTGTTGCAGATGCCAAGTCCATACTCGGGGATGCCTTCGAACAGAATGGTAATGCTGAGGATTCTACCTATATGAATGAGGAAGGCCGTGAGGAATCAACTGTTGTGGACAAAGGAAAACCAAGAAATGCACGGAAGCGGAATCGTGCTCACAGCTCTCAAAATACAGTGAGTGAGCAGGATGGTGGTTTCAGTGAAGGACACTCTGATAGTGTCACGATAGGCGGTCGCAAGAGGAGACAAAAGGTTGCTCAAGCTGTGCAAGTTTCTGCTGAAGTAAGATACAACCTCCGGCGACACAAAACGTAAGTCTGTGAACAATGCATGTTCAGGATAATGCTCTGGTAGCACTTGAAGAAGATGCAGGACCTAAGTTTCCATTTGGTGTTTTGACTCATGCATCTTGCTTTTAAAATTAAGGACCTATTGTATGCCTCCCTAACGAAGTTGAATTAGAAATCAGATTAATGAGTTTTAATGGCTCCTAAATTCCTATGGCTAGTGTAAAATGTTCTCTGTTTCTTAAATTATGGCTCCTAAATTCCTATGATTATATCATTATAGTGTAAAATGTTCTTTGTTTCTAAAATTATTGGTCTAAAATGTCAAAGAGAGCTGGTTTTAAATCGATTTCTCTGGTTGAGAAATTAATGAACATTTGTTTACACACTACTAATTGATGGACAAAAGTTCCCTAGAATCTACTATTTTCTTTTTACATTTTTTTGGCATTCCTAATCCTATATAATGTATGGCTCAGTCGGGTGGCGGTGGCAGCTAATGGAGCATTGTCTGACGTGAGCAAAAGAAAGGCAATGGACGGTGATGAGGGCAGAGTTATTGGGGATGGAATCTCAAATTCAAAAGCTGTGGCCGCAACTTTGACAGAGGTTGCTAGTGAAAATGGTGGAAGCACACACTTCTTGCAGGTAAGCATGTTTAAAAGAGATTCTCTATGTGCATAGTAATCCTTTCTTTATATAAATGCTCTGCTTTGTTCTCTCTCTCGTGTGTGCGCCATATGCACATACACGTGCCAATAAATGATTTTTCAGCCAAATTAGGTATAGGTTTTTTATTTTTATGATATTTAAGTAATTTTTGTGGGGCAGTTTTTCGTTTTCTATTATGACCAACCAGAAATTTCAGAGATTGCTCGATCCTTTTTTTTTTTTGGTGGGGGGTGGGTAACCGAGGATTTTAATGGTCTGGGCAATCCCTAAGAGCAACATCACAAATGATCAATGGCACCTCTTTCTTCAAGAAGGACAGCAGTAGAGATTTAATGATCTGGGCTCAAAAAAATTCAAATAAAAAGGGTTTATTTAGGTTTATTTATTGAAGTTTCGAAATGGGTGAGCTCAAGAAAAAAATGAGATTATCATTGTTTCGACGGGGAGATTTGGTGAGGAATGGATGGAAGTGGCGAAAAAGCTTGTTCGGCTCTAGCTTGGGCAGACAATAATATCAATACAGGGTTAAAACGCAGACAGAGTAGGACGGATGATTCCGCTAGCTAGGCATACCAAATAGATAAGAGAGATGGTTGTTCTTTTGCTGATTTATTTAAGGATCCTACGGAAGGGGACAAAAATAAAGAAATTAAGATTTGATTGGGAAGTGCAGTAGTATGCAGAAAGATAGATTCGCATGTTCCATGGTATTGTATTTAGAGAGCATCGATCATGACATATTATCAAAGGATTATTCATTATCCCTTTCAAGTGGATAGAGCTATATTGTTTTATAGAAATATGAAAGAAGTTGAGTATTTTAGGGGTCTAGGCGTCTAATTTCTCCAAGATCAGCCATTACTGGCACTCTCAAAGTGGAGTCCCAAATGTGGAAACCAAAAGGAAGTGATTGTAGCTCGTGGAGGTTGGGTTACCGTTGAAGAAATACCTTTTAGTTTTTGGACAAGAGATACGTTCTAGATGCTTGGAGAAACATGCGGTGGTTTGTTAGAGTGATCGATCAACACTATCTTTCTCCATTTGTTTGAGGCTCGAATCAAGGTGAAGGGATTGTATTTTGGTTTCATTCTGGATGTTCCTATTGAAGGGAAAATTTTAAATTTCAATTGAAACCTTTGTCTGGATCTAAAATGGCTGAAGAGGAGTCTGGGCACAGAACTTTCAGAGATGGTTGCATGGAAGTCCCATACGCTAGGAAAGAGGTTGAAGACAACAGCGGAGAGGGACCAATTATGTGGCAATAGGAAGGTGAGGAAGGACACGAGGATTTATGCCATTGGAGTTGTATGGAGTGGGATGCAGAACTACTACTCATTTAATGCCTATGAGATTTTCAAGGGAAGGATGAGCACCTCGGGAGTCCACAGAATAGAAGCATTTAGTGCTTCAAATTCAAATTCGAATATGGATAACAGGTGCGATGATTATTTTTGTTTAACCTCCAATCTAGTTTGTTGTGTTCCAGAGTGGATTGATTTTTGTTTACTTTGGGTTGGGAGGAGAAATTTATTAATGCGCTAGGCAAGAGATACTTCCTAGAGTTAGTCCGATGGTGTTAGAAATGTCTATCTTTAAAGGAGGTCCTTCACCTTTTTGCCTTGAAAATATGTGGTCGAAGCATCAATCTTTCAATTATTTTGAGGAGTGGTTGAGAAGTCGCGAATGTCAAGTTTTGGAAGAATTTGAGTTAATGAAAATGTTGAAATTGTTAAAATAGAAGTTGAGATGTTGGAATAGGGGTTTTTTTGGGGAAGAGGGATTTAATTACTAAGATTGAAGACCTGGACTATATGAAATTTAGAGGAGGAGGTGATGAAAGTGCGAGGAGAAATGGGATTGAATTAAAATCAAAGTTGGAGGATGTTTTGTTTAGAGAGCGGTTGTTTTGTGGTTCGAGACGTAAGTTGAAATGGATTAAGGAAGGTAATAATAATGTCAAGTTGTTTCACAAGATAGTAGGCGGTATGAGAAGAAAAAAATTTAGTTAAAGATTGGAAGTGAATACAAGCTCTTATGTGGAAAAGGAGGATCAAATTGTTAATGAAGCACTTGGTTTTCGTTTCCAGGTTTCTAGGATTGTTGGGAGGTTGTGAAAGATGATCTAATCAAACTTGCTAGGGTTTTTTTTTAAATGGAGTAGTGAATGTTTGTGTGAATGCGTCTTTTTTGTTTGATTCCAAAAAAGGGGATGTTGAGTATTAGTGATTTTAGGCCTATAAGTTTGGTCACTTCTTTGTATAATGTTCTCGAGAAGGTTATCTAAAAAAGATTACGGTCAATTGTTGGAGACTATTCTCAAAAAGATTTTGATGCGTTGATAAGAGAGTGATTTGTTTGATCCCATGCTATTTCATGCTAGATTTACACTGTATAATCTATATTCTAGTCTAGTGTGTTGAGGATTGGCATTGGGAGGAGAAATTTATTAATGCTTGGCAAGAGGTGCTTCCTGGAGTTGTATCGAATTACTCTCCGGTTGTGTTAAAGAGGTGTTCCTTTTTCCCTTTCCATGGGGTCCTTCACCTTTTAAAGGCTTCAAAATATGTGGTTGAAGCATTAATCTTTCATGAATCATTTTTAGCTGTGTTGGAGAACAAGTAAATATCAAAGATTGGGAAGATTTAGGTTTATGAAAAGTTGAAATTGAGGAGTTAAGACGATTTGAAGAGGGATTTAGTTAGTAAGATTGAAGAGTTGGACATTATGGAATTTAGAAGAGGCGGCGATGAAACTGTGAAGAGAAACACGACCAAATTAATCAAAGTTGGAGAAAGTTTGTTTAGAGAGCAGCAGATGTTTTGGGGTTAGAGAGCTATGTTGAAATGTATTAAGGATGGTAATAATAAATCCAAGTTGTTCCACAAGATAGCAGATGGTAAGAGTAGAAAAAGGTTTATGTAATAATTGGAATTGAATTGAAGCTCTTGTGTGGAAAAGGAGGATCAAATTTTTAATGAGATTTTCAGCTTTTCCTCAAAGCTATACTCTATTGGGTGTTGTAAGACCAAGTATTTAGGGCTTGGATTGGGCCTAATTGATGTTTTAAAGTCCAGATGGTTAGAGACTGTTTGATGAAACAGAGATTAAGGAAGCGGTGTTTGATTGTGGAAATCTTCATGACAGCATGAGTATTCTTTGGCAAGTTTCTGGGACTTTTGGTTATGGGTGTAAAAATGGCCTGAGACCCTACGGGGGCCCGAAGCCCACCCAAAGCCCGCCACAGGCCCGGCCCGGCCCGGGCTGTATTGTTCATGGGCCGGGCTTGGGCCGCACCCCCAAGCCCGCCGGGTTTGCCCGGCCCGAAGCTCGCCCGCCCGCCCAAAAAGCCCGACAGCCCGCCTGCCCCTAGGCCCACCACAAGCCCGAGCCCGGGCTAGCCGTTGGGCCTGGCCCGCTCCCCCCTCAAACGGTCAGATTTTTGGATGGACGGCTCGGATGACTTTTTTTTTAAAATTAACGGCTGAGATGTTTTGACCGTTGGGCCCGGCCCGGCCTAGCCAACGGCTAGTTTTTTTTTTAAAATTTTTAAATACAATTTTTTCCCTATAAATAGGGAGGCAACCTTTTATTTTTTTCCATCCAAACAACTCTCTTATCTCTAATTTTTCTCTCTAATTACTCGGTAATATTCGGGTTCGGTGCAATTGTTGGCGAATCAATTAGTAAAGATCAAA
>JAULJZ010000023.1:3725606-3740159 GCA_032270985.1 Heliamphora pulchella
TTGCAAGTCATTTTCTTCCTTTTCTGTAATCTTTCTTTATCATTATAAATAGATAGCTATACCTCTTTGAAGGTAAGCAAAAATTATTGAATTTTGTTATTCTACTCTACTCATGAATTACAAATACAATAACAAAAATATGAAACACACGAGAATATAATATACTCTCACACCCCAACCCCCTCAAACTCATGACGCAAACCCAAAGAGCAACGAGAGTCTGTCCAGCAAAAACCAAGAACGAACAACAGTGCGAGTCTTGGTGAAAAAATTGAAAAGCTGCAAGGAGGAAACGAATGGGAGAACAATAGTACCCAATTGAAGATGATGCCTAACAAAATGACAATCATTTTCGATATACTTACGTTCATGAAACACTGAATTGTGGGCAATCTAGATGGTACTCTTATTGCCACAATAAAGAGAGGTAGGTGTACTGAAAGAGACCCAAATTAGAGAAGAGCCAGAAGATCTCAGTTGTAGCATGTGCCATAGCGTAATATTCAGCTTCAATAGTAGAGCGAGCAACCACAGATTGTTTCTTGCTCTTTCAAGAAATAAGGGAGTCACCCAGAAAGATACAAAAACCAGTCATGGACTTACGATCAGACGCATCACCAGCTCAGTCAGCATCGACATAAGTGTGCAGAGTCGATGAGGATGCAGAGGACAACAGTAAACTCCAAAAGATAGTACGCTGGACATACCGTAGGATACAAAGTGAAGTAGCTCAATGAGTAGAGCGAAGAACATAGACAAATTAACTAACTATATGAACAACATATGTAATGTTAGGTCCAATCGCAATAAGACAGACCAAATAGCCAACCAACTCAAAGTAAACAGAAGGATCTTCAATGGGCACACTATTAGTAGAGGAGAACTTAGCATGTGATTCAATCGGAGTATCAACAACCTTATCATCTGTGAGACGAGCACAATGAATGACTTCATTAGCATACTTAGAAGATAGCCCTCAAGGGAAGAAGCAACCTTGATACCAAGAAAATATCGAAGATGTTCCAAATCTTTCATCTCAAACTCACGAAATAGATGTTGTTTCACGTCAGAGAGAGTGGTAGAATTAGAACCAGTGAGGATCATATCATCCACATAAAATAACAAAACAGCGATTCTAATAGGCGTGTGGCGGAGAAAAAGAGCATAGTTAAAAGTACTAGGATGAAAGTCAATCTAGATAACACTAGACTGAAAGCACTCATACCAAACACGGGGAGATTGCTTCAAACCGTAGAGAGCACAACGGAGACGATAAACCAAGCCGGAAGGATGAGATAAACTCGGAGGAGGGCGGATATGAACTTTCTCATTGAGATGATCATTTAGAAAAGTATTCTTGACATCAAGTTGGTAGAGAGGCCAATGACGAACTTCAACAATAGAAATAAGAGTACGAACCGTGATCATCTTGGCCACATGTGCAAAAGTTTTCTCATAATCAATGCCATACTCCTGAGAAAAACCCTTAGCAAAAAGACGTGCCTTGTAGCGCTCCAAAGAACTATCTGAGTGGGTTTTGACTTGGAACACCTACTTAAAACCAATGAGATTTATACCAGCAGGCAATGGAACAAACTCCCAAGTAGACGTCTTTTGAAGACATTTAATTCGTCAGACATTGCATTAACCCAGTTAGGATCAGTACATACTTTTTTATAAGATTGCGGCTTGAAATAAACATGAATAGAAATAAAAAAACCAAGATAAGAAGATGAAAAAAAGGTATTAGTAAAACCAAGTCTTACCGATGGAGTATGCATACACAACGAATAGTGTCGTTCAGGCGAGTCAAGATTCACAAAAGCAGAGGGAGTATGGTTAAAACTAGGGGTAAGTTTGGAGGGGTAGTTTGCCTGCGAGAATAAACTAATGGAAAAGAAAAGACAACAGAGGAGCGGGAGATGGAGGGAAGACCAGTGATATCAAGAGTACTGGTAAAGTCATCACAAGGCACATCTAGAGGGAACAGATCAACATGAATCAAATCTTCTATGGAAACAAGAGCGTATTTGGGAGGAAGAGTAAAATAAGAAAGACGCTCAAGAAACACAACATGACGGGAAACATATAACCGTTTAGAGACAGGATTATAACACCAATACTTTTTCTGCTTTAGACCATATCCTAAGAAAACACATAAGGCAGAATGGACACTGAGTTTATTCCGCTCTCCTTTGGGAAGAAGAATGAAACAAACTGAATCAAAGACACGCAATAAGGACTAGTTGGGGGGTTAAGCAAACAAATTTCTTGTAAGGTGAGATTCCATAAAAAGAGGTCATACGATTAAGAAGATACACAGCCGTAAGAACAGCTTCACCCCCAAAAAAAAAACTATGAACAGGCGAGGAGAAAAGAAGAAAGCGAGCTGTATCAAGAATATGCCAATGTTTGCGCTCAGCTTTACCATTTTAGACTGGCGCATCGGAACACAAAAATTGATGAATAGTGCCAGATGAAGCTAAGAAGTCTATAAATTTTGTTAGAAAATACTACCCACCAAAATCAGAACGAAAAATATTTATAGTGGTAGAAAACTAGGTTTTGACCATAGAGTGAAAAGTGCAATAAATAAAAAATAAAAAAAAAACAAACTTGTGAGACATGAGGTACACCTAACAAAAACGGCTGTAATCATCGATAAAAAAAAACATAATAAAGAGATCCACCCTTTGTGGCAATGGGAGAGGGGCCCCACATTCGTGTGAACAATAAAAAAAGGTGATATAGAAACATAAGTGCTTTTATTAAAAGGTAAAACTGCTATTTTAGCAAATTTACAACCACTGCACTTGGAAATGTCACTAATAAATATTTTACCCAAATGACCAGACTGGACCAAAATTTTTAAACGTTCACTAGACAGATAACCAAATCGAGAATGTCAAATGTAAAAAGGAAAAGAATTCTGATATAAGGAAAAAGAAAACATGGTTGCAGAAGACGAATCCACTAGAATGTGCAAGCATTCTAGTGGTTCCCGGTCCCAATCTACTTTTTGGATATTCAATCTCGAACAATACAACTAGAAGAAAAGAACAAAACATCAAAACCATAATCAAATAGTTGACTGATAGACAATAAACTGACAAACAAATGAGGTACATAGAAAACATCAGGAATAAACAGAGGAGATGATAAAGACGGGACAATGGAACCAATAGAAACAATAGACATAGGGGAACCATCTGTAGTGCAAACAGTAATAGGAGAAGAGGGAGAAATACAGTGATTAAGACTGGATAAATATGACGTCACATGATGCGGAACAAAGTCAAATATTCAAGTCGAGGAAATACCTAAAAAAACCTATGCAAACCTGGGTGAGAACCAGCCATAGAAACATGTAACTGAGTCTCAAAGGATGCAAGTGTAGACTGAAGTTAATGAAACTGGTCGAGCAACGACTGGGATGGAGGGGAGGTCGTACCATTGGATGCAGGTGCCGCAAGGGCAGGAGGAGGGCAATAGGACTGAGCAAATAATCGCAATGATGATTGGGTGGAAGTATGGCTTTTTTGTGCTAATCTAGGACATGCATTCTTCTAATGGCCCTTTTGGTGACAGAAACTACGCTTCCATAACAACCCGTGATTTGGGCTTCCTCATGACCTGAATAAGATGAGGGGAAGGAGTTGGCAATAGCAAAGATCGATAATGGATAGCACACACGGATGGAGATAAAGTGACAAACACTGACTGAGAGGGGATAGTCATCTGAGTAACCTTGAGTCGTGTTTCTTCAACAAGAAGTTCGCAGACTACACCATCAACAGATGATAAAGGTGAACGGTGTCAAATAACGCCACAAAGAGATTTAAACTGATCATGAAGGGCCATTAAAAACTGCACTAGCCGTTGTTTCTCCTTATAATGCATATAACCATAGTTTTAAAAAGCGGCCGTTACCGTTACGTAACGGTTTCGGCAGCCTCCGTTACCCGTTACGGCCAATTTTTCGATGTAAAAGAAATTCACAAGTGTAACGGCCGTTACACGACAGTTACGGCCGAAACGGATCGTAACGACACCGCTACAGACGTTACGGAACCGCTACAGCAATTACGGCTTGTGTAACAGGATTTTAAATTGTGAATTTTCTAATTTCGTTTTTTTATCGACAGATCCCACGTTTTCTATTATTTTCAACCTAAAATTATTCATAGTAGTCTGACAAGCCCAATACTACTTGGGCATTGTGAGATTTGCCTCAAATCTCTTCAATTTCACAACAATCGACTAATTTTACTCTTCGTTGTTAACTTTCGACTTTTTAACATGTTCATTCTTCTTCTAGTTTTAATGAGTTCTTTAATATTAAATATTTGTTGAAAACTAAATAACCTGTTTGATTCAAGATCAATATTTCTTGAAGATCCACTATTTATGAATTCGAATTTTTGTGATGCTGTAAGTAAAAAATATGATGTTCAAATATTTTGTTTTAAAAAAAATGTTCAAGATCCATGCTTGTTTACAATTCTCTTCCAAAAAAAATTAGATCTATTCAAATTAAAATTCAAACAACAATACATATTTTGAAATAGTGAATTTAAAATTAAAATTTAATTAACAAATCAAATATTGTGCTTTAATATATACAATACTTTATAGTTATTAAAAATTTAATGACATTTTAGTTGTACATTATGAATTTTTAATACATAAATTACTACCAAAAAAAATAATTAAACTGTTAATTTTAACTAGATTATATAGTAAAAAAAATTAAGACATATATTGAATCATGTCTAGAAAGTAAAGAAAATTGATCAAAAATTATTTTAAACTTCAATAAATATATTTATGGAATAAAAAGATATAAATCAATTATTTTTTATTGAGTTGTGCAAAAAATAAAAAAATTCACAACTTCGAGTACCGCTACCGTTACGCTACGGCCATTACGCCCTAAAATCACTCACCGCTACCGTTTCCGTTACACCGACCGCTACCGCTATTTAAAACATGCATATAACTATCCAGCATCTACAAATCAGAGGATTCCATAAGTCCCAACTAGTCCCAATAATTCGTCATCTCATTATAGAACTCCATGATTGATTTGTCTTTATGTTTAGCACTTCTAATAGATATCTCCAATTCATATTGCTTGACAAAATTATGGTCAATATACATACGGACATACTCCGTAAATAGTCACATACCTTCTTCGCTGTGTCATAAAAAAATTCATACAAATACTCAGCTCAAAGTTGTGGAACTAAGTACGTACATGTGCATTTTCCGTATCCCATAACCCATATCACAACGAACTTCTCATAACCTTCAACTTTAGTACCAGTAGATCAAACTGTGGAGTCGGTCACATAACCCCACCTTTCTTTACTAGGAATTTTTTTTTTTCCATAACATTAGACCAACAAGAGTAATTATCTTCGTTTAGGCGGAATGCTAATGGCTTGTAATTTCTCTTAAGACATGTTGAGAAGTTTACAATCAACCTTAAAGACAAATGCAATCTCAAGATGGCCGAAGTACAACTCAAAAGAGAAGCACAAATCAAGAAGGGCTGAATCAGAAAGAAACAGAGGAAGCGCTGGTGAGTTCAATAGGCCATATAAGGCTTCGACGCAGGTCATTGGAGTCTAGCCAGAGGCTGACGTGGTCGTCGGAGTCTGGAGAGAGATCGATGCGGTCGTTGGTGCAGATCTAGGGTTTGACGAAGGTCAGTGGAATATAAGGCCAGGTCAGGTTGCTATAGGTTTGTTTAAGGCTCAAATCTGGGCAAAGGGTGGTCGACGACGGTTGGCAGTCGTCGGCAATGGTCGTTGATGGTCTGCAAGAGGTTTTTGACGAATGGTTTGCGACTGGGTTTTCGACTAGGGTTTGCGACTAGGATTTGTGACTAAATTTTCGATGACTCTGCGAGGATCTGCGACGAGGGTTTGCAATAGAGGGTCGAAGGTTGATTAGAAGCTTAGATCGGAGGTCGGTGAGGGTTGAAGAGAAGACAACGGTTATTGGCGAGGGTCGACAAGGGTTTTGCGAATTTGCAACGATTTTGCAAAGGGTTCGACTATGGCTCAAGTGTTCTCTGACTACTAAACTTTTCCAACAATGATCAGGGTTTCAACCTTGCACTGATACCATGATAGCAAAAGAGGAAGAAGAAAACTATTATTGCAATTAATGAAAAGACTCAAGTATTATTGATTTGAATATGTCACTGTTTTTCTCCTCATTCTCTAAAATACCACTGTACTCTCTTATTTTGTAAAAATAAATAACAATTTACCCCATTTGTTAGTCAACCGTCAGTTGACCTAACAGAAAATATGATGGCAGCAAGAAAATAAATAAAAATTCCAACTTTACACTTAATCTTTCATGCGCAACGCTTCGAAATGATTGCCTCGGTTTCAAAATCACTGATGGCAGAGGAGGCGGAGGAGGTGGCGCCGACGACTTCGGCGGTGGAGGTAGCGGTGATGACGGGCGGACAACAAAGGTATCCACCGGAATAACCTTAATATCAGAACCATCTCTCTCCACCTCACTCCTCCACGCACGACGACGAACATACTCCGACATCGGCGACGATCAATGCAAATCCACTTCAAAATCATCTACTGCGGTGGTCAAAACCATCTTCCCACCTCCACATTTATTTTCATCAAACAAAGAGAATCAAAGAACATATTTTACAGCTATGGATCACACCCCATTGGTTAATGGCATATTAGATCTGAAGGGGACGGCAGCACTGGTGGCGAAGAGGGCGACGGCGCCAGTGGCGAAGGGGGGCGGCAGCGTTGGTCTGCTGCACCTCCTTTCTCTCTCATCCACAACTAAGAACTTGGGCCTAAGCTTGTTAATGGAGTTTCAAATCTGAAGGGGGCAGTGACGCTAGTGCGTGCGGTGCTGCTGGGGTTTGGGATGGTGGTGCGGTGAGGGGCGGCCCTAGTTAAGGTTGTTTGGTTAGAAAATGGAGATAAATGATAAGGGCAATATAGTCATTTTGATATAAATTAACGGTGTTAATTTATAAGGGGTGTCAGTGGTATTTTAGAGAATAAGAGAAAAGTTTGTGATACATTCAAAGTATACAAGGAGTCTAGATGTAATTTATCCCAAGTAATAAGGTCAACTACCCTTGGACTACAAATAAAAAAACAAAAATATGAAATACATAAAAATGTAATATACTCTCACAATTATTTAAAAAAAAAAAAAAACAAGTGACTCTCCTACCTGTTAGGGTCACCTCCATATTCAACAATATTGTTGCACACAAATGAGATCGCTTGAGAAACATCTTTTACCATCTCACTGATGGTACCCTGAGGAAAATTTCTGCATTCACATGTCAATTCTAACACGACATAATATGGATGAACACATAAATTGGCATTAGAAATATAAAATGTGACGAGCACAGTAGTATGTAAAGTTTCTTACGAAATGAATGTACTGCTGATTATGCTTAAGGCCTGATTGGTTGATCCTTTAGGCAACGATACTTAGTGAAAGTAAAATGAAAGAAGCTATTTTTACTTCTTTAATCAATTCCAATGCCAAATTGATTATTTAAAGTCCAACTAAATTATCATTTGGTTGTATGACTCAACAATAAAGCACAATGACTAAGACAGAGGTCATAATTATGGATGTGGCAAAGAAGGAATCAAACAACTTTGCAATACTTTCTGATATCAACACTACTTATTAATTATGGGCATCCATTTCAAAAGGAGAATCATACAGCTTTAGCAATCTGTCCATCGCATTAATTCTACATGATAAAAAACAGTTCAAAGTGAAACCACCTCTTTCACTAAAACAGAATGTATTTGTACAAGTCTCAGTGCAACAATAGTAATGCATCTGTCAACAGACTTCAATTTTGTCAGAGAGAGCATACACCGATGCATGGAACATGAACTACTGCATGGTATTGCTTGAACTGAATCTAGTACCTGTAATCGATGCATGCTACTATGATGTCTCTTTCTGCTAACTGTTTTCCTAGAAGAGAACCCCATGCTTTGTATCTGCAGACAAACAACTAAATTTCAATGGTGCAGTGGTGATTTCAATGACCAAAAGTAGCACACCTTCTGCATAGATACACACATCCAAGCATAAAACTGATACTCAAGTAAGAAGAACAATCATTTAAAATTACTCTATTATAATTAATCGCCGCTATTTTAATAACTCTGTTGTATTTCTTGCTTCAGATGTGACGAAATTTAATGTTTAGATGTACATGTTCTATCTTGAAATGCAGTCAGAACAGGAAGGGGGAAAAAGTCATGCCAACAAAGCTAGGATTTGACCGAATAGTAAGTTTTTATCACACCTTGTCTCAGTTATGAAGTATAAATTGAACATCAAAGAACTGCATTACATTCTATAATTTTATGATTTTATTTTAGTAACAGCACAGATGGTATTATTTCCACTTGGAAGAGCAACCAACCTTTGTTTTCATAACCCAAACAGGGTATCCTCAACAACCTCACTTCTGAGAATAACTTTCTGAGATTGAAATAACACGGACTCTCACAATTTACAGAATGAGACAGACAAATCATATCCACATTCAACTGGGTGTTGTCCATATACCCCAAGCATTTCTGAGATTATTTAGCAGCCCCTTGTGCTGTTGGATTGTCCCACATCGCGCAGTTTGAGCCCCCTCTGTGCGGTTTATAAGGCTCAATTCCTCCTTTCCTTAACACCTGGGTTTTAAGGAGTTGTGTGGGTTGGGCTTTTCAATTTGTGCTTCTGGGATACAATTCTAGATAAATATCAGTTGGCGCTCTATAGGCAAGCATTTGAAGACATCTGGCTGTCTTAGCCACTTTGACAAAAATGGGAAAATCACTTCAATCATATTTAAGATGCTATGCAGCAAACTATAGGCTTTGATCGGTGCTGGTTTACCAATGTAATTCCGAGTGATCAGTGTGGGTTCATAACATTAAAATGGTATGTGTAAAACTCAGTACATCATTAAGAAGAAGCCAGCTTTCTTACCCAATAATCCAGGCTCCACCCGTTACAAATGCCACAACTGGCATTGGGCCATGACTGTTCTTTGGTAAATAGAGATCCAACCTGCTCAAAATTGCAAAAACAATCAATTGCACAAAAACAGTTACTATAAATATCATGAAGCATGCCAAATACTAAAATGGGTTATAAATAGAATCTCAAGATCACATACCTATTTCTAGGTAGATCCCCATAAACAATACTCCGGCGGACTTGGCTTGAGAAGAAATAGTAATATGCAACTGTCAAAGATTGAAAATCTTCCATTAATCTGGATACAAGTAACTACATAATATTGAAAACCCGAAAGCTGTACAACACTCAACCTACTAAAATTTTAATGACACAGACCAGACGATACAGGAGTACAAGCTTTTTTAGGCACTATTAAATAAACTGAGCTGTTCATTAACAGCTCAAGATCAATCCAGGAACGAACTCATTCACATTCTTTATTTAGTAAACGAGTCTACCATAAACAAGTTTGGAGAGGTAATAGACAGGCATTAGGCGCCTCTGCCCCCCTGAGATTCTACAAGTTATTGTTCACTCTTTTTTCGTCACTATAATTTTCTTTAAATATCTACATTTGTTTTTATATGCATGCTTTCGGATAGAAACTCAAACCGTAGTATCAATATGTTTTTTTTTTCTTGATAAGTAATTTTATAAAAGAGGCATTAAGGGAATACTAATGGTATACAAGCGCTCCACAAAAAGGGAGGTGAATATAAACCTCAACAAAAAGAAGTCAATCCAAGGACAACAGTTGTATAAAAAATAGACCGAGTTCCTCTTTCAGACAGCCACTTACACAGATTACTAAGAAGAAACCCCTTCAATTTATATACCAGAGATTCAACCCCGTCAAAAGAACACCTATTTTGCTCCACCCATATCAACCATATTAAACACAAGGGGGGCAAACACTACGCCCTTCTCCTGCTCCAAGAAACTCTCCCACCCCTCCACTCAGTCAAAACACCACTCTCCTCCTATTCAAAGACTCATTCTACCCAAAAACTAGTAACACAAAACGCCACAGCTCCCCAGCAAAATCACAATAAATAAGGAAATGGGCAACAATCTCTCCCTCTTTATTACTCATGCATCACTGATTCGTCAAAACAATCCCCCTTTGAATAAAAGATTATCAATGGTGAGGATCTGCCCATGCATGGAAGACCAATCAAAGAAAGCCACCTTCGAAGGAGCTTTCATCTTCCAAACACCCTTCCAAAGGGGAACATTGGTTACCCAACAAGTACATATAAAAGGATATGACTGATCTCCTCCCACTACGATCTCATCTCCATTTAACAAGATCCACCACCGCTCCACCATCTCTATGGTTATACAAAAGCCTCAACAACGCCAACAACTGATCTAATTCCCAATTCTGCACATCCCTTCATAGCCTGATGTCCCAAAAACAAAAGCTAGAATCCCTCCGAGCATAGTCTGCCATAAGAGCATCTAGATCCCTAGCCAGAGCAAAAATATCTAGAAAGGCCTTGCCCAAGGCCACCTCTCCACACCACACATCTAGTCATAACCTAACTCAATCTCCACTCCCCATCTTAAAGAAGGTATGCTTCGATAACTCATACCAAATTTTACTAATACCCTTCCATATGTCATAAGTGCCAAACTTGAGCAGTACTCCAACAACTTCACAAGGATCCATACTTATACTAAATAACCCACATACAATAAGTATCTCTCTCAACAGCAAATCTCCACAACCACTTCTCCAACAGGGATCTATTACAGAGAGTCAACATTTTGACGCCAAGACCCCCGTTCTTCACAGGGGAATAGACTGTACACCCCACTTCACCATGTAGTACTTGAAGCCTTCGCCTCTACCACCCCAAAAGAAAATCCCTTTGCAACCTTTCTAACTTCCTGTCGCTGAGGCCAGGATACTGTGAATTGACATAAAATAGGTCGAAAGACTAGAGATAATACTCTTAAGGAGAGTAAGCTTACCCACCTTAGATAGATACTAGTGCTTCCACTCAGCACAAAGGTCTAAATCGTGATACCAGAAAAATTATCAGTATTGGTGATACGGTCATGTATTTGCCGATATCAAATAGTATAGACCGATGCATTGGTAAATATTGACATTGGAGGCCCAAAATCCCGATATGTATCGGCTTGGCCGCTGATATATAAAACCCTACCAACACCTTATACTGCCTTAAAAGACACATCTAACAGAAAACCTAGATAAGTAACATGAAGAATCTAGAGGAAAATGGGATTTACTCGCTCTTTATTTTCTCAAGAGTGTTGTTTGATCATCATGATCTATAATATAATTAATCAAGGCTTCGGGTTTTTCCAATGCGTTTGCATGCTTCTAGTCCTAAGGCTTTTATATATCTAAAAGGCTATACTATTCCCAAAAAGTCAATCAAAAATTAGAAAATATTTTGAACACAATGGAGTTTAAGAAACAGCAAATTTAGTCTCATATTGCAACTAGAATCTAGAGGGGCGGAAAAGACCATCAGGATAAACAAGTTAAGAAGGAAACTTAACAGAATTTGATATAGGCTTCTAAGTGGTTTTTGTAGAAGGCCCATGAAGAGAGAAGAAATCTCATTGACAATATGTGAAACCGAAGACCTCAAATCCTTTACCAACATATTATGAGCACAACTTGTCTGTCTAAAAAGTCAAAGTCCAGGCAAGCAAATGATTATTTGGGAGATAACAAATGGCAATTCAATTATGAAATAGAAGAAAGAGTGGAAGGAAGGACAAGAAGAAGATGAGACGTTCCAATAGCAATTGCGCACACCTAGTGGAATGTTTGAATAAACATAGAATGTTTAGTTGAACTGGCATCCACATTTTATTGATGAATCTTATGAACATCAATGTGATCATGATTTGACTGATGGCAATCCCACCTTTCATATAACCTCACAGATAATTTGGGATGTAGAATGGGCAAGCCTTCTTCAGCTTTCTTGGAACAATAAGTGTCAATAACAATAATGAATAAGAAAGTCACAAACTATGAAATTTAGTGACAAAGTGGTTAAACAATATTGCTCTAAGAAGCTTTGATAATGAGTAGTAGCTGTATACCATTTGTGAGCATTTAATCAATGCGACCATTTATCAATAGTCACATTTTCTTAAGACAATTCTACTCTTTCACATTGATGGGTTGAATTTGCTCTAAAATATAGTTGTGTTCATTCAGCAGGAAATTGGAATCAAAACAAATTACGGCACCATCTAAATTCCGGGGCATAGAGAGAAATTTTACTTAGTGAGGTCATTCACCATATCATCTTCAATGTGAAAATGTCATTATGTTATTATGTTATATTTTTAGTTTCTAAAAAAATAATTAAAATTAACTTTCACATAATACACTGTAACATATTACCGCAATAACATTGACAAAAGAAATGTGAACTTGTCAAATTATATGTTGCAAAAAAAAAAAAACCACAATTAGATCATTAATATGCTAATCCTTCAGCAAAAGACATGCAAAAATGCTTTGAGAATTATTCACGCCAAGGTTTAGTTTTGGAAACACTGCGCATCATACATTCATTAATTATGCTATTTAAAACATCTTATCATGTAGAAAAAAGTAAAAAGCAAATCTTGTAAACACAAAAAAAAAATATGGGCTTACAATAAAGGCACCCAACTAAGTTTTACATTTTTAATAAAAATTGGCACCTTATGTTTATTTTTTAATAATTTTAGAGGGGTTAATTTATAAAACTTTTTCAAAACTTTTACATGTACTATATTGGTTCTAATTTTTTCTCAAAGTTCAGTAGGGTCAATTGAACCCACTGAGCTCCACTTAGCTACGCCCATGCATCTAATACTTATTGAAGCCTCTGAAAAGAGTAAATTGCACAAAATTCAGAGATTTTTTATATTTTATTCTTAAATGTGTTATGAATGCCCAAATTAACTTTGTATCATGCCTCTTGATAATATAGCAAGCAAAAGTGCATTGCCCACAAGTACTCTCTGAATTCTTCAAGGTGATAAAAGAATGAATACACTTGCAACCAAGCAATCAGATGTCACACAGAACAAATCACAAGAAACATACCTTGGAGAAAGCCTGGCATAAGCAACATGGCATAAAAACCAAGGGCAAGAAGTTGCAGCATCCACCGGTAGCCTACCCTGAATAAAACAAATCACTAGGTATCATTTAGACAAAGAAAATACTAAAAACTAATTCCGGGCCAATAAAAATGTTTGGGAATAAAAAGATACTAAACCAAGAATTTTTTTCACTGCTTTTGCTGGAGAACCAATCAACCAAGCCACAAATGGTCTAGGCATCAATCGGTCATGCCTAATTTTACACAAAAACAAGCATAGGAGAAGAACACAAGTCACAAGAAATTACCCACATCCTCAACCTCACATGTTAGAAAGTTCCCTCAATTTGGGAAATAGAAAGTCATTTGTTCAAATAAAAGAAGCCTTAAAGGTAGGGGAGCAACTCGAGTGGGTGGGTCAGGCTGAGGGCCTGCCCAAGTGTCACAGGTTGCCCGTTGCTAGGCCAACACCGTGACGTCGTGTGGTGAAGGCCCACGACGATGCCCAAGTGAAATGGCAACATTCAACCCAAGACGTGCCAAAAAAATGTCCCAACATGGCCAAGGAATGGCTCCAAGTAGCCCAAACCATGCCCAAGGGAGTGGCATGGGTGCACAATGGGTTAGAGGTGCAAAACAAGTGTTTGGCACACTAAAAAGTCAAGCCAGCATGTTCAAGGCACCAAAAAAGTGCATCAGTGCAGCAACAGGTGGCAATGGGCAGCATCAGGCGCGCAGGCGCATGGGCAGCGCGCTGGGGGCGTGCGCACTCGTGGCTGGCAGGCAGGCTGGGCGCAGCACAGGCAGTGTGGGCGTGGCATGGGCGTGGCTGGGGCGCCTGGGCCAGTGCCTGGCCATTGTGGGCAGCAAATTTTGAGGCTGTTTTGGGGCATCAAACAACGTCGAAATGAGATGAAATTTTTATGAAAAATACTACATATTGAGGGCTTGTTTGCGGCCAAAAATGGGAATTTTTCAAAATTGGGAGATATTTTTAAAAATCCATTATGACTCCTCAAACATTTTGATGTTTCCTCCTGCCAAAGGCAAAATGGCTCAGAATGCTATTATAAGGGGGGGTAGTGGTGTGCCACCTACCAGCCGTCCCTGGTGTTATGGCTAGGCACCTGTGCTGTGGCTAGGCACCGAAGTGGGCATCCTTATGGGGCCTTGCAAGGCACCTTGGAGGCGGGCTCTGGGCACCAAAGAGAGGTGTTTTAGGGTCTCCATGCAGGAATGGGTTCCCCATAGACGGTGTCAACCGGGAAAACCCAGAGTGGGCTTTAGACACCGCGCACTGAATTCGGGGCAAAGGTCTAGACACAAACACGCTAGCCTCGCATGCTATCACTCGTATTTGAGTGTCTTGACCCGATTAGGCTATCGAGGCACCACCAAAGGCCTC
>JAULJZ010000023.1:3740259-3757961 GCA_032270985.1 Heliamphora pulchella
GTTTGGCCTTAGCTGGCTTTTTTTTAATATATTTTTACATCTTTTTTTAAAAAAAAAAAAACCAAAAAAACCAAAAAGTTTACAAAAAAAGACTAGTCCTAATATAGGTTAAAAATTAAGTTACTAAATAACATATTCTGAACCTAATTTAACTTTTTTAATAAAAATATAAAAAAATTTTTAAAAAAATTGCTTTTAAGCTGATTAGCAATCTGGACCTAAGAATAATAATCCATTAATTTTCTATTCAATGTCGGCACAGGAGTGCCACATGGCATCATGTCTCAAATTGGAAAAACTTAGGGGAAAATAAAAGGACAAAAAAAAAAAAACCGACTTCAAAAACGTGTCGCGGAAAATAAAGCTATTTGGGACCCATTATGAAGTAACGGGGGAAGATACTGTGCATAAAAATACACCACGAAGCTAGCTTAATTTTTAAATATATTTTTATAATTAGATTTATTAGAATTTATTTAGTTTATTATTTATATAAAAATTTAAATTTATTTGATACATGTAATTAAGTGATTATTTTTTTTTTAAAATTATAATTTTTATTAATTTATTTATAAATTAACATTATACGATCACTTAACTACTAGTATTGGATCGACCTAAATTTTTATCTAAAGAACAAATTCGTCGAACTCTACATAATGAACTAATCCGATCATAAAAATATATTCAAAAATTAAACATGTTTAAAAACACAACACCCCATGTTGTGCTTTTAAGCAAAGCACCTTCCCTATTTCAATTCTGAAACCTCAGAAATATTCTCGAGGGAGGTTGGATATAATTTACAAGATGGTTGGAGCTTACGTAAAGTATAGTACGACATCACTAGAGCTCATGGTCATCATTCTTTATATCGTGTAAGGATGCTTATGCTCGACCTGAGCAGGCCGATCTCTAGAAGAGGTGGTTGAGCTCTAAAGAACGACATCTATAAAGTTGCTCATGGTCGGCCTAAGCAGGACATTCTAGGTCTGAGTAGGCCGAGCTCCAAAAAAGGTGGCCGAGCACTAGAGAACGACCGCTATAAAGTTGCTCATGCTCGGCCTGAGCAGGGCATGCTCGGCTTGAGCAGACCGAGCTCTAGAAGATGTGGCCGAGCAAGCCGTGCTGAAAGATCTCAAAAGCCAAGCTCGGGGGGCCCAATATATGGGTATTTGTGCCCATGATACGCTTATCAAGAGTTGGTACTCATGATAAGATGACAATAGTAGTTGAACCAATCCTGGAGTCTGAGTGTCAAGGAAGGTTGACTTACCCCAAATAGGGACTCGAAGCATGTGGGCCACTTGACATGACAAAGAGAACTTGCAGAAAGACATGAACGGGTGATAGTTGTGACAAGTTACTATCAGGATGGCATATGTGTCTTGATTAGAGAGATGACAACCTGACCTGTTTAGGTCGGGTCGGACCCCAAAAGCTGGTCAAGTATATTTTCTCTAATAAATAACCAACAAACCAGAAGGCAAATGTATGCACTCTATTTTTACAAGAAGAAACTCTGTCCATTTATTCTCCTAGCTTCTCTATTTAGATCTTGCTCTAATTCGATCGTCGGATGACCCATCGGTGAAAGCTACCGGCGGGTATCTTACCCATTTCTTATGTAAGTACACGTGGATGACACCCTGGATAGCTGGCCAGCTTGGACGGGAATGTAGATCTCTACTTTTAAACCTCTATAATTTGGTGTCGTCTATGAAAAATCTACTAAGAACGCCTTTATGGCTAGTTGAGGCAACCACGTCTATGAAGAGCTAAGATAGCAACACGCACCACGTGCGAAAATCATGTGCAACTCACCATTGAATGAGGCACCCTGTGCACTCTGAAATCCATGTTGGTGGGTCTAGAATCAACCAGAGGAGAGAGCAAACCCATGTCGGTAGCTTCCACGAGACCACACCGTCTGAAGGAGACTACCCACCACACAACTCATTGCAACGGGTGGTAGAAGAGTATCAGAATGACCCGGACAGGTGAGACCAGCAGCTAGTCAGGCTCCAATGAGAGCTCAATGAGTTAAGGGTTCGCATGGAGGGAGGGCACTCACCAAAGGTGCAATCAGACCACTAGTGATCTAAACAGGATCCAAGGGTGTACCTCGATTGTCTTCAAGCCATTCGAAGTGGGAGGAGAAGGCAACCTCTATTTGAGCAGCGAACGCGGCCGCTGCGGCCCTGGACATGAGTTGTGTCTTGGGCTTAAAGAGGAAGAGGCAAGGTCAGACACAAACCTCTAATAACACTCATGCACAAGCGGCGTACCCAAGAGCAGAGGAACGCCAGGCTGTGTAGGAGCTCTAGCGCAATGATGAGAAGAAAGACTTGAAGCAGTGGCTCCACTTTCAGCTCGAAGGGCAGCCACCCTCAAGAAGATCAGCTAAGGATGTTGCATGGAGGGCGCTGAAGCAAATATTGACTTCCCCCTTCACAAGGGAAGTGGACGAGGTAGACCTGTCCAGGAAGTTTTAATCACCAAAGTTCAACCTCTACGACGGAAAGACAGACCCTATGGGTCACATAAGACATTTCAGATAGATGATGGCCCTTTGGAATGGGAATGACGCCCTCATGTACAGGATATTCCCCTCTGGCTTAGGCGAGGTACCATTGCGGTGGTTTGACAAGTTACCGACTAGGTCGGTTGGGAGCTGAAAACAGTTGGCCGATCTGTTTGCAACAAGATTCATAACCAATAGTAGACAACCAAAGGAGATTGACTCCCTGCTCAATCTTAAGAAGGCGGAGAGCGAGAGCCTAAGGTCGTACGCTCGACGCTATTGAAAAATATTTAACGGCATTGACGACTGCATCGAGCAACTCGCTGTAGCATCGTTCAAGCTCGAGTTGGATAAAATTCACAAACTAAGGCACTCCTTGACCAAGAGGCCAGCACAAGGCATGGTCCAGCTAATGCTAAGGATTGAGCAGTATTCCAAGGTAGAGGAGGACATGGGAGAAGCGGCCAACAAGGTGCCTGCGCAGGCAGCCCAAGACGAGATCCGAGCTAAGAGGAATGAAGGCAAGGTCAAGAAGAACCTCGAGAGGGAAAAAGAGCGAGAAGAGCCAGAGGCCAACTATGAAGTGGCCAACATGGTGTTCAATGAACCCATCTACAAACTCCTTCCCCAGATCAAGGACAATCCATGGTTTGTTTAACCCCTAAAGATGCTCAGGGACCCAAGCAAAAGGAATGATAATGTTAGTCTAAGGGTTTTTTAATTAGATTTTGATAATTTTATTAATTTATTTTCTTATAATTAAATTGATTTAAAAATTTTTATTTATTTATTTTCAAAAAGGTTAGTGTTGACACCTTATGACAAATGAGTCGACACCTTATGCCATTTGTGCAGACTCTTTGCGTCAATTGAGTTGACACTAAGTGTTTTGAATAAGAACATTTTGTGTCGACACATGTTGATATTTGAGTTGAAACCTTAAGACAAAGTAAGCTTGAAACTCTCAGTATATCGGCACTATTGAGATATTGAGTCAACACCCTAATATTTTTGTCTAAGACGTTTCAGGAACTTAGATGAGTTGATATCAAAGAGAAATGGGTCATCGCCAGAGCTACAAGTCATTTTTCGATTTCAAGTCAAAAGGATCGACATCAAAGATTTTTGAGTCAACACAAATGTTTCCATTCGGAAACAAGAGTTTTTGGTTGACACCAAACGAAATTGAATCAACACTAAAACAACTAAGACTGCATAAAAGTTTCTGAGTCGACACCAAACGAAAATGAGTTGACTCTAAAAGTTTCGAGACTAACTGTAACTTTATGAGTCGACACCAAACGATTTTGAATCGACACCAAAGTCTTACCTGAAAATTTGAAGAAATGCACTATGTCGACACCAAATGATTAATGAGTCGACACCACTGTGTGGGTGAGATAAAAGCAGAAATTTGGTCGACACCAACGAAGAATTAAGTCGACACAACCACTTGAAAAACTAAGCCCTAGATATTTTGTGTCGATACAAAATGGTTTTGAGTCGATACATGTGACAAATTTCAAATCTAGCACTAGTTTCAACGGTAGGATTTCAGAGCATTTATTGCCTTCACTAACCCACCAACGGTCATCTACTTCAGATGACTATATAAATAGTTAATTTTTAGAGCTTCAAAGGTCTAGACACTGTTTTATTACTCAAAATTAAAAGCTCAAATTATTGAGAAAGCATTTACTGCACTTTAATACTCCTCCCACCGATCCTTTCTTTATTGCTCATTTATTTTTAATCATTTGTAAAGAGAATGAATTAGTGAATCTTTGATTCTCACATTTATTGTATTAGAGGGTGAATCACCATTGATCCTTTAAAAAAGTGAGTGATCCTCTTTAAAGAAAAACTCAAGAGAGATTAAAAAAAATATGAATTATTTTGTAGGATCTTCTTGAGGTTATAAAAGGTTTTTGAATGCGCCTGTGAAACATTCGATTCTAGTAGATATTCTCAATGAGAGTCTTGAGTAGTAGATGTAGGCTTGAAATAAGTCGAACCACTATAAATCTTGGTGTCTGGTTCAATTTCTCGCTCCCTAACCTCTTTAATTTATTTGATATCATATATATTGCTATATCTGTTTAAGAAATTAAAAAGTTATAAAATAGATTTTTTAAATTGTTATTATTATTTTAAAATTCAATTCACCTATTCTTGGGTTACCTGAACTAACAGATAAAATGGGCTGCTCCTATCACAAGGATCATGGACACATGACGGAGAGTTACAAATAATTCAGGAAGTTCCTCGAAAATCAGGTAAAGGTTGGACACCTCGGACAGTTCATCGACAAATAAAAGACCAGGGCGGAGCAGTAGGCCACGGTCCAAGTAGAGCAGGTGGTCGAGCTCTAGATGACTACAGCTATAAGGTTGCTCATGCTCGGCCTGAGCAGGTGAACTCGACCTGAATAGCTTGAGCTCTAGAAGAGATGGCTGAGCTCTAGAGGACGACATCTATAAGGTTAGGATAGCGAACGAGATAAGGACTAGCAGCCAAAAAGCCGCCACATAAGAGAGGTGATGCAAACCCAACTCGGCCAGAAGGACCCGAGCAAGAAGAAGGAGCCGAGTAGTGAGTACTCGCCGAGAATGTGACCTTCATCGATGCTGATATGGAAGGGAAGCCAGTCCCAAGACCTTAGAATGCTCAAAACCTAAGGAAATCTTATCATTATAGCGGGAATTGTAAAACCTTTTTTAGGATATTAATGAATGATCTTTTTTGGGCATCTTGGAGCACAATCCAGATTATACCATAACAAAACCTAGCTCGACTAGGTACCAAAGACCCAGTTGATCCTAAAAGGTCACTACTGGGCACAAAAGTCCTAACTCGGCTGAGACATCAAAAGTCCTAACTCGGCTAAGACATCAAAAGTCCTAATTGGTTTGAAAAAGTCATTATTAGGCACCAAAGTTCTAGCTCGGTTGAGGCAAAAGAAGTCCTAGTTATCTTAATAAAAATGCCTACTAGGCTCTCTACTAGGTAGAGAACTAAAAGTCCTAACTTTGCTGAGGCACCAAAAGTCCTAGTCAGTTTGAAAAAATCACTACTAGGCACCAGAAGCCTTAGCTCGAGCTAGACACTAGAAGCCCTAGCTTGGCTAGGCGCTAATCAAAAGCCCTAGTTCGAGCTAGGCACCTAAAGCCCTAGCTTGGCTAGGCACTAATCAAAAGCCCTAGGTCGAGCCAGGCACCAGAAGCCCTAGTTAGAGCTAGGCACCAACTAGGCACCTAAAATCCTATCTTGGCTAGGCACCAGAAGCCTTAGCTTGGTTAGGAGCTAATCAAAATCTCTAGCTCGAGCTAGGCACCTGAAACCCTAGCTTGGCTAGGAGCTAATCAAAAGCCCTAGCTCGAGCTAAGCACCTGAAACCCTAGCTTGGCTAGGCGCTAATCAAAAGCTCTAGTTTGAGCTATGCACCAAAAGCCCTAACTAGGCTAGGCACTTAGAGTACTAACCTGGCTAGGTATCAAAGTGACATAACATGACAGCGATTCACATTTAATGACTCATCACCTTCCAGCAGCTAGGGGACCCGAGCAACAACAAGGTGATGGGGCAATTAAGAGAGGTCAGATATAATTTACAACACAGCTGGAGTCCACGTAAAATATAGTACGGCATCACCAGAGCTCCTGCTCATCATTCTTTACCTCGTGTAAGGATGCTCATGCTTAGCCTAAGCAGGCCAAGCTCTAGAAGATGAAAGCTATAAGGTTGCTCATGGTTGGCCTGAGCAGGACATGCTAGGCTAAGCAAGACATACTAGGCCTGAGCAGGACATGGTAGGCCTGAGTAGGCCGACCTCTAGAAGAGGTGGCCGAGTTCTAGAAGATGACAGCTATAAGGTTGCTCATACTCGGCTTGAGCCGAACATGCTCGGCCTGAACAAGTAGAGCTCTAGAAGAGGTGGCCGAGCAACACGCGTTGAAAGACCTCGAAAGCCGAGCTCATGACCCAATATATGGGTGTCTGTGCCCGTGATACACTTATCAAGAATTGGCACTCATGATAAGAGGACAATAACTCATTTGCACATTCTTATTAATTATTTGGTATTAACGTATTGTCAATTTTAACAACAAAATTCTCATTTCCTACAGTAGCATTCTCATTTTTTTGCAATAACACTCAAAGTGATAATTCATTGTAAATTTTTGTGTTTTACATATTCTCATTTTTACAAACAAAATGCTCATTTACTGCAACAACATTCTCATATTCTGTACAAGCAATTATCATTTATTTATTGAACAAAAATACTCTCATTTCCTACAACAATTCTCATTTTCTGCAACAACATTTTTATTTACTGCATCAATATTTTCATTTTCTACAACAACAATCTCATTTTTTACATTAACATTCTCATTTTATGTACAACTAAAAAAAAAGCATAATAACCTGAGTATTTGTTACTATCAACAACATCATAACGACTATACATAATAAACTCACCTCATATCACCAATAATGGCAATTTCTTGCAATGGTTATTTACAAATTTTTCACCACAAAACTAAGATGTTGCTCGTCTATATGTAATGTAGGCTGTAAAATTATATTTTTCGTGAATCTTCGTTTGAAAGTTAATAAAACTCCAAGATATCTTCGGCTAAATGAGTGAAATCATACAAAATCAATGATCATAGAAAATCATTACAAATATACAATACATGAAATGTTAAATCACCATAATATATAGATATCATATGTTTTGCCCAAAAAAAATGATAGGTAAATCACTATGTATATATCAACACTAAAAAAGAAATCTATACTACTCGAATATATCTATAGATATCAACTTATTTTTCATAAATACATACGATAGTATAAATGACCGTAATATCATTAAGTATTTGAAATAAAATTTTGTGAGATAATTGTTTAGTACATAAAATTTATCTTAAAACAAAAAATAAAATAGAACTTCACAGTAATTAACTTTAAAAAATTAATAGTTTGTTATTAACCATACTTTTACTATTTAATAAGATAGAATAACATGATGTAATATTTTTATACAGGTGTCAAAAATTCAACTCTTAATAAGACATAATCTTTGCCTTCTATTTTACGCTTTCTCCTTTCTCGTTTTTTTTATGTAAAAAAAAAATCATTAAGAGTTGATTTCAAATACAATATTTTATTTCATAAAATAAAATAAAATAAAATATTTTAATCTTATGAAATAAAATATTTTATTTCATAAAAATAATATCAATTTTGATCTTATTTTTATGCAAACTAAATACTAAAAAATAAGTAAAGTATTTTATCAAAAAATATCTTATGTCGAAACAAACAGAGCCAAAATGTAATTTGAAAAAAGAAAGTTATTTATTTGTGATAAGTTTTTTATTTTTAATATATTTAACATGAACTAATTAATGATATTGAAGTTTTGATAAAAAGACAACCTTATTTTTTAATATATAACAAATATACATTATGTACAAGTATTTTAATTCTTTTAATGATTATTTTTAACAAAATTGTGTGTGCATTTAAAAGTTTTATTTTTTATAAATAAAAGTCGCAAGACATGAATTAGAAGTTTAAAATACTTCAGTTAAAAATTAAAATAAAAGAACACAAAGGTAAAAAAAAAAAAAGGAAGAAGATAACAAAAGAAAAACCAACTTTATGAACAGTCAAAAACAAATTCGTTATATAGGAGTCCAAAGTATTTCAATTAAAATTTTAAAATAAAAAATATATAAAAGGCAGAAAAATAGAAAACAATTTCATTCCATGAACAGTAAAAAACAAGAAGTTTTTATTCTATCGGATATGGACATGGATGTGGATATGGGGAGGATTCAATTACCCAAGAGGGAAAAAAAAATTGTAGGAGACTTAAGCCTGTGTTTGGCTTGGCTTTTAAATTAGGCTTTTTAGCTTTTTTCACTAAAAACAAGTCACTTCATTTGGGTTCCCACAACAAAACCAAGCTTTTTTCACTTTTTTTTTCACAAAAAAACTATAATTTGACACAAAAAGTTATAATTTGACACCAAAAAAGCTAAAAAACCTAAAAATTTCTAAAAAAAGTCAGTCCAAACGCATGCTTAATTAATTGAAATCAAGTAAGTTTTTGTAACGTCTGCCTCTGTTAATGACATTTTGGGAGAAAGTTTAGGTTTTTTTAACATTTATTTTACACATTACGATACATTAATACTTATATAAATAAGTATTTAAAAAATGTGTATTTAGAATCACCCGAGTTTACGAGAGTTTTAAATTCTTATTAAATAAGATTAATAATGCGGTAAAATTAATATAAAGATTGTAAATGATGTTAAATTAATAATGAGCTTCTATGTTTGATTTGAGTATATAGTATAAGATTGGATTTATTAGTTACTTTTCAATAATAGCCCTACTATAAATAAATATTAAAATATGTCGAACACCAAATTTTCTTTTCTTTGTATTTGTTCATCATCAATACTACTATAATAAGGAAACATTCAAGTTGGTAAAAAATTTTGTGACATTTTATTTATAGAAAAACTCCAAAAATAATTTGATATTTTTATCTTTTGAATTTTTTTTAAAAAAACAGTTAAACAGGTCAAAAAGGTAAATTAAAAATTCTCAATCTCTCAAAATTCGTAAACTCCAAAAGTAATTTAATAAGAAAACACCCAAGTTGGTAAAACTTTTTATGACATTTTATTTACAAAAAAAGCCAAAAAAAATTAATCTATTATAATTTATGAACTATGCGCAACGCGTAAACACGACAACTAATAGTTAAAATAGGTATATAATATGAAATTAGAAAATACAATGATAATTAAAATGACTAGTTCATAAACTAGTTAAAATCCTATTTGACATTTTTAATAAATTGACTTTTTATTTAAAAATTAATTTTTAAGCTATATTATTTGACATTTTAAAAAGTCATAAACTCTTTTTCACTTATTCTTTTAAGAAAAGAAAAAAACTATTTATATTTCAAACGATCTAGCTTTTGTTTTTGAGTAAAATAATTATAATATCCTTAATAAAAAAGTTAATTTTATTTTTAAAAAATAAAACATACAAAAAAACGCAATAACTTAAAAATAAGAAGTAAAAATATATTAAATATTTTAACAAAAAAACTACTCAAAAAATTATCTCAAAAAGTCTAAATTTATTTCTCTAAATATTCAAACCTTTTAGATATTTCAAACAGACTCTTATGCCCTGTCTAGAATAACGATTTATTTTCTCATTTTATTTTGTTTATTTTTGTCTTTGGTAAAAAAATTATCTTTTGAATAAACTATTATACTTTTCGAACGTATCTTATCGGATACAAACCGAAAAAATAAAATATTCTAACCAAAATATGAAAAAACTCCAAAAATAAAGAACAAAATAAACTAAAATAAGCCACTAAGTTAAATTTTTTGCGTTACTTATTTTTATCTTTAGTACTTAAAATCTTATTTCTTATACCGCCGATCTCAAGCCCAAAGATAAGAAGAGGGGATTGCATATCAGATAACTAATAGCAAGAAGTTCAAACAACTCGTCAGATCTATATATATATAAATTCAAATAATTTATGACTCAATGCTAAGGCATACATTTAAGTGATGCGTTGCATTTGCCTTCAGGTGTTTTAATAAATGGGCAAGTGAGTGTTGCACCGGCGCTTGGATGCAATGAAAAATGAGTAAGGGTTCTTGCGCTTTCCTAGACGACTCGCAAGCCCGATCCTGGGTTAAAGCCATTAAAGCTACCGCTTTAGGCCCCCAATTTTAGATAAAAATTTGGGACCCCCAATTTTTTTAAGCCTTTTATATATGTATAAATATAATCCCCCCAATTTTTTTAACCCTTTTATATATGTATAGATATAATTTTTTTATGACGCCCAATTAAAAAATAAGCCCCACCCAACCCAAATGCCCAACCGACTTGTCATGCTTCAGGCGAGCAAAAATGCAAAATTAAAATTCTAAAATGCCCTAACTTTGGTACTGGAAGAGGAACTGAGGAAGATGAGTAGACCCTCTCACTCTTAGGCTCTCAGCCTCGCTCACTCGCCATCGAGAACTCTCAGGCCTCACTCACTCTCTCAGGCCTTATCCTATGGTAAGAACTCTGTTGCCTCACTCTCAGGCCTCAGCCTCGCTCGTCGGTGTCGCCGCAAGCTCGCAACCCACAGCTTGCACCGCAACCAGTCGCCTGTCATCTGTTGTCGTTCGTTGTTAACAATATTAGCAAGTTGCTTCAAAGTGAAGACATGCAAATTAGTATTGCTATAAAACAATTAGAATGGTTGATTACGTATTTTGAAGGGTATAGTGAGAGGGGTTTTGCGGATGCGATAATTGAAGTTAAAGAAATTGCAAGTGAAATAAAAATTGAACCTGTATTTCTTGAAAAGTGTGTTATTCGTATAAATAAGTAATTTGATGAGATTGTTAGTGATGAGGTGATGCAGTCAGTTGAAGAATCTTTCAGAGTTAATTATTTTTTGTTTATAATTGATCAAGTTTTGTCTTCGTTTAAGAGCAGGTTTGAACAGAGCAAGTTTGAACAATTTAAATTCTATGAGGCAACTTTTGGCTTTTTGTTTATTTTAAAGAAATTAAATTTTACGAGCGATAAATGCTTGAAGAACTATTGTGACAAACTTGAAATTTTCTTGAAACATAAGTGGGTTGCCAATATTGATAGGAGAGATTTGTTTTTGAAATTGAAAGTGTTAAAAGTTTCTTTATCAAAAGAAACCAAAAAAAATCACTTAAAGTGCTCAATTATTTGAAATGAATGAAAAGTTGTTTCTCGAATACATGGATTGCTTATAGAATTCTTTTGATTATACTGATTACAGTTGTCTTTGGAGAAATAAGTTTTTCAAAATTAAAGTTGTCCAAAATTTATCTTCGATCAATCATATCACAAGAAAAATTGAATGGACTAGCCATGTTATCTATTTAGAAGGATATAGGGAAAGAGTTAGATTACACAAGTTTAATTAGTACTTTTGCAACAAAAAATGAAAGAAGAATTGTATTTAAATTATAATTTTGAGTTATTGTAATGAAAAGTACTAATTTTTATGATTTTATCTTTTCAATTGTTATTATTTTTTGAATTTATTTATTATTTATTTTTTTAAGGGGCCCTATTTTTAAAGTTCGCTTTAAGTCCCTTAAAACTCAGGGCTGACCCTATAGACGAGTGCGGGTAAAAAAGTTAATCCTGAATTATAGCTATAGATTTAGAACCTTGGAACATAAAAACCTTAACATGTAAAACAATAGAATTAGCTGATACTCGTTAGAAGAAAAATTAGTATAACATTCTTATAAGAAACTAAATGGGTAAATGAGAAATCAAAAGAAAAAGATAATACAAGGTATAAAATCTATTATACTAAAAAAGAGAAACATGAAAATGATGTGAAAATAATAGTAATTAAACACATTCAAGATAATGTTAATAATAGTCACGTGAAATAGAGATAAGATTAGGGGCGTAAACGAACCGAGCCGAGCCTAATTGAGCTGAATCTAATCGAGTTTGAGATTTTTTCGCAGTGTTCAAGCTTGGCTCGAGCTCGAATAAATTAGCTCGTTATTGTTCGAGCTCGGCTCGTTTAAATACAACTATGTTTGAACTCGGCTCGAGCTTAACTTGTATAATGTAAACGAGTCGAATTGAACTCGATGTCGAGGTTGAATTTGATGTTTTTTTATTTGCAAGTAAATTTAAAATCTCTGTTAAGAAATATAGTAACAAAAATTTAAGAACCTTTAAAAAAAATAAGAAATCAAATTTAACCAAGCAAAAAAAAAATACCAAATTTTAAATTATTTATATTGTACCAAATAACAAATAGTATTACCCTTCAAAATTAACCAAAAACGCTTTTTCATCATCGATATTGTATCAAATAACAAATAACATCACTCTCCAAAATTAACCCCAAACAAATTCTTCGTGAATTAAAGTTTCTTTGCACATCCATCGCATTGGAACAAAAAATGTATCTTCAAACTAATAGAGATGTCTTCAACGAATTCTTCAATGAATTAGATCTTATCAAAGGTTTTTTATTTATAAGGTATTTATATATTTTTATATTTTTTATACGAGCTTAACAAGTCATTACTGAGTCGAGTCGAGTTATTAAATGAATTGTTCATGAATTTATACGAGTCAAGCCGAGTTTATACGAATTTAGTTTGTTTAATAAATTAGTCTAAATTTGTTCATAAACATCTCATTTACTGTATGAACTAAACTCAAACAAGTTTTTATCGAGTCGAGTTCAAGATAGCTCGGTTCGTTTGCACCCCTAGATAGGATTATTTTAATTAAATTTACGATTAGAGAAACCATAACTAATATAATTAGTGTGTGCACCTTAGGTAGAATTAGGTAGAATTGAATGACCATACTAAAAGATAATTTTAGAATCAAATGAATAAAATAATCTAAAAAATACCAGTAGGTGAGAAGATAATTATATGAGATTATAATGGGCACGTAGAAAGTAAGAGACAAAAAAATAAGAAAGTTCACGAGAGATTAGTTTTGGTGATCGAAATGAGACTAGAGAGGAAAGCTTAGATTTTACCGTAGTATTTGATCTTATATTAACTAATAACTTCTTTAAAAAACAGAGAATAACACTTAATAACCTTTAAAACTTGGTCTCAAAAATATTAAATAAAATATTTTCTTATTAGAAATATAGACTGCCTAATATGCAAAATTACTTAATAAATCATAATAACAAGAAAAATACTCGTCGGGTGAGAAAAAAATATTTTAATACCTATATATAAAAATAAATTAGATATTCAAAATTGTAACAACTATAGAGGTATTAAGTTATTGTCATACGAATTACGATGAATCTATATGAATGAATAGTTGAATACTGTCTAAGGTTAACAACAATAATATCAGAAAATCAGTTTAGTTTTATGCCTGGTAAATCAACTACGAATGCAATTCACATACTGAGAAAATAATAAATCTTCATATAATTTTTATAGAGTTAGAAATAACTTAAATAGAGTGCCTAAAAATATCATATAATGCATGTTGAAGAGAAATGATGTGACAAAAAAGTATATTGATATAATAAAAGATATGCACAATAGAGTTGCCACAACAATTAAATCACTCGGGGATAAACAAGTGAATTTCTAATTACAGTAAGATTACCAATGATCGGCTTTGAATCCTTACCTCTTTTCCTTAATTATGAATAAACTAACTACACATATTAAAGGTGGTGTTCCATAATATATATTGTTTATGATGATAATATCTTAGAAAATAAGACTTAGAGTGGAGTTAAGGCTAATTAAAAACGCAAAAAATAAAAACTTTTAGAGTTAAAAAGTTTTAAATAAGTAAGAATAAAAGTAAATATATAATTTTAACATTAATATAAATATTAATAGTAAAGACATAAAGATTCCAAATCAAGTAATAAGTACATATTTTCATTACTTAAAGTTGGATTATTAACAAGATAAAAAAATTACAAATAATATAACCCATATGAGACAAAGTGTTAGACTAAAGTGTTAGACTGCTAAAAAAAATCACATAAATAAAATAAATATTGCTAAAATAAAAAAGTTAAAATAAATGATTAATAAAACTAAAAATAAAAAATTTTGTAATGCGGTAAAAATTACACCAATTGAAAATAAATTAAAAAAATATAAATTAAAGTAATTTAAACACATACAACGTAAACAAATTAATGTCGTAATAAAAAAATAACAAAATCAAGAATAATAAAAACATTAAAAGAAGTGATAGACCAAAATTGAATTTATTAAGCAAAGATATAAATTTATTAAAACAAACTAAAAATACAACTATTAACGTAACAAAATAGGGTAAAAAAAATTATTGCAAACGACCCTAATTGATTGGAACAAAGATTTAACCTTGTTTGGTTTGATTTAGTGAATTGAATTCATTTTTTGTCAATTCTTTTTTTTTTTACTTGCCAGTTTGTCTAAACAATTCAAAAAAGTAAACAAAAAATGATCAAAAAATGAAAAAATCCAAAAAAACAAAAGAAGGCAAAAGTCACAAAAATTAGCCCAAACGGGGCCTAAACCTCATTCTGCACTAAGCACCCACCAGCGTGGAGTCAACCATGACCGGTTTACCATTTGGGCTTCTAGAATCACCGGACGCCGCTCAGGAAAAAAAAATGGAATACGTGAAAAAAAAAAAAAAAGTTTAAAAAAAAAACCCAATGCCACACATGTTCATTACTGGAAAGATTTGCAGTAACCATGACCAGAACTTCCAAGGCCTTCACCTGCTGCTTCAATGTTAGAGAATACAACAAAGGGGCTCCCATTGTACATGTGAAAAGTTAGGGGAGGGGGGTGCTTAAGAGATTATTAGCAGAGGTTTTTTAATCAAACCCATTATGGTCAAGAAGACAAGTGCCGGGTCATATAGACGACGAGTATATTTTTCCATAACAAGTCCCAAAAATGCATTGATGCCAATCTGTTGGATACGTGTTGGTTCTCTTCGGCATCACTCTCAGGAAATTTACCTGAACCACCATCTCTGAACAGCAGAAATTGGAGTGCTCAAGAACGGTGCATAGCGGTGAACCAGTGGATTAACAGTCCTCCCAATCTTAGCCCACACACTTTGATGGTAACCAGCAGACACAGGGGCATGGTACATGAGCTTTAATAACTGCCCAAAAGAATAGCAGAAAAGAAATGGAGGTTAAATAAAAAAACGTGATCCCTTACAAACATTGTTAATTATTAGTACATGTGATAACCGTTTATAGTTTTTCTTTGGGGGGCATCAATGATAAAAACTCTGAAATAGAAAATGCAGCAATATATGTATGAATGTTCATTTCTCTTTTTTTTTTTTCTTTTTTCTCTATTGGGCGTTTTCACATAGTACAGTGCAAATATTAATCATATTAGGCCCGTCAATGATCAAACCCCAATAGTCTTGACAAACTTCCATGTGTAAAGTTTTGAAAGTTGGCAGAACAATCTTAGATCAACCCCAAACCAGAAGAACAATAGAACAAGATGGCTAGGTACATTTGAGTGGATCACACGAGCCCATAAAAAAATATAAACAAGTCAGGGAATTAAATTATTCTATAACCCACATGCGGTTATGACCTAAATAGAGCTACCTACGGTATGATTCCCGGCATAGGAACGAGGGGAGGGGGGCTTCTATATAAAGACCAACAAAATTAGCATTCTATAAAGATGGCAACAAGGCAGATTCTGGAGAGGCTAACTCTTAAGAATCCCATCCAAACCCCAGACCAACAGTAAATAACCGATAAAATATTCCAAACAGGTTGGCCTCTATTAAATGGTCCAGTGCATTTCCTGCTCCAAACAACCCAATAAGGGTGGTAATAAGAGAATAAAACAATGTACACTTAATTTTCCTTATATATGTACAAACACACACACAGAGAAATGTAAACAAGCTCAAAAGTTGCCAGAATATATAATAAGAAACAAGCAAAACGGACCTGCCAATACATGAAAGTCTGTATTATATTTCGCTGCCACCTGCAGTCCAAATGATGAGTTGAATGTGAGAAAAAGGATAAAAAATTGGTTATCGGAAATAATAGGAATAGAAAGGGAAATTAGCTGAAGTACTGACGAGAACAAAGAAATAATCAGAAGAAATCCAAGTCCAATCTCAGCCTGTGAAGAAAGAATGCTGAGCGTAGTTGTGTTTGATTCCACCCACACAGATGGCTCTTCCAAGTACTTCCTATCAACAACCAAAGAAAGCTCCTCGTAGTTAAAGACCAAAAACAACGTAGTATAATAACAACAATATACGAAATACATAAAAGCAATCATTCTTTCTTAATTCTGATAGATAAGGGAATTAAGGAAAAAATCAAATCGTACATTAAGATTACATGGATTAGGACTCACCTGGCCAAATTTGACCAGTCAAACCATGACAAAATTAACTTGATAACGGGGCTGGAGGCTTTTTGGGGGTACCTTGGTGCAGGCACCACCTATACAGCGCAATGTGCTGCTAATACATAAATAGCCACGTGTAGTATACGAGTTGGATGGAACACGCATGTTGGTCTTTGTCGTACACATTTACAACTTTTGACCCTTGGTCCCTTGGTTGGACTACGATAGGACTAAGGAAGCAGAAGCGCCAAGTCTGCAAACGCCTTGTTTGTGCATGACCTTACCGTGGGACTCGCCCAACAGGAATGATTAATGGTGCTAGAGGCTTTTTGGATGTAGCTAGGTACAGGTACCAGTGCACCTATACAGCGCCATGTGTCGCTAAAACGTAAATAGATAGAGTGTAGTACACACTTGGAAGGTGGAACACACATGCTGGTCTTTGTGTAGCACATTTACAACCTTTGGCCCTTGGTCAGGCTATGATAGGACTTAAGGAAGCAAAAACACCAAATCTGCAAAAGTTTTGTTTGTGCATGACCTTACAGCAGGAATCACCCAACAGAGATGATTAACTCCTCTGGAAAGGATGAGATGCAATAGCAATACCACGCCATTCGAAGAACCTGAGCCCAGAGAGCCGAGACAAGGTTTAGGTGGGTCAAGCCTCTTGAAACACACCTCGGGATCCCAAAGCCCTGTGGCTTGGAGGTTAAAGAGGAACGTTTGGTCTGTCATTGTACCACAGTGGTACAATGGCGTTCGGCCAGAAAGGATTGTATCACTCAGCTCGTATCTGGAACTTGAGAGTTGAGACAAATCCTAATGGAATGATTGCGTCTCTGATAATATCCTAAATAATTCTTGATATTTGTGGGACAACAGTTAGGAGGGCATGACAGTAGAAGGTCAATACTATCTAGTATCACGGATTCACAAGTCATTCCATATTCTGCCCGAGAGCTTCTCTTAGAGCTCTGGTACTTGAGCCCTGATACATTTTGGCACTCTACTAACCCTCTGACCCCGGTCAGGTACCTTCTACACCAGGACACAAAGATGTGTCTTGAGGCATTATGATGGTTTGTTTCCTCCAGAGATACTTTCTTTTGGTCAACCTTTGACTTGAGGTTGAAATTTCACCATAAAATAATCCACAAGAAAAGAAGGACCCGCTAATGCCCCTGTACGGGGGGGGGGGGGGG
>JAULJZ010000023.1:3757976-3780900 GCA_032270985.1 Heliamphora pulchella
TCCCTCCACAACTCGTTTGAGGGGTATCAAAAATAGAGGTAACTGTTAACAATCCTAGTAATTGAATTAATTAAAAGCTGAAACCAAAAACAAATCAACTTGTGTCAACAGGTAAATAACTCCTACCTGTACAAGGAAGAACGGCTGAAATTACGTCTAAGGAACTTGGCAACATGCTCTAGAGCTCGGGACAGAATAGGAATTAAAGAAACTGCAACAAATTTGAGCATCAGTATATAAGCAAGGAAAAATAAACCAGCCTGTAATAATGCAACATGCAAGAATAGTACAAGAGCCCCATTGAAACTAACATCTAAGGAAAAGATGTGAAGTGACAAAAGTGAGGGAGTAAATGAAGTAAATAAAGTCCTTGGTAGCAATCACAGATTGGAACCACGTTTGCACAGCTTGCAAATTCCATGCTCTAGGTTTCTGCAATTGATGACAGGTTAATTAAACAAGAAGCACAAGACCATTGTAAGTCAAAATAGTATAGAATCAGAAATGAATCAGACTGGAACCACGTGTTTACCCCATATAGAGAGTACAAGGAATACAGTGAAGAACATGCAGTGCCCATAAAAGAAAGTCGGTATGCCCTATTGGAAAGACTTCTAGGTACAAGAGGAACTATTGCAAGCATAGCCACCATGAATACCTGAAGGAGAAAGAACATAAAAATAATATGAATAAAAGGATTGCACCAATATATTAAGATTTGCAAGATATTTCAATGTTTAGTCAACAGCTAACAATACCAAAAGAGATTATGGCCGTGACAACTTTCAACCCCAGAACAAAATTGTTTAACTGGAACAATCGTTTAAGCATTCGGAATGGATACAATGGCAAGATCATAAACGTGGCTAATCAGATCGCTTGGGAGAGTGAGTATTTGCTTAGGTAGGTTTTTTATACTGCAATCAACTCTTTTTCATATTATCTTTGTCCAAAAATAAAAAATAAAATAAAGAAAATAATTGCGGTGATGGAAATAACGCACATGCCCAAGTTCCAACAAAAGTATTCCAGAGTCCTACTGAAGGACGTCCCAACATAATGTGTCGAGTGCATATGATGTTAAGAAGAAATCATGATCCCAATAGTTCATAAAGCTTTGCTGAGAAGTTTTAAGATTTTTTAGCTTTGTTTTGTTTTATACACCCATAGTGGTACAAATAAAAACCAATGAATCATTAATAAAGGGCAAATTTAAAGAAGGAACAAAATATCATAGCTTTGAGTTCATACTCTAAATGGAAAGCCACAAATCAAAACATGGTAACATAAAAAGAGGTTAAAAACAATTAAAACAATGGCTTCCTAGAGGACTATAGGATATCCTTAATAGAGACACAAAACTTCCACAACGGAGAAAATTCACTAAGATGAGCAAGGAAACCAACATGGAATTGTGAAAGAAGTAGGACGAGTTGAGAACATCATCTGGCCAACAAGAAGATCTTACAATGCAGTACTGTACAAGCTTTTAAGGCAACCATGACCAGGTAGTATATACTTTACACCAAAATCCAACAACTATGTCCTCGTACACATAAATCTTTTCCAAAAAGAAAACTAAAAAATTGAATATCTAACTCTTAAAAAAAATCTAGGTTTGTACGAAGCAAAAGGCAGATGGCAAATAAGGTTGACAGGGATAAAAGAAGTTACACCAAGAATGCACCGTTTGAAGGCAATGAATCAAATGCGGGAATAAAAGAGGTAATTTTAATTATGCACCATTTGGCAGCAATGAGTAAAAAAGGTAACTCTAACCATGCATCATTTGAAAAAATGAATCTTGATTCACAGTAAATACACAATCGTGCTGCTCAAACCCTGACAGAAGTATTGTCATGACAGATGCAAGAGATGGGCCAAAAAGAGGGAGGGAGGGAGGGAGGGAGGGAGGGACTCGAATGCAGTATAGACAAACCTTGAAAAAAAAAAAAAAAACCCAACAATTCAGATGGATGTCTTATCCACTCACACGAGACAGAAGCTTGTAATTGCTCAAACGGTGAAGTTCATCAAGGAATCCTTCCAGACATTCGTGCGTTAGTGCACATTAATTTATGCATGTACCATCTATGAATCATACCCAAGCATTGACAGAAAATTGGATGGTTTGTCGATCCCAGCGTAGCGAAGTTGGATTTGGAGCTGCAGTTGTTGGTGAGCCCGATGTTCTAGTAGTTGAACCTACAGCATAGATTTCGTTCAAACTCAATTAGGACAGTAGATCTGACAAGTGAAAAAGGCAGATGAAATTGCCTGTCTCTGTATCTAAATGATGGCGTGCAATTCTTCATTACGTTTCTTAAATGTTGTAAGAAGAACTTCAAATATTCTACCTGTAGAGTTACGTGGTTGGGCTTGGTCATTTGGAGTCGAAGATGATGAAGGTGTTGGCCTTGCTGATTGAGAGGAACTGCTCGAACCCATTGCATCAACAACAAGATCAGGATCCTGCTCATAATAACAACAAAATTCAAAACACAAACCCCCAGATAATGGTGTATGGTTCTAAATCTACAAAAGGTAAAACGAATAACAAAGAGAAAGGAAATGTCTAGTACATATAGCAACTATGAATAATCCGAAAAGAAAATACAGTAAATCCAAAGGATACTAAACACTCGGCAGTAGAAAGAAATCACAGATCTTCAAAAATGATGTCACAAACCAATCCGGACTCAAAACTAAAAGACCAGTCGTGAAACAAGATAACGGCATCAAGAGGAGCAGAAACAGAACAGGAAAAAACAGTATCTCCAGAGTATGAAACTACATTTTATATAGCTAAATGCTAAATGTCTAAGAAATTAAGCCCCATGAGAAAACAATTGAAACTTAAATGGATTCTTGAGGTACCATGATTATAAAAAAGGTACAACAAATTTCCAAAGGCAAAACACTCGTGATATTATCCTGAGGTACTACTACAATCCAAGAAAATTAAACAATGAAGAAAAATATGAAAAGAGAAAATAAATTATGTTACTTGCTACATTATGAAAGAAACCCACAAAATTCCAAAGGATGACCAAACAAACCATGAAAAGAAATTAAATAGAAAACAAAAAATAAAACTCAAATAAGCCAAAGACGATAGCTAACATTGTGGCTTAATATAAAATCAACAATCTCAGAAAGTTCAACAAAGATATCTCCAGCTTTAAGGCAAACTACGGTTCAACCTAAACACATTCACATGATCTCTATTTTTGTTTATGACAACTTAGGAAAAAAATACATACCTCATTTCCATCAGCCCCTATAGAAGGAACAGTATAATAACAAGAATACCAGGAAAACAAAAATTATCAGACTAAAAAACAAAGAGCCAAAGCTTAATGCTCAAAAGCTCCAAACACAAAAAATTAAAGACCAGAAGGAATTCACTGGGCACACATCTAATAATGAGACATTCATCCAAGTAAAAAATTTACTAGACACGAAGGTGGTATCTGTGTGTCTATAATTATGCATAACGGGAAAACACATCTATAAATAACAACAGATCATGCAAAAATGCCTCGGCGGAAATAAAAAAGGCATAGAAGTCTTAACTGCCCAAGAACAATAATAAGCAGATCAATGCTATATTTTAGATCAGTTCCAGGAAATTAAAGTAAGTTTAAAAAATGTATATAACACCCAGAAGAGCAAGAACAGAATTATAAACAAACAAAGAACATTTGGCAGGTAGAAACCAATAAAGAGGATTCTGGTGCTTCTATATTAAAAATGAAAAAAAAATGTGGAAGGTAAAAAAAATCATATAAACCAAGTAATCTGAACACTAAATCTGCAAAATCCAAAGATTATTCTAACGTTTAAAATGCTAAGAAAATATGCAGCCATGTACATATGTCTATGAATTCCTGATAATCTGAAACCAAATCAATAAAGTGCAACGTAAAGGCAATAATATACATATGAAAATGTGTGTCTCTGTGTGTGTGTAATGAAATGTCTCGACTTGTGAAATATGACATCCCCAAATGAAAAGGAAAGGTATAAATATAATAGATTGATATCCAGAACGATCTTAGTTCCCAGAAAATGGAATCCAGAGTATAAACAGAAAAAATAAATAAAGATAACAGCACACAAAAGAAAGCCATTTTTTATCAACATCAAAATGTAAAATATTAAAAATGGAATACTACAATAGGGAAGGGGGCAAAAATTCCAAAGGAACAAAAGGAAATGAAAAGATAACTACATCAAATCGCACACTGCTCTCCAATCTCTAGACATCAAAAACAAAGGGATGCCCTTAAAAGGAGGAGAAACCGATGCCCAAAAATAGATAAATAGCACACTCTATCCCCATATCGAATTAAGATCCGCTGCATAAAAGAAAGCTATCACAAAAATCCAATCCAAAATGTCAAAAATCAAAGCCTCAAGTTAAAAGATGTAACGACCAAAGAAGTAAGAGATCAAAAGAATTGGAATTTACCCACACACAGGAAAAAAGTGAAGCTTAAAAAAATATCTCAGTATAAACTTTGTCCATACAATAATTATTAAAAACAAACGGAAAATAAGAAGATACAACTCAAAAAACAGCCCAAGAATGCTGCTCCGTGCTCAACGAAAAGCAGATCAAAATACACAAGAGATTAATTTAGAGGCAAACTGATTTCCAAGACTACAACCATGGTATCACCTAGGGGGATGATTGCAAAAATTTATGCATCCTAAAATCAAAGATCCAAAGGCATAATGCTTAAAACCAATGAAATAATCAGTAAGAAATAAAGTCAGCCAAACATAAGCATGCGAGGGGAAGTTTTTAATATTCTCACACAATTTCCTTCCTCGCAAAAACCTCAATTCTTAGTTTTGTGTCTGCTTTCGTGAGAGAAAATTGCATATGTTTAATTTGAAGTTCGATGTTCAACAGGAAGGAGAGAAATCACTGCCCAATGGTGCTTTCATGGAAGTACAGTCAATGGCCGTTAATACCTTCTCGGACACTAAAAATCAAAAGAACCATAAGCTAAAAACATCAAGGAAAGTGTGTCTAGTTGTAATGGATTTTAAACATTAGATAATGATATCACTGAACTCTTAATAAAAGAAGAATTATTCCGGTCCTATTCATATCCTCCTCTCCACACCCCCCCCCCCCAAAAAAAAAAAAAGAATGAAGACAGAGCTGCAAAAGACTCCCTCAACATTTCGTTCATTTGCAAAAAAACGATCCACAAACTCGAAATACAAAACCAAGAAGAACATGAACCAATAAATAAATTGTGTATATGTGAAAATATTCATAATCACTCTGAACTATAATTTCAAACATTGGAAAATAACATCGAACTCAAGAACACTAACATAAATACAGATGAGTAGAAATCAAAGCACCGACGGAAAAACTTCAAAAAAACCCTAACGAGATGCTGAAGCACAAATCCTAATTCCTTGAAACTCAAAAAATAATTCCAGAAGACATGCATAGACTCCTAATAGTTTATAGAGATAGATCTATAGGAAGGAAGGAATCGAGGATGGGAGAGTTACGTACGATGAAACGCTGGTAGAACTTGCGCTTGAAGTGGTCAATGACGTCGGAGCGAGAGGCCATGTGGGGAGGGATGAGGATGTTGGACCAGTACTCCGCCCATCTCGAATCGTTCTCGTAGTCGTACGCCGCCGCCGCTATCTTCTTCAGCCTCTGCTGATCGTCTCCTCCGCCCATTTCTCTCTCTCTCTCTCTCTCTCTCTCCGCACATGCAACGCGATTCGCAATGATACAACGCCTGGAGGACTTCAACGCGGCGTCGTTTGATAATGTAGATTACTCATTCCTTGTTACTCACTAGATACACCCCACGTTTTGGCTTCTGCAATACATCCTGGGGGAATCTTTTTTATTTTTTAAAATAAGAATCCACCAAGTCTTTTTTTTTTTTTTTTTGGGTAAATATACATGCCTACTCTTACACTTTGTTTTAAAACAAAACTAAATCTGCTCATTTTTTATTTGCAAGAGTAACATCCATACCATTAAAGTGCTTTTATTTAATGTTTCTTAAATGCTTCTAAGTTCTATCAGGTGTTTGGCGAAAACGAGAATGGGTTTGACTACAAAAAAGTCGATATTTGTTTTGTTAGAATTTATGTGGGCGGAAGTTTGCAAAAGAAACATTTGTAGGTCTCATTTATTTTTGGTAGATTCATGACCGAAATGTGAATCTCTCTCACCAATCTTTGGAATGGAAGCTTTAGAATTAGCAGTTCCATATTTCAGTGGACTTGTGAATACAACAAACCATCAAAACTAGGGTTTCATAGATTGGGTTAGAAATGAAAGGCTTGTTTGATGGCCGCTCTAAATGATGGATTGGAACATGCATAGTAATGACTTTTTGAATTTTCGTTCATTTTTTGTGCGAAAAAAGTAAACACTCTCAAAAAAGCATTCATTTTCGTTCACTACGATACTTTTTTTCTTTTTTTGTTCATTTTTGTGAAAAAAAAGTAAACACTCCAAAATGAGTTTATTTTTTGTGCACCTCGACAACATTATGCGTGTTTGTTTATTTTCGTGCGTAAAAACAAATATATTTTAAAAAGCGTTCATTTTCGTATACTGCGATGGGCCCTCAATAAAATATATTTGGTTTCAAAAAAATATAATTGGACTACTAATCCCATAGGATTACGAATCCCCAAAATTGATGGATTAAAAAATCCACCTAGGTGTAATATTGCTAATCCAATCCAACTGAATTGGTAAATAAATGACTATACTATCAACATTATTTTTAATACTGAAACTGCACTCGCCTTGTCTCATCTCATCTCCCATTTCTTTTGGAGGAGCTGAGCCCCTAGCGCAAAATTATTTTAATTTTGTAGTCTAATTTTAGTGATATAGTTTTATATAAACCCTCTTCATATATACATATATGTATAAATTATGGATTAGTATTTTGATTTGTTGCTGCACCCAAGGAAGGGAAAGAGAGGAAGACAGGAGCGGTAGTGGGCTATGACGGCTTCTTCTTCAATGAACCCAGGTCCATGGCTAGAAATGGCAATAGAATGGGGTGTGAGCGAGGGCACGAATGTGGTATTCCGTCCCCATCTCACTTTTGTCGAGATAGTAATGCTATCCATTCCAAAAGAAATTTATCAAAAAATTTGACCGAACATATTATTTTCCTTTTCTTTGTGGCTTCAGGACAATTCTCTCCCCTGCACCAACAAATATAACATTCCAAATCATTCATATAAAAAAAAAGAGAGAAAAGGGTATTCTTGTGTTGCATGCTTAAAAAAATATTTAAAATTTAAAATCAATAGTTTAAATTCACTTCAATTATTCCCATAAAAAAAAATTCACTTCAATTACTTGGACTGTTGATTTTAAATTTATAAATAAAATAAAATAAACTTCTTAATCGTCCTCTTTTTTGGGATGCCTAAAAGCTTGATTTTTTAAGTTATTTAACTTTTTTTAAAGAAAAAATTAAATTGTTTAAAATAATTTGATTAGGATATCTTTTTTGTTTGTTTAGGATAGCATTTTTGTTTTACTTTTTTGTTAAAATATTTATTATATTCTTATTTTTTGCTTTTAAATGAGCAACTTATGAATGAAAAAAATTCTTAGTATAATTTTTTTTTCATATATATTTTTCTTAATTTTGTCATTCTTAATTTTAAATGAAATGAGCAACTTATAAATAAAAAATTTCTGGGGCCACAAGGATGTAAACGTCTGGTCGCAATTTCTATACGGGAATGAGGTGGCACAATACTTGGCGGTGGCGCTCAGCCAGGACCAAGAGGCGGAGATGGTGCTGATCAATATAAATGTGGATATGTATATGAGAAGTTTCTTATAGCATGTGTAAATGATAAATTCTCATCTTGTGATATATTATAAGTTTCTCATAATTTGTATGAGAAGTATCTTATACATAGAAAAAAATTATACTAAGAAATTGTTAATTCAGAAGTTACTCATTTTATTTAAAATTAAGAATGAAAAAATTAAGAAAAATATTTATGAGAAGTTTCTCATACTTGAAATAGTTTACAGTTGCACTTGCTCATTTAAAACTAAGTATCAGAAAAATAAGTATAAAAAATATGAAAAGTTTCTCATACTTGAAATAGTTCATATTTTTTACAAGTGGCTCATTTCATTTAAAATTAAGAATAAAAAAATAAAAAAAATAAATATGAGAAGTTTCTTATACTTAAAATAATTCACATTTTTTTACAAGTTACTCATTTTATTTAAAATTAATAATAAAAAATTAAAAAAATAAGTATGAGAAATTTTTCATACTTGAAATAGTTCTCATTTTTTTTATAAAATACTCATTTCATTTAAAATTAAGAATAAAAAAATTTTAAAAAAATAAGTATGAGAAATTTTTCATACTTGAAATAGTTCACATTTTTTACAAGTTGCTCATTTTATTTAAAACTATGAATGAAAAAATTAAGAAAAATAAGTATGAGAAGTTTCTCATACTTAAAATAGTTCTCATTTTTTTATTCATAAGTTGCTAATTTATTTAAAATTAAAAACAAAAAAACAAAAAAATAAGTATAAAAAGTTTTTCATACTTGAAACAGTCCTAATTTTTTTATTTATAAGGTGCTAATTTCATTTAAAATTAAGAATAAATTTTTTTAAAAAAATAAGTATGAGAAGTTTTTTATATTTGAAATAGTTCATATTTTTTTTATAAATACTCATTTTATTTAAAATTAAGAATAAAAAAATTTAAAAAATAAGTATGAGAAATTTCTCATACTTGAAACAGCTCACATTTTTTTGTAAGTTGTTCATTTTATTTAAAACTAATAATGAAAAAATTAAGTATGAAAAATTTCTCATACTTGAAATAGGTTATTTTTTAGGATAATTACACTTACCTCCCCTGAGATTTAAACTTATTACAGGGGCCTTCCATGTGGTCTCTGAAATTATACTAACCTCCTATAAAATTTAATTTTTAACATCAATTGTACCAAACTGTTAAAATTTTCGTTGAAATTTAACGAAAATCGCCCATCCCACCCCAAAACAACCATTCCCACCTCAAAATCACATTTCTCCCCCAAAACCACAATTCCCACCTCAAAATCACCCTTCCCAAAACTACCATTCCGTTAAAATTTAGGGTAGGAAGGGCGATTTTAGGGAAAAATGTGGTTTGAAGGGTGATTTTGGGGTGAAATGAGCGATTTTCGTTAAATTTTAACGAAAATTTTAACAGTTGGGTGCAATTGATGTTAAAAATTAAAACTCAGAGGAGGTTAGCGTAAATTCAGAGACCACAGGGAAGGTCCCTGTAATAAGCTTAAACCTCAGGGGAAGTAAGTGTAATTATTTCTTATTTTTTTTATAAGTTACTCATTTTATTTAAAATTAATAATGAAAAAATTAAGAAAAATAAATATGAGAAGTTACTCATACTTGAAATAGTTCTCATTTTTTTATAAGTTGCTTATTTTATTTAAAATTAAGAATAAAAAAATTAAAAAAAATAAGTATATGAAGTTTCTCATATGTACTATGTATAAGAAGTTTTTCATACTAAATTTTGAAAATATTCTCATATGCATACGTGCTATGAGAAATTTTTCATACTTAAATATCAAAATGTATGAGAAGTTTCTTTACAAATTGCTTATTTTAGTTTTTTTATAATAACAAAATTATTGAGATTTTTTTGATTTTTTTAACTTTAAAACAAAAGATAAAAATCTAACTTTAAACTTCTTGCCAAACAATAAATTAAGTTAATTAGAACTTCTTAAAAATGAATTTAAAAAAGTTATTTTGGTATTTTTATATTTAGTATCAATATTCATTAATAGATCTTGACGAATAATTTGTAAAAGTATAAATTTTTCAATAAACAAATGCGTACAATAAAACCTAAGATATTTTAGAGTTAAATTTTAAAAAATAAAAAAACAATGTGTAAGATAGCGAGAAAAAAAAAACAATAATTTTTATATGATCAAAACTATTTATTTTGTAGTATTTATTAGATAGATTATTGTTACAGAAAATTAAATTAATTAGATATTAATAGTTATGTGACTATATCACATTTGTTTAAAAACAAATAAATGGTAAATATAATCTTACAAAAAAATAGTGTTAAATAAATATAATCAAACCATATAGTTACAAAAATTTAATTAATTTAATTTCTTTTGTGAGTAATAAAATTAAGAAATACTATAAAATAAACGATTTCGATTTTAAAAATATGTTAAGAAAATAAAATATTAAATAAAGTACAATATAATACTATTTTGAACCCACTTTATTTTATAACTATTTTACATCAAAGCAATTGAAGCATTCATTGGTCATTTTTCATTCGGTCAAAAAATTCATAAATAGTAGTGTTTCCGTTTGTCAAGGCGGGAAAGAGAAGAAAAAATCAAAAAAGATGCGAGAACAGGTTGAGGATGAAAATATATCAGGGATAATTTATCAATATTAGAAAATAGTATTAATAAGAGTTAAAAAATAATAGTTGATGGATGATTTGAAATTTAAAATACAAAAATAAAATATAGAGATGAAAAAAAGAAAAATAGATATAATATTTTTATGATTTACTTTTATTATATTTTTAAAAATAAATTTTACGTATCTATATATATGTATTAACGAAAATGAGATTTTCATGGAATAAACATGAGAGCTCTAAATGTCCATTTTAATTTTCTAAATTTTTTTGGCTTAAAAAGGATTTTAAAATTAAATTGTCTAATTTTTTTAACTGTTTAGTTTTTAAATTGAAAATTATCTCAAATAAATCTATTAATTAATACACATTCCTTAATTTATGGAAATTTCTTAATCTCTCTCCATAATTATGAATAAACTACTTTATTTAAATCTCCATAATTATGAATAAACTACTTTCTACTATTTATTTGATATTATTATGTTTTTGTTCCTTTTTAATGAGTTAAGTATTTTTTATAGGATTGTTATGAATCACATTTCATTTTATGCATATTTATTTGACCAGTGTAGGATATGAAAAAGAGGGTGCTATTTTTTAATTTTATTTTTACAAGTTGTTCAATTATCCCATTATGCGACATGTAAAATCAAATCAAATTCTTTGTTTTATATTGAATATAACTAAAGAGATGGTTTTGTTTTAAGAAACAATTATTCTAAAGAGTATTTGTTATTTTTGCTCATTAAATATAGGCATTACATGAAAAAGAAATTGAATATAAAGTTATATTTATTTCTTATTTTATTCTCTATTTTTATCTTTCATCATTTTAATTTTACTTATTCATCAATCATTGTTTTACTTTTATCATATTATTTATAACTCTCATACCATATTATTTTTAACTTTTATTAGTATCATTACTTTGTAATTCATTAATTATCTCCAATATGTCTCTGCCCTCGACCTGCCTCCGCTATTTTTTCGATCTTCCTTGCTTCGCATTGCCACAGTAAAATAGGAAACAAATGAGGATAAGATACCTAAAACCCGTCCCATTACTATTCCTAAATATAGTGGCCAAACATGGTGATATGGGATGTAAATTAAAGATAGTTCAATAATAGTACCGGATGACAGTGAAATCATAAGGCTTCAAGGAAGAAGATGGAAAATGTAGTCACTAACAATTGGATGTGGTAAAAGAGTGTGAAATCGAGATAAATCAGTAATTTTATGAGCCACATCTATACTATTATATATAACATGTTATAATTTTTTTGATGCTCAAAATCCCATTTGGGATTTTTTTAAGAATTTATAATATTTTAATATCTAATAATCATGTGTTACAATTTAATTGGTATAAATTCGAATATTGATCTAAATTTTAATCTTGGTCTTAATTGTTATTAATGGGTTCAAGTTATATTATCCCGATATAACTACTTTTACAATTTTTAATAAACTTCAAATGTTGTACATGTACATTCACGTGTATTCGTCAACAATTATCTTTTATGTAATACATCTTTTCACGATTATAAATGTTAACAATATGATATAGCATAAATAGCCATTAGATGGATTTACAATAATACAACATGATATGCACATGTTCAATATATATTTTTCGGTACAACATATATTTGCAACTTGTTATGTGCAAAATATTATCAATTTTATTTGTGTTTACATAAATACTAGCACTTGTGCTGTGCTGCCACCGAGAAAGTCATGGACCTTCTCAAGTGGTCAATTTTATTGCCGTGGATGAAGGAGTGCCTTTCCAAATTCCAATTTTAGAAAGGCATCTGGTCTTGAATAATGGAACATGGCTATTTGAAAGAATCTCTGGTCAGTCTTTTATGGTACAATCTCGAGGTACTACCCAACCTCGGACTGGTAAAGGTTTCATGGCTCTAGGGTTCACTTTGTGGGCCCCCTTGTCAAACCCTATAACAAAGGTCATCAGATATATAAGACTTTCCTCCCTTCTTGAGACCTAGGGATTCGGAGCTAAGCTTGGATCAGAGGGGCGGATTATTCTTATGTTAAAAAGATTATTTATATTTATATCTTGAAGAATGAGTCGGCTCTTCTACCTGTAAGGAAAAAGAGCAAACCTTTATACCATAGCCATACTGCCCTTATCGCGCTGTAGGGCACAGAACAAGAGGAAGGATACCAGCGAGCACCACATCAGGTGGAGACCTTGGCTGGCTAAGTTAGCCAACTCATGAATTAGCTGGACTTGACTCTCTTTCAAATGAATTGATTCGCCAATTTATGAGCTCACAAAGCTGGAAGCCAACACTATATCGAGTCTTAGATTTTGGAATAACATCAGCAAAGGCATTATTGACTCTTCAAGTGGGGAGTTGAAATGCTGGCCTACCCACGCCGTTGTGATGTGAATGAAATAGCCAGAGTATGACACTATGCAATGAGGTCATTATTTCACAACGAGGGTCATACGTGATGATTTTGATGTTCAATTACCAATAAAGTCAAATATTGTGGATCTTTCAAAATGGATTAGTTGGTTAGTTTAGTCATACACTTATTTTCCTTGGAATTGATAACAGTAAATGTATATCACTGACTCTTTAGGTGGGGAGTTGGAGTGCTGCCCTACCCATAACGTGATGGATCCCTCGACAACGAATCCATTGGTTTTTGTCCTTGACGTTGGGGTGGTTATATGCATGATGCATTTTCCTCTTTTAATATTATAGTTGTTGTAACATACTTGAGATCTATGACATTCAAAGTGCAATTTTATCATGTTATTGTCATCTTGTTGTGTAATCTATTCGGAATTCATGTTAGGATTTTATTTGAGCTAGAAAGGTCGAATTTTGGAGGTTTTTTAGGTGTCGCAACTTATGACGTTTTATGCCAGGTGACGGAGAAGAATTTATTGAGAAGTGGGTATTTTTAAATTAGGCAGAGTTTGGTCCTACATAAAGAAGAAGATGGAGTCCTTTTCCTTTTTGCCACTCTCGAGGAGTGTGTAATAGTCAATTTTTCTTCTTTTTTAATATGTACTATAACTCTTGAACAATATATTTGGTTCGATGTAATTGCTAATTTTGTGCTATTATCTGGCGTATAACATAATGCCTACCATTATCTGTACGTTTTGATATTCCTGTAATTTGGGACATCACATCTACTGGTGCGTTAAATGTGCGTCATCTAAAAGGGAGAGACAATTAGGAGAAATATGGGTTTGACGATTATACATTGTTATTGGATTTCTATAGGACTTCTATTGTTTGTGAGAAAAGTTTAATAGCTAAACCTAAATATAAAATTATGAATTATGATATAAAATCTATAGTGAAAGGAATGTATACTATCTCTTTGAATACCAACTTGGTTGTCTTCAATGGGATCATGCTTTGGTTAGAAGCCAGCAAACTTCTTGCTCAACATTAAATAGATGAAGGGCAAATGTTCGAGGGACTACGTAAACCGGTTCAATTGTGAAGCATTACAAGTCGACGAGGTGGACGACAAGGAGGCCCTAATAGCTTTTATGGGTGGTCTTTTGCCGCCTCATTTCCTATTTTCACTATCCAAAACACTGCCTGTTGACATGACCGAGTTTATGCTCAAAGCCTAGAAACATATGAATGCAGAGAATAAAGTGGATGCTAGGCGCTCAAAACATGGTGATGGATTGATCGTGATAGAGAAAAGGCCAAGAGAAGCTGATCGAAAGATACTACACAAACATTCTGATCAATTGAAGGGAAAAGCAATCGAGACATTATATCCACGACCTACCGAGAACAAAAAGAAGCAATATACTCCCTTTAGCGCCCCTTTGGAGCAGGTGTTGTTATAAATCAAAAGAGATCTTGACCTAAAGTGCCCTGCAAGGTTGAGAAGCCACCCGACCAAATGTTCCAAGAATAAGTATAACCATTTCCATAAAGACCATGGCCATGACACCGAAGATTGCTACGATCTCAAAAAACACGTGGAACGTTTCATTGGATAAGTAAAGTTGAATCACTTTGTAGCTAACGATCGACAAAGAGAAGACATGGAGTAACTCGGACTTAGCTAACGTTGTCCTGACTGTGAGGCCGAACAACAAAACCCACCTTGCATGGAAATTAGAACCATTGCTGAAGGTTTTGCGGGTGGAGGAGAATCTAGATAAGTGAGAAAGGCTCACACCCAAAGGCTCAAAGTTGGAGGTGAGAGAGACCCGTGCGGCCAAAGCTCACGACTTGGTCAAGAAACGACAGATAAGTTTACCATCTCGATCTCTAAAAATGATTATAGGGGGATTCAATAACAACATAACGACGCTATTGTCATCACACTGCTCATCAATAACCACATAATGAGAAGGGTCTTAGTGGATAATAGGAGCTCAACGGATATCTTATTCGCCAGCGCGTATCTATCACATGTACTGAGAATCAAATAAAAGGCATAACAAAAACCTTATGTATGATCTTCTCCATTATTCTGTTTTTTACTTGGCTCCCATTCCACCTGATAATTAACTTGACCATCGGAGAGCATTCCGCCGGTAAAAGACCGGCGCCCATCCTAGCAGTTTCCTTTGTTTATTTCAGGTGAAAGTTGGATCACCGAAGAACATCCTAGAGATCGCACCATCACATGGTATACTCTCATGATTGTACTTGTCTATATTTTTAGGATCAATGTGAACAGATCATACGACTATCAATTTTCAATTAACTTAATTTTTTGCCTAGGTAATTTTCAATTGGCCCAACAACATAAACGATTAGAATCAGCGAGTTGGCCCAAGGTGAGCAATGTAAGAAAGAAGTAGAGTCTCTTCCAATTCCTTGAGAATTGGAGATGAGCCAACTTAATTTGCGACTGAGATAACTTTTTTATATGATTTTTTTTTATCTTTACCTGTTTCAACTTTAGTCTAAGCGGTCATGGTTTTTAGATTCCTTTCGCCAACATGAATTAGAGAAGTAAAAAGAAATTAATGGAAAAAAATCAGATAAGACCAAAAAAAAAGCCACTTAATGGCCTTTAATTGACACCATTAAGTGGCTTTTTTTGCCTTTAATACACTTTTTTCAAATTTAGCTAAAAGTGGATTCCACAAAAGTTACGGCGTTATGTTTTAGTTGTATAGGGATATTTATGTCTTTTAGCTTCTATGTTAATATAAATATTGATGCTTAGAAATGTTGTCCTAGTTTTTGGCAGATCTGTCATTTTAGCCGTCTATCTGTTCTTCTGTCTTTCTCTCCTTTGGTTTCTTTTGTTTTCAGTCTACATGGTTTTAAAGAGAATGGGACTTTGTTCTTTCTGATGGAGTTTCTCATCACCTGACACCTGCCAAATGCCTGCCATTAAGCCAATAGATTATATCATAGCATAGCACATACAAAGCCAAAGACCCAAAGCCAGATTTCAGTAACATTCAAAATTTGCTTTACAATGCTTTCAAAACATTGTAGCTAATAAGAAAGATTTCCCAATTCTGTGTTGATTTTTTCCCCTCAACCCACTTCAGTCTGTGCCAAAAACAAGCCAAAAAGATTCAAATACTCTGCAATCTCACTGCAATAGCATGAAAATTAGTACCAAAACCACACTCCAACGCCTGCTATTCCATTTGGGACCCCCTATTGCTAAAACAATGTTACATACCCATCCTAGTCCCAAAATTTGAAAATGTACTGATCAGATTCACTTGAGTGTGGGGTCCCACACAACCAAGTGAATCTGATCCACCAATTTTCAAATTTTGGGGCAATTCTGGGACAGGTTTCTTGGACTCTTATCTTCTCTGCTATTGCTAAAGTTGTTCTTGGAGCTCCTATACTGCATTGAGCTTGATAACATTTCTCTCTCCCTCGCTCCCTCCCTCTCACGTGGTTGCAAATGCACGAGTTAGTGTCAAATAGACATTCCTTCCATCATGTGCTAATGGATTTGGTCATGGTTTGCAAGACAAACGCTGAGAAGCGCGAGACACTAATTTGGCAACCTTTGAATTACTAAGCCTGCTGGGTATTTCATCAGCTTCTTCCAATGACAGAACCTCTTCTCTTGCTCCAGTCAACAGACCTTGCATCTTCAACCCATTTTCAAGTTGGATTGCCTCATTTAGTCTTCTTACTACTCTGTCAAAGCATAGATACCGTCCACTCGCCCCATAATCCATGGCTTCATACACATGGATGTGTACCTCTGCCACCTTCTTGCTATCTTCAGTTGCTAGAATGCCCCCTTTTAGCATGACTTGGCCACCTAGGCAAATGGCCGGTTATTGGGTTAAATCTCAGATTAAAACATAAACATATATAGATCTTAGAAAAATGCAGATGAGCATTATAAGAATCCCATGTGAACTTATTTGGTGAAGTTACATGGAGTAGATTATTAGTTTAATTACCTTTAAGATATGGTAGAGAGGTTTCAGTGTGAGCATTCGGGAAAGATGGAGCCATGAGCAGGCCAGGACAAATGGTGACAAGATTCACCTTCAATTCCCTAGACTTCCCCCAAGCAGCCTTTTCTGCTGTGGTCTTACCCAGGGCAAGCCAAAGCTGTTAGAAAAAGAGCAGAATGACAATATCGTTGATAAGGAGTCATGATAAGGCCTTTTGTCCTATAACTATATGCATACGATTAGGATTTAGGAATTAGTTGAATTTATCAAGTACAGATATCAAAAATTCGATCTATGCAATATAGTTGAAGTGCTAATGAAGCTCAGTGCAACTCAACATGTCACGACTACCACCGGGAAATGTAATTCATGGTTGGAGCACCCAAAGTTGATTGAAAAGGCACATTGCTGGAAAAATTCAGAGGATCAAAGATGGACTTAAGGACAAGAGTTTAGTTCTATCTAGTGCAAAAGTGCTTCAAAGAGGGGAACAAAGAAAAAGAGAAGATTGTCTTTAACAAATATAAGATGCATAGAACATGAACAAATTGGTTCTTTAACAGATGAAAATGTCTCAAGTAATGAGGATAAGATAGATTTAATAACAATATACGTCATAAAATTGAATTCAAGTACCTTGTTTTCTCTGCAGAGTTCCTCATTGCTCCAACAACCCTCATCTACAACCTGGTCTGAATTGTTACCGTCCCAAATGGAAGCAAGGAGAGAAGAAGTGAAGACACATCTCTTTACATATGCTGACCTCGCGCAAGCTTCGATGACATTCTTAGCTCCTTCAGTCTCAAGAAATGCCATTCGCTCCTGAAATCAATTATGCATTCCTTTTTAGCTTGATTTATGTTATTTGGTAGTTCAAAATCTTTGCATCTCCCAACCAAGATCGGAATGTATCAAACAAGGGCAGTGAAAAAAGCCCATTCTATTCTCTCTTTGAAACCACATGAAAGTGATTTAAATCCTTGCATTTTTCCCCACAGCATTAAAGTAGTAGTCAATTTATGCTTATCATTGGTTTAGAAATAAAATTTTGGAGGAGGGACCACTTGCACTGGTCTTCAAACCTTATAAATGGTATTTGAACCAGTGCTCTGTTGCAGATCAAGAATTGTGCCCCGAAAAGGAATAGCCTTATATACATGGTTTGGTCACTACTCGTGTTTCAGCAGTCTAGAAACTTTGAACCCGACCTAAAAGTTTAAGTTATTAGGTAGAAATGTCTCAATGGTCAATTGTTTCAAACATACTCAAGCTATATAGGATTGAATACTCTAACAAGTGGAAATCTAATTTCTATCCTGTCAGTTACTCAGTTATATGGTAATTCGTTTTATTAGAAAATTCTGTTAGTCCAAATTTTGCAGAAAATCACGGTTCCAAATTGACAAACTCCATCCAAAAGTAAATAAAGAAAGACCAGTAAGGCAGCAAAAAAAAAAAAAGATGACCAATGGCTTGGTCGTTTGAAACTAGTATTTTAGCTTTGAGCAATCAAAGAATAGTATCAGTGTGTAGCAAATTAACCAACCGTATATCCGGTGATACCATGTGGATCGATAAAGGAGGAGGTGTGGAAAATAGCATGGCAACCTCTAAAGGCTTCACAGAGACTGTCCAAATCTCCCATCTTTGCCACTACAACACTCTCCAGCAGCTTCATCTCTTCTCCTTTGATCAGCTCCTTCATGTCCTCAAAATCCTCTGCTCAAAGGGGAAACAAAACACACAAAAATGACAATATTACCGTATACATTTGGTTGTGTCTCACCCCAATTTGCCTGCAGTTTTGTACTAATAGAAACAGAAATTCTGAATTAGTTTAGGCAGGTGGTTTTCTACCATTGACCTCCTGAATGAGCACTGTTTGACATCTCTAAAAATCTCGCTTCTTATTATAAAAAATCATTGTTAAAGCTAGTGTTTGGCATCTCTAAAAAGTCTACTATTTCTTTTACCTCTTTTTCAAAGATTTAAAACTTATACACATCCCAAATACTTTTAACCTTTTTTTAAACATAATGACTATAATATCCTTAACTAAAAAAGTTAATTCTAAGAGCACCTTCCTCTTGCTTCCCCCTCCATTTTGAAACAAAAGGAAAGATTTCTCAAGGCAGAAAAGAATTTTTTTTAAAAAATAATCGCTTAATTTTTTTACATGTATGTTCAGTTGTTTTAATAAAATGTGAGTTCCATCATAACAGTCTTTTGATAAAAAATATTTTTTTTCTCAATAAATTATGTAAAAAGCATAAAATTACACATTACAAAGTTAAAAACTAAATTTATTAACAACTTTCTTACACATTAACCAAGTAACAAAAGTTAATCCCTTATATTATTTTTTCTTACTTTTCTTTTACTTCACTTTTCTCATAAAATATTCTTTTTATAAACAACTGAACGGATCTAGTCTAAGCATACTTAGGAGAGGAAGGAACTCTTTCAACACACTGAAACCCATGGCACAATTAAAGAGAATTCTTTCCTCAAAGGAAGATAGAGACTATTCATTACCCCCTCACCACTATGTAGCATTGTCTATGTAATACTCCCAACAAATAAAAATATGTGATGGACGTGGGATACCCTTGTTTGCTACCTACCTAACAAAAGTGGATCCGTATTATTCCCTGTGAAATGTTTTCGATGCATAAACAATATTGGCACATGGTGATTCGTGACTACCTAACAAAACAACTACTTATTCATCTAATAAGGCTAAGAAATCATGCTTAAAGCCTTGTAAGAAATAGATTATAATTTGTGCGTTTTTCTAGCTCTCGGATCTTGAGAGGCTTTGTTTATGATATTTTTTTGTTTTCAATGATATGCTCTGCCCCGGGGGAGTATATCGAGCTGTATTGTATATCTCTTTTTTTAGTTAATATACGCTTAATTATTCAAAAAATAAGGGAAAAAAAGAAAAGAAAGAGAAAGTAGTAAGGTACCTTGGTTCTGAAGGGTGACCCTTACGAGGTAGCCACGAGCCAAAAGCTTCTTGACAAGGAGAGAACCCAAGTACGAGTTCCCGCTGGTCACACAGACAACTCTCCTATCTCTTGCACTCAAACTGCAGTTTAAGGATTTGAAAGAATTCCCAACACACCTCCTTCTTCCTTCATCCACCTTCCTCAAACCTGGCGGCTGCGGCGGTGGTGGTTCTAACGGTTTTGGTACCGCCACTTCCTCTCTATTACTACCCACCGCCATTTTCTCTCCCTCTCTCTTTCTCTCCCTCTCTCTGTCTCTGTCTTTCTCCCTCAGAATAATAACTGATATACGAATGAACGTTGATGAATAGAGGCGGCAGGTGCCCATGAGGTACATGGGTAGATGGAGAACATTAGATGGAAATGCACGAGGCAGCTGCCTCCACCGCACTTCCATCTATGCGTCAACCATTTGAAACCAATCTAGATGTACTAAAATAATTATTTTCTGAAAATAAAATATAATTAGAAAAGTTTTGTGAGAATTTTATTCTGAATTTAAAATAAATAGTATAAATTTAATTTTCTGTGGGGTAAGTCACACTGTAATAGAATTTTAACAGTTAATTTTATATTCAAAATAATTTTGTGAGTAAATTTTCTTGGTACCTACCTAATATTATTGAGAATATTATTGCGTGGGCTATGTTTGTACAAAAATAAATGTGCATCTGTTAGATTTTATAATTTATTGTTATTATTATTAGGAAGGGCATATAAGATGCTTTTATATACCCTACAAGTTCTAACATGCTATAAAAGATAAGGGCATGGCTTGTCTTCAATTCTTCATGGGATTAGATCTACGCAGTTGAGTTCTTTGAAGCTTAAAATAGATCTATTTTAATAATTTAAATCGTTTATTTAATTATTCATAACGTGTAAATTATTACTGTAAAAATTCAAGTTGATCGGATATTGTTAACTGTCTTAACAAATTACATTTGTGTTAATAAAATAAATAATAAATAAACACCACAATTTATTTTTTATTAATATAAATGTGGTTTATTAATGCAGTTAATAATATACGATCAATTTTATTTTTTACTATAATAATATATACACTATGAACAATAAAATAAACGATTTAAATTATCAAAATACGTCCATTTTAGACCAAAAAAGTGCTCAACTGCACCAGTCACAAGCCTTTCTCAAAGGTAAAGTAGTGGGTTGGTGATAAGAGGACACGTATGACCAAATTAGAGAAGTTGGTAGATTTAGAAAGTTATGACAAGTTATTTTTCACAACTTCTTTCCATAAATAACCCACTTGAGATACATTTTAAAGGATTGCACAATACATTTTTAATTAGCATCAACAAAAAATATGATCATACTTCAACACTTTAAACAATCTAAATCAAATTGAAGAACTGAATTTAAGTGAAAAAACAATTAACAAAATCACAACCTCTATGTGATATTAGTACAATTAATGTATGCCTAAAAAATAAATGAGAATTCAACACAAACATGAGATAAAAGGATCTAAAAGTCATCCCTTGCATTTTCTTTTAGTACAAAATGACTAATGATGGCCTCAATTGACCATTACTCAAACGTATCAATTTTTATATATATATTATTTTTTAATAACAAAGTGTTAAACAAAAATAGCACAATTCAATGTCCAATTAATATTCTTGGTAAGAAACCAATGATATATATATATAAAATAATAATAATAATAATAATAATAAATTTAACATTCAAAAAAAAAAAAAAAAACTAACAGTCCACAAAATAAATGAAATATGTTACATACTCCTAACAAATCAACGTTATGGAAAAGGTGAACCCATATACTTATGAAATGTTATGATCTCCCTAGCACTATGATGCAACTAGTTTTCACATAGTACAAAGCTTGTTATGATTTTCAAAATCACATACAGACAAATTTTCTTTCTATTTAATTATCTATGGTAGATTCAAGGAATCCTTCTAGTGCAACAAATTAAAACAAAATATTCTCTAAAAAATACTTAAAATTAATTTCAAAAAATAAAATAAAATAAAATAAAAGGGAAAGCTTCTTAGATATATACAAAGTTAACACAAAAATATGAATAAACGAAGAATTCACTTATTGTTAAAAATACCCAAATTACAAAAAAATAAAAATAAAAACAAAAACATAAAAATATGTTAAAAAGGATAAGGAAACATATCCATGGCTAGTATTAATCAATAGAAGCAACATAAAAAGCTAAAATATTGCACACAGTTGCCAAACAACATAAATATATAGCAACAAAGAGGATAAAAATAAAACATAGAGCCGTAAAACATATCATACAAAAAGATATATGATATGCATTTTTGATAGCTTTAACCCAAAAGATATTTATTGCTACTATTTTTTCGCTTAATCGACAATATCTCATCATTGAACATTCTAAAAAGAGAGCAGAGGTGAATGGTAGATAGCAAATAGGCATTCCTAATGATATATTTTAAATTATGGAAAAAATTACCCACCCAGAAAAAGAACCAAATTTGATTATATGGAGAAATCCTAACATATGAGGGAAAATGATTTTTTTGAGAGCAAGAAAGGGGTTGTCAAAGTCAAAACTTGGTATTATTCATTCACCATTTTCTTTACAATATTGTGGACATAAATAGTTATTATACATAATTGAAATGCTAAAATTTAGGACCACAAATCTCTCAGTATATCTCTAATCTAAGAAACATATTTACAATCAATATATATACAGAATTATACCAATTTGGAATGATTTCTAGAATCTTCAACACTCCCCTTCAAGTTGATGCGTAGATATCGCTCATTTCTAATTTGTTGAGACCATCATGAAACGCTCGACTTGATACATCCTTGGTGAGTAGGCCAGCAAATTGTTCTTGAGACGAGACATGTGGTGTTTCAATTATTCTTGCTTCTAGTTTCTTCTTAATGAAATGCCTATCAATTTCCACATGTTTGGTTCGATCGTGCTGAATTGGATTGTGGGCAATATCACAAGCTGCCTTGTTATCACAATATAGCT
>JAULJZ010000023.1:3783480-3794634 GCA_032270985.1 Heliamphora pulchella
CATTCAAACTCTCTAACTTTTCTTTTATATAAAATTATTATACCTTTGATTAAAAGATCAACTGTACTTAATAATGAAAGATATTATACTATCATCTTAAATACTATAATTTAAAAACAAAAAGTAAAGAGATATTAGACATTTAACAAAAGTAAAACATGAAAAAAGCTACCTTAAAAAACTATTCCAAATTATCTAATTTTTTTTTCCTATTTTTTTCTTTAAAAAGGTTAAATTTTTTAAAAATTAAGTTTTTTAGACATTCTAAATAGGGCCTAAAACGTGGAAAAAAACAAAAAAAAAACAAAAAAAAGGCAAACTAAATCAATAAATTAGATTTTATGCTGCTTAATTTTGTATTTAGTAAGTTTTTATTCATATTTTGATCAAAACTTTTACTTTTTAAATTTTTTTCATAGGACAACTCAAAATAATAAAAGAATGACTAATTTTTTTTAAAAAAGTCCAGAAAAGTTTAAAAAAGAAGAAAAAAATTGGCCAAATTAGCCCAAACAGGAACTAAGTTATAATTCATGTTTTAGATACAATATAAATTTAAAGAATTACAGCTATTTTACAATTCAAGTTTCATATAGTTAAATTTAACTATTATATTATATACGTTATTATCTAACTAAGCAATAAAAGAAAAGGTAATCCTTCCTTTCCTCCGTCTAAATAGACAAGAAGCTTAGCCCCTGTTTGGTTTTTTAAAAAGAAATCAGTTTTTAAGCTAGGTATTTTTAAAAAAGTCAATTAATTTTTTTCATCTATTATTCTAAGAAAAAAAAACCCATAAACATCTCAAACACCTTAATTTTTTTCAAATTAAAATTACTATAATACCCTAAATTGAAAAGTTAAATTTTCTCACAAAAATAAAAAAGTCGTGCCAATATTTCAAACATTACAACTTAAACAAAAAAGCAAAGGTATATTAGGCATTTTAATAAAAAATAAGAAAATAAAAAACTACTATAAAAAATTATCTCAAATACTCTAACTTTTTTTATTTCTCTTTTTTATAAAAAAAAAAAACTAAATATCCTAAAAACCAAAATACAAGATCATGAATAACGAAAATATTAAGGGGAAAGGTATACATAAATTGACATGAGATGGAGTATTAAGAAAAGATATGAACTTATTAAAACTAACTGAAGATGTGACTCTTAATAGAATATAATGGCGTAAAAAGAATTCATATAACTGACCCCAATTGATTAGGACAAAAGTTTAATTTGGTTTAGTTTGATTTACTGATAGAGATAGACTCAAAAAGTAAAACAATTGATAAAAAGGTGAATTTTTTTTTAAAAAAAGATAAAATAATAAAAATGTATAAATGAATATTTAATAAATGAATCCTATAAAATGAAAATCAAATTTTATATTTGTGATTTTAAAATATTTATAAATAGTGTTGATGCCGAATCTTCGGATGGGCTTTGATGCCTTGATTCGACCTAAAAAAAGATTAAACATCCGTTAGAAAGGGCGTTGGAATGGTTTTCGGTGAACCCTTTCCGACGATCAAGTTAGGGTTCAGGTAGTGTAGATGTCAAAAAATAGAAAACAGTTAAGGAGAAATTCTAGAGTGCGTACATCCTGTATGTATTACCCTTTTATTTGATTTTTGAGACACGTGATTAATAAATGTCGTGCAAGCCATTGTAGATTCTCTATAAAAGCCATGCGCTGTATGTGTTACTCGTTAGCCCTGGTCAGAGTTTGGGCTCAGCAAACTGTAGGGAAACACATGCTGATCAATGAATTAGGGATTAAGCAGAGTATTCCAACTCGGAGGTAGTTTGAATGGTCGGATAGGCCTTTCCTGGCCAGGTTGCTCTCTTCACTGGTCAACAAATAAATTTTCTTTATCGGTCAGGTTAGCTAGACCTTGGCTTGGTTTGGACTGCTCTAAATTCTGAATCTCATTCTTTATACTCCCATCGAATAGCATTTGAGTTTTTAAATATGTCAAATGCAAGAATCCAAAGATTTGTAAAAACAATATCTTAGTAAATTGATATTAATAAGTGTAATGTGGTTTTTTCTTTTTTTCTTTTATTTTTTATAATCTAAGTTCTTTGAGTTTTTCCCGAAAGACATAATGAAATATGATGAATCAAATCAAGAAAAAATTTTGTTGCCGTCCTCTTTCTTAATAGATTCGAAGAACGGGGAAACAATCAAACTAACCAAACGTTTTCATTTTTTATTGAGTGTTTTTTAGCTTTTCTTAAATTTCAATTTGTATATAGTTTTGTAACTTTCTAATGTGGCCCTTTTTTTCTTCTATCAAAATCCAAATATAAAAGTTAGAAAAAAAATTATCCAAAGAGACCTTTACATTAAAGTCTTGCTTAATAATTTGAACTGAATTGAATAGAATACAACGTAAAACAACTAATATTATGGATTCCACGCGTTCTATATTTGAATAAATTTTTCTTTCATTAGAGTAAGATAAATAATGACATATAAAAATGTAGAATTATTAATAATCATTAAATAAGAATAAAAAAAATTATTCAAAATTTAGTATGGTAAATACTAAGAAAGAGATGGTACTATTAGAGACTGATTGACAACGATATTAAAATTCAACTTCTTAATTGTTTTTTGTATTTTTAGTGAAAAAGTCAAATTAAGTTCAAAATAAATTATTAGATAAAGTAACTTTTAAATTAGTTATTTTTAAGCATGGTCACGAACATTTTTTAAAGCACATCCATCTCTCTCTTGAAAAACGGATAATTCAAAATCCATACTTCTACTAACAATTCTTATGATCTCCATACTATTAATCTCTGCTAACCACAAATTGAACGTTGATAGGGGATGCACCGAGCTGTGCTTTTTAAGTACAATACTTTTTTAAATGTGTTTTTATGATCAGATTTGTTCATTTTGTAGAGTTAGTCAAGTTTGTTCTTGATATAAAAATTAAAGTTGATCCGATATTTATAGTTAAGTGATTGAATAATATTTGTTTAAATTTTTTTTTTCTCAAAATTATAATTTTTATTCATTTATTTATAAATCAACATTATGCGATTACTTAATTATAAGTATCAGATCAACTTAAATTTTTATATAAATAACAAACTCAATAAATTCTACATAATAACAGATTCGATCATAAAAACATATTCAAAAAGATGGTATGCTTAAAAGCATAGCAAGGTACTGTCCTTTTACGCACAGTACCTTTCCCATTTCATTTGGTAGCATAGATTATGATAAGCAGGTGCGGTACGCCGTATGGTATGGATACACAGGTATAATAAAATTTACCAAAATAAAGTAGGGTATAATATGGGTAAATTAATAATTTATTTATTTTTATTTTTATTTTTATTTTATTGCATTATTTATGGGTCAAATACAAATTAATAAAAAAAATAGATGATAAATCACAAAAAGAACATAACAATAATTGCTAAAATCAAACATGTAGATGTGATATCTCAACATACGAGAATAAAAAATAATAATAATAATAAGAGAACATTGAGCAAGTAGCAAACCCAGGGTTGGAGGTTTAATCAAATATGAGTTGCATTTTTTAAAAATTTATAATATATATATAAACATACTCATAATGTATCCATATCGTACTCATAACTACCCAACTATTTATAAAGTATTCGGCACTTTTTTGGATTACCCGATACATGTTTTGATGTACTGTTGTATATCAATACCTGCTAAGTGTATGACACTATTTTTTGAAGTATCCATGATTCGTAGGCATAGATAAATGAAAACATATATTTGAATCGATTATCTTGTAATTAAGCAAATTTTTTTTCTTCCAATAAGTAGATCTTTATTACAGCTAAACTTACAAAAACTTTAATCATTGAAAAACAAAAGCTAAAAATGCCATCAGATAGAATTTCTCCAAAATTATTATTTTTTTCAGTTTTTTAAAATATTTTTGATTCATAAACGAAAAGGCACAAGCTGTTACAAATACTTTGTTACATAGCTTTGAATGCAGAAAAAACTACAAAATTAAAAACTGCAACTAAAAAACAACACCCATCTTACATAGCATGCTAATAGGCTTTTACAAATCACAAATGCTATATACTCAGAAAAATTGCCAATAATTTTATCTCGAATTCAAAATGAATGGCTCAGGTTTACTTATATGTTCTGTAAATCATACTGCAAGTAAATCTGAACCATTCATTTTAAATTCTAAATAAATTTTTAAATAACTTTTATGAGTTTGTAATATTACTGTTTACAAATTTGTTAAGTCAAAAAATACAATAGGGCAAAACCTTACAAATGTGCCGAGGCATAAAATATGAAGAGTGTGGGACAGCATAATTCCTCGCATTCAAGGCAACTTACGACAAGCTGCTTCTCTCTCTCTCTCTATATGACTAGTTGGGGTTGGAGGGGCTGCTCGTCAAACCTAGGGATGGCAATTTTTTTCGTTTCGTCCCGACTCTGTCTTGTTTCCATCCTACTTTGTAGGGTTTTTTCCGTCCCCAAGAACAAATGGGGTGTGAACAATATTTACTCTCCCCGTCCTGTTTTTCTCCCGCTCAGTCCACGATTATATAAAATAAATATTGTTTAAATATTAATATATGTATAAAATATAATTTTATAAATATAATAAGTTCAAAATATTAAAACATTATATTTATCTCTAATTTTTTTTATTTCTTATATTTTGTATATTTAATTATATTAATTCATCAATTATTATTTTTTATTTATTATATTATTTATAAATTTTATTAATATTAGTCTTTTAAATCTTAAAAATAATACTAGAAATATCCTCATACCCGTCCTGTTCCCCGCTACTTTCTCAATATTTTTTTCTATCCCCGCTCAGATCAAATAGGGAACGGGAATAGGAGAATTAATCCTCGGCCCCGTCCCGCCCCATTGCCATTACCAGTCAAACCTACTCTCTCTGTATAGATAGGTTGATGAAGTTGCTCTTCCTACGTAGTGGCCTAGCCTAATAGAAAAGGTTGTGGATAGGCTTCCAATTAGCAGCAACCCGTTACGATAGTACTGCTTTTTAGAGTCATCCCTGGAACCATTCATAAATTCGAGTATGAACTCTAAGAACCAAAACAAAAACAAAAAAAACCTACCTTGAAGGGTTACTCCATTAACCCAAAAAAAAAAAGAAGAAAAAATAAAGAAATCAAGCTCAATATAAATAAGGAAAAAAAAAAGAAAATCACGCTCACTAGAAGTAAGGAAACCGAGTATGAACTCGAAGAACAGAAAGCAAAAGCAACCATAATGCACAAATCTCCTAAACCGAAAAAATCATGCTCAAAACAATTTCAACAAACAAATTAACAAATTCCCGTTGTATATCCAAGGAAAATAAATAAAACACAAAGCGTTATGAAACTCGTACACTTTGTCCTAAATACACGGGGAATCAACCTTCCGGCATCCCAACTTATTTTATGACAAGCAACATTACAGCATAACTCAAAACTGTTGCTTTCTTTCTGGTGTTGAATGATTCCCTAATTCAGTATATAACATCAACTAGACTTTGCACTAACATCACAGAAGCGAGTAGAACAACAAAAAAACATTATTGAAGTATTTCCTGGCGACGATAAATTACGCTGACCATATAACAGAGAAGGATTGACCGACCCTCTGCTTGGCAGGCTTCACTTCAGTGCACCAGCTGGGGAATGTTGGCCAGTGATGCCTGTATCTTCTCTTCTTCAAAAGACAAATCGACCATGCTTCCTTGCAAGTACTTCTCATAGGCTGCCAAGTCAAAATGGCCGTGTCCACACATTGCCATAAGAATAACTTTGGATTCTCTCGTCTTCCTACAATGAAGGGCTTCCCGAATGGTGGCAGCTATGGCATGAGTTGGTTCTGGCGCGGGTATTAACCCTTCAGACCTTGCAAATTTTATGGCCCCTGGCAAGATGCAATGTTAAAATCTTAGCTTTTCTTAGTTGTTACAACATCAGCAGGGCCGGCTTGAAGACTAAAGCCGCTAAAGCAGTAGCCCCCACTTTGGAAGAGGCCCCAAAACTTTAAAAAAAATTGTAATAAAAGGCCCATTTAAAAAAGAAAAAATGGAGAAAATTTTTGTTTGAAAAGCCTAAAATAAACCTCCTTATCCAAAAGCCCCCAATTGTAAAGATTGTAAAAGCCCTTTTCCCTAAAGCCCAAAAAAGAAGGGGAAAAAAATGTTCACTGTGAATAGATCCCAATCCAAAAAGGCTGAGAAAGAAAACCCTTCTTATCCAAAGGACCGATACAAAAAACCTTGTTATCCATGGGCTCAAATAAAAAAACCTCATTGTTCGAAGGCATCTAATCACAAAGTAATTACATAGAACCCCTTGAATTTTAGTTTCAAGAATTGAAAAGAAAAAATTAATTGTACATAGAACACTCTACCGTATAAAACATTAATAATAATTATGTCGCCTCAGGCCTTGCGGTGGTTACAACATTTCATGCGTATGGACGTAATTCCATAGCTATAAGTTGATTCGAATACCAGAATGCATTAGGCCTTGAAAGAGAAAGAGAGAAGGATGAAAATATATACCTTGAAAGCATTCAATCTGAGGGATTGCAAGGGCTTCCATGAAACCCAATTCGTAGACGTGCGAAATCAGTGGTGCCATGCCATGATAACGTAAACCCCCTGTAATGTTGAACACACTATTAATTCAAGAAGACGACTAAAGAATAAGACAAAACAAGAAGCAAACAAACAAATAAAAAAAGAATTACCTGCATGGATAGGATCTGGTACAAAGTCATGCCCAAGTGTATGCATCTTCATTAATGGAGTCATTCCTGCTGTATCACCATAATCATATGCATAGATACCTCTTGTTAGAGAAGGGCACGCTGCAGGCTCGACTGCTCTAATAAGAGGGTTGATTTTCCCTTTGAGCTTCTCTCGAATAAATGGAAAACTAAGCCCTGCGAAATTTGACCCACCCCCTGTACACCCGATGATCACGTCTGGAGTCTCACCTATAGCCTCCATCTGCTTTATACATTCCTCACCTATAACAGTCTGATGTAGCAAAACATGGTTCAGAACACTCCCTAGACAATACTTGGTATCAGCATTCATAGCTGCAACCTCCACTGCTTCTGAAATTGCTATCCCTAAACTGCCTGGACTTCCTGGATCCCTTAGAAGGATTCTCCGACCAGCCTCGGTAGCATTAGAAGGAGAGGGATGTACCTTTGCACCCCAAGTTTGCATCATCAGTTTACGATATGGCTTCTGGTCGAAAGATGCACGAACCTGCCAGACCTATATATAAGACCAAAATAAGAGGTCAGGGGCTGCTTCCCTAGGCAGGATGAGACCTACACATTCAAGTGTAAAAGAAATATTAACTCATAAATATACAAAATATCATCTTACAGATATATACAACTAAGGTGCAAAACTCTATCCATATACAAAAGCTGTATCAAAATTTCTTCCTATCTAACGAAGGCTATTTGATCAAATGACAAACACACAGAGGGTGGTCAGCATCAGCGATCTCATAGTCATGGTAAAGTCCTTTCCAACTCCGTCAGAGTGCTTTCAGACTTCTTTTCTCCCTTCTATCAGTTCCTTGTCAGTCAGTCGATTCCCATCCCTCAAAAGATTGTCAAACTTCACAACTGATATTAATTTTAGTGTTCGATTCTGGACTACACAATTCTCTCCACCTAGTTCAGGTATCTCCATAGCTATTAAGTGGTATTGCATGAAATACATTAAAGCATAACTGACTCAGAAAGTGTCATCAAGTCAAACCATTCACCATTATAATTCAAATTGATATCTTCACCAAATGAAGGCATGGTCAATTGTATGACGACATCACAATCAAGTCAGGTCAATCTAGCAAGATGAACCAACTTAATATCTTAATGTAACTTAACTAAATGAAGTCAGGGTCAGGTTAAACATTTCTTACTTCACAGTTGAGACCAAATAGGCTGCATGCAAAGGCCAGCGCACTCCCCCACTGGCCAGCTCCAGTTTCTGTCACAACATTCTTGACGCCTTCTTGTGCATTGTACCAGACCTGCGGGACTGCAGTGTTGGGTTTGTGTGACCCAGCTGGGCTTACACCTTCATACTTGTAGTAGATTCTAGCAGGTGTACCAAGCAGCTTCTCCAGCCTCTTGGCCCTAAATTTGAATGACAAATATAAGATTCTTCCTACCATAGTATCAGAAACTAATTTGGCGCGAAAAGCCGGGTTTTGAACAAACACCACAGACCTTATCAAGGGGGTCGGCCGCCAAAGCCGGTAAACATCAAGAACTTCTTCTGGGATATCCATGAACTGGTCATTGCTTGCCTCCTGCTTAATTAACTCATTGGGAAAGAGTGGAGACAAATCTTCAGGTTTGACTGGCTCAAATGTCTTTGGGTGCAAATATGGAGGAGGTTTAACTGGAAGATCTGCTATTAGATTATACCACTGATGAGGTATTTCAATTGAGTTTAAACCGGCACGGACAGATGCTACTGCTCTTGCTCTATGGCTAGACGAAACCTTCAGATGGATTGGTTTTGTCTTCAATGCAAAACACCAACGCCATTGCTCTTCACCTGAAGATGCAAAAGGTAGCTCAAGCATAAACATGACCAGATTAATAATAGTACACCGGTGAGGAAATCCAGCAGAGTAACTATGCAATGAACTTTTCAAATTTGTGAACTAATCAGATTCCTTAACATGAGGTGGAAGAAGTTAGAACAGAACAACAAAGAGTTCGGGACCACAAATTACGCATTGTTTCCCTTTTTTATACTTGTCAAATCAATACATAAAGTATAGATAACAATCCAATTTTTCCTCAAATTTATATATATATATAGAGAGAGAGAGAGAGAGAGAGAGAGAGAGGCGAGTGTCTTCACTTCTTTTCCTCAGATTTTTCCAATAATCAGCCAGAAAATTATCCCTTTCTCTAGAACTTCTAACTCAAGTCCTCTTCTTTTCTTAAAAATCAAAATCAAAATCAAGAGACTAAAAATAAGACTATTTAACTATGTCACCTCATATCACTCATTATTCAATCCAATCTACTGATACTTTTTACAGAGTGACACCCTCAAAACAGCAAATGTGATTTTCTCTAGAAGTGTCTTCAACGAAAATAAGATAATGCTAACCATTGTCCATTGGGCAATGAATAATGGGTAAAAAGTGAATAAATATTTGTACAAAATGTATTAATATTTGTAAAAATGATAAGTCCCACCTCTAAAAGTGTATTAATAGTGAAAAATTTTTATTACTCGAATTGCTATGTAAAGTAAAATCCAATTCAAGAAATTTGCATGCCTCCACCTAGGGAAAAGGGAGACTGTAATGGACCATGGCCCCCAGCTTTTTGCAATTTTTTTTTTTTTTGTTTCTATGTTATGTGAAGTTGCCATGTTATATATCATAACCCATTTTTTAAACTTGGCCCTTCTTTATCTCTTTTTGGTGCCTTTACTTTTGACTTAATCTCGGCTTTTTGTTAAACCTAGACAATTCAATGTACCTTCTCAATGCTCAGAGATTGCCACACTACTTTTCTTGTTTCTACTCCTGTAATCATCTCTCTCTCTCTCCCCTTCTCTCCTCTCTCAATTTACCTTCTTTTGAAGCTTTTGATATTTCTTTTTAATAGTAATCTTCAGCCTTTCTTTGTTGCTTGATATTTTCTTTCTCACTCTCAATCTCTTAATTTACGTAATTTAAATTATTTATACTATTTTTAGTTATTATTATATAAATAATTAAGTAATGAGATAGGATTATTTTAAACCATTAATATAATTAAATATTAATTTTATGAAACATAAACTTGTAGAGTAAAAATTATGATATTTTAAAGGTTGAAAATTAAAATTAGATATGTGCATAAACTTCTTAGAAGAAAAAAAAATGCTATTTGATGTCTTGCATAAAAAAAAATACTCATACTCAGTGCATTAGATGTTATTTTTGGAATATCTTACCAAATCAACAAAAAGAAAATATAATACCTTTCTCTTGGCCCCCCACTTACATATTTATTGTTCAATAGTTAATATCTAAATTATAGATCCCAAAATTTTTTGTTTCTTCCCCTTCTGCTTATTGACTTAACATTAAATTACCAATAACACAAAAGATTTTGATGGAATTCCACTAGTAAGCATAACTTTTTATTGATTTTATTACTTTTACTAATTTTTTCCCATGAACAGTCCTGCAGGTTGAAATCCTCCCGGAACAAACAAAGCATTCAAAAACAGAGTCTTTAAAGGTATGTTTGATTGACAGGATTAAACATGGGTTGGATTATATATCCCATGAAATTAGATTTTTCTTGTTTGAATTCAACAAGTAGTCGGAGGATTATGCCGTCATTGAATAACTAATCTAACAAAATATAGGATATGATACTGCTTAAAAAAATATGGTGTTAATAATCCATTTATTACTAGTATCATGGAACTACTGTGATTATATTATTAATTCGATTAATCAAATATGGCCTAAAAGTTCACAAATTCATGTCAATACCGTGAGAGAAAGATCAAAGCACAGAAAAAATAAAAAATATATATTCATGGGTAATCGAAGATTGGGGGTTACCTTTGAATGTGTTTGTATTCAAACAGAGAGAGACTGCCATTTTTGGTATTAATCTGCGAGCTGTATTGAGATGTTGACGGAGAGTCAACCAGGACCCAGAGCTGGAAGACGAGAGACGAAGAAATTAAGGTTTTGGTTGCTCTACGCTGAAGAACTATTTGCAGAAAAAAGGAAGGAAAAAAAACTGGGCAGAAATGGTAAATAGGTTGGGCTTTCACTGGAAGCCTTCTGTTGGAATCTGTGAATTCATTGGCCATTGAATTTCAAAATTCAATAGCAGAATTCAATTGCAATTGAATTGACCATTCAATTGGCAATTGAATCCTGGAAACCAATAGCCATGAGTGGCTAGTAATTTCCATGTAACCCCTCCATGATGAAAGGTCCATATACTGTCTTCACTCAGGGGAAGAGGAAGAGACAGAGACAGAGAAGATAAAGAGACAGAGACAGAGAAGAAAATCAACAGACAGCCTGGAAATTAATAGCCATGAGTGACTATTAATTTTCCTGT
>JAULJZ010000023.1:3794734-3814925 GCA_032270985.1 Heliamphora pulchella
TCTGTTTGTTATGTAAAACAGATAAATTTATCTGTTTGTAGGGTATTTCGAAAAAAATCACACAATTGGACCTTGCACGTTAAAACTTAATTTTTGAACATTTTGCTGAAATCCCCAAAAACATTTGGAGACATTCATTTGAATTAAGAGGGTACGAAAAACTTCGATCAAATGGCGATTCTTGTGCTCGGCTACTCCATTTTTTTGTGGAATGTGAGAGCAAGATGATTGATGAAGGATGAGAAATATTCTCTAGTATTATCACTGCTCAAGTTGCAAACAGAAGTATTAAATTGAGTTCGAATTTCAGCACAAAAAGCACAAAAGATAAAAAAATAATTCCAAATGATCTTTCATTAAATAAAGCTAGGTAACTCTGGAGCAATCATCCACAAAAGTAACAAAATACTGAAATCCCAATTTGGAAGTGACAAGACAAGCACCCCAAACATCTAATGAACTAGCATGAAAGGATTCGACACTCGTTTATTAACCCAGGAAGCAAAAGGAACATGATGCTTTCCCAATTGACATGACTCACAAAAACTAATATGGAACTTAAGAAGAGAAGTAATAGCAGGACATGCACGTGGAGAAACTTCGGATGAAGCCTTATTATTCAAATAATAGAGACCATCTGACTCACGTCCTTCACTAGTCGTCTTCCTCGTCACCAAATTCGAAATGACAACATAATTAGGAAAAAAATAAAATAATTAAGATTTTTGGTAAGTCAACTCACAAACATCAAATTAAAAGGAAAACAACGAATTTATAAGCCAGAAGATAAAGAAAGGGAAGGCATAGGTTGAATGGTTCCTATGCCTTCAACAGAACTAGTAGAACCATTCGCCAAAATAACACAACATAAAGATGAGGAAGATTTAAGATGAGAAAAAAATTAAGATATACATGACTTATGATCAGTGGCACCTGAATCGATAACCCAGGGTCAAGAAGTAGAAGAAGATGAAGACAAGCAGTAGGAGTCTTTTTTTGGGCTAGAGATGCAACTGGAAGAGATGCATGCAAAGTCGCCTGATACTGTAGGAACTTAGAATACTCTTCCTCGAAAACAATGATATTCTTCTCCTCAACAAGAGGAGAAAAGGAAGAAGGGTAAACACTATTGAATGTCACGACATTGGCAAACCGAGAAGGTTAACTAATAAGATTCCAACATGTCTCACATGTATGATTGAATAAAACACAATTAGAGCACTGAGGAGGTGTATATTTACCTCGACCACTAGGACCACCACGAGAACTACCAATGTGACCACCTCGAGAACCACCACTTTCTCTACCATGATTGTAACCACTGGATTGATCACTTTGATGTTGTATAACTAGAGCTGAACGATCAGAGTTATCTCGAGAAGAACCACTAGAACCTTGAGAACTGTCATGAGAAGTGGCACGCAATATTCTAGAATATACTTCGGCAAGAGAATGAAGCTCAACTTCTGCTAACATTTGAGAACGAATAGAATCAAATTTAGGTCGCAACCGCCAAAAATCTCATCACAACCGTCTGTTCACGTTACTGTTGCATTTTGCAAACATCATTTGTTATGGGAATAACCACATTTAACTCTTCATGAAGCCTCTTATGTGCCGCAAAATAATCTATAATAGACTTATCATCTTGTTGCAACTGAAAGTAATCAACTAAAACATGGTGCGTATGTGTAAGTTTACTAGAATATAACATTTGAATGTACACCTAAATCTTCTTGCAAGTGTCAAGATGGGCACACATATCGGCAATATGTGATTCCATAGAATTCTATAACTGTGTAATAAGGTGAGCATCCTATTGCTCCCATTTAGGCTTCTTGTCATCAGATAAATCAGATATAGTCAAGTGGTTTTGTTTACCTTCACCAGTTAAGGCAACTTTTACAGTTTTGGACCAATACAAACAATTAAGCCCACTCAACTTGCGAGAAGTGAGTTGTGGAATTATAAACGGAAGAATACATGATTTTGAATCCACAACTTCACCAACCAAACACGGAACAAAGTTCTTTCACAAAGGAACAAAATATCACAACCCACAAAGAAAAACCTGAATCATAAGACTAGGAACTGTTCATATCAGATATGTTCATGACTAGGGTTCATATCAAAAAGACCATTGTTGAATAGACTACTGTTCATATCAAAAAGACCATTGTTGAATGGTCGACTGTTCATATCAAAAAGACCCTGCTGACTGGAGGATAGCAATGACCTTTGGTTTGTTCATATCAAAAGACCACTATTGAATGGATGATGGCTATGACCTTTGGTGGCAGCGACTGCGGTGATTGTGGTGGATCATGGTGGCTATGACTATGGTCAGCGTTGATGGTTTGTGATGGTAGGTTGATGATAGGTTGCAGATGTTTGAGGACTGGTCGATGATGGGTCGCGATAAGGATAACTGTGGTACTATTGATGACACCCTGCCTACTTATGACGACAATGACAGCGGCGAAGATGGTTGACGATCTAGGTTGAGGAAGGGTTGCGACTAGGGTTGAAGACTGGGTCATGACAATGGTTCACGATGATGATTTGCGACGGGGAGGACGACGCTGACGACGCTGACGACTGTGGCTGATGTGGTCGATGATGACAACGGCGGACGTTGTCAACGATGACGGTAGCCATTGGCGTCGGCAGATGTGATGAATGAAGGCGGCGGTGGATGTTGACAGCGGCTGGGTCGTGATGTCGAGGGTTAGGGTTTTCTTTTCTCATTTTTTTTTTGGTTTTCTCTATATATATTTTTTTAATTTCTTAATAATTTTTGCTTTGATACCATATTAATGTGACAAATTAGAAATATAAGAGAGCTTAACCTAAAGGGTTAGAAAAATCATATTGTAATATTGACATAAATGGCCCTCAACAGTTACCATTGAAAATTACTTTTTGAAAGTAATTATATTTCCTTTTATTTTTTCCTTCACAAATTTATTAAGATATAAATATATCTTTAGAGTTAGCTTTCCTTTAGTTGATTATATTCAAATTCAAACGAAATGTTTATTGAAGTACATTGTTCTAAAGGACATTTCTCTATTTCTTTACCACCCTACATGTGGATTAAGTTTATGTTATTAGAATTATCATGTCATGCTTTTTCAATTTAGAAAAGCAAAAACAAATGTTGAGAGGGAGGGGCATTTCATTTTCCAATTCTGGGAGAAAGAAGAGTCCCAAACTACTTATCAATAAAAAAGTCCCAAAACGAAAATTCCCCTATACCTCCAACTTCACTGGAGCTAAACTACTGGTTGCAACACTGTAAACTAAGTATAACCATTAATATCTAGGTAGCTGTCCTTGTTCAGTACCACTCCAAATTGTAGTGACAATCCTCTTGTATTTAGGGTGTGCAAAGTGTAAACAACCCGACAATCCGCTCTAGTTTATCAATCCGCACTAATCTGGGAAGTTTATGTAAATGAGTAGATTGGATTGAGTGGATTGAAAAAAAAAATGAGGGTATGTTAGTTGCGGGTTATATTTCTTGAAACCACTATCATCCAATCCAATCCAATCCGCCAAGAGCGTAGATTAATCATCGTGTTACTATATATATATAGTAATAAAAAATTTATAATTTTGATTGCTACTGTTATATATTGTGAATATCTTTTTAGATAAGTAATGTGTTATAAATGTTATTTTAGAAGTATTTAATTATGTTTAATGTGTTATAAATGTTATTTTAGAGATATTTAATTTTGTTGTTGGTATTTTGCTTGAGGTGTTAAGTATAATTTTTTCAAAAAAAATAAAATAGATTTTCTTATTTTTTAGAAACTAATTTTAAGAAAATAGCCTTAAAAAAATTTATAACTTTTCAACCTGTTAAACCGTCTAAATCACGGGTTAATGATCAATGGCTTGGCAACGGGTTAAAAAAACTTCCACCCGCTAGGTGGATTGATTGAAAATTTTCTCTAAATTCGCCCCAACCCAACTCGCACACACCCTAATTGTACTGGATTTTGAGACAAGCACCAAACCATGCAATCAGGAGCCCTCTTTTATTAAAGACTGCCTATGTAAATCACAATACAAACCAACCTCTTGAACAGCATATTAGGCACACGTTATCATCCAACTTAACTACTACTTCGACGACACTCTTGACCACAAGTGAAAGATAGTTGTCATTTCTAGAAGGACAAGTCCCATTAACATTTGGATAAATATGTAGCCAAATTTAAAGGGCACCATTGAAATGGAAAATCTCGCATACCCACTTAAAGAACAACAATGCAACATTGAAACAAATTTATCTCAAAAAAGTAAATATTCAAAAGACAGGATATCAATTAACCTTGGGAATACTGTATATATTTTAAAAATGGGACTGTGAAAGAGAACATACTCATCAGCTTAGGGTTTGATAGCCCAAGGGACCTTGCATTCCATCCTGTCCAGTGCCATTCCTGCCCATCAGAGAGGGAATCCATGGGAAAAATTTCCCGAGTTCCTTGCCTAGTGTACGAGTTGCAGGTTCCTGATCATTGATCCCAAATTTTGCTCTTTCTATTGCTTCCATTATATCTTCCCTTGATACACATTCACCACCTGTGAAATCAACAAGGCAGGAGTACGATAAATTTAGTTTTTCACCAGTGACTTCCAATGAGAAGAATCCGCAACACATAATGTTACAATTTACAAGAAGGCATAGGCAGCAAAGGCTGATTAAATAATTGTCGATACAATAGATTTTAAGCTGACCTCTGCGAGCAGCAAGTAAAGCAGCTTCATTGATGATGTTTGCAAGATCAGCACCAACAAATCCCGGGGTAAGGGATGCAACTAGGCTGCAGATGAGATTAGTATCTTCCTCAAGAGGAACTCCTCTCAAATGTACAGCCAAAATTTTTCTCCTCCCATCTTCATCTGGTTCTCCAACAAATACTTTTCTAGAGAAGCGTCCTGGCCGACAGAGAGCAGGATCCAATGCTTCCGGTCTATTAGTTGCAGCAATGATGACCACCTTCATATCCGAGTCAAAGCCATCCATTTCTGTCAGCAACTATGAAGGGAAAAGGAATCATGAGAGCTAATTAAAGACCAGAAATCCTTCTGAAACATTGTACCACATTAAGAGTTCAGGAATCATCAAATCAAATTAAGGAGAGTTCGAGAAGAACATCATCAACAAGAAAAAGTAGTGGTCACCGAATAAAATTAATGAACACACTTTTTGATATGAAAATTTTCATCATCATCTAAGGTTATAATGGTTATTATTAGGCAAAGTTTGGGGCTATCACAATTGAGACTTTTCATAGCATATTCCTAGCTTTCTTGTGAGAGTTCAGAGTAGGCTTTGCAATGGGAGTGTTCTATTTCTTTCATTTCTTTTCTCTTTTTGCTCCTTGCCACTGTTCTTCCTCTTGTTTACTTCTTTTCTCTTTTTCTTACTCAAGATAGGCATGACTTTCATCCTCTTATCCACAAACATATATCAAAAAAATTTCAGTCAATCTTACTGTAATGAGTCATACCCAGAATAAATGATATGGGTATGGCCATTCATCTCTAAGTGAAGCACACTCCGGTGGCATAAGAAAGTTTGGCTCCAGCCCAATCCAGCTCCGCTTGCCCAAGCAGGTTTGGCTCGATCCAACGCCACACTATGCACCCAGGAGGGGTTGTCTCCAAATCAATGCAACTCTACTCGCCCAAGAGCAATTGCCTCTGAGCCAACCCCACTGCAATCTACTCGCTCAAGGCCATTAATTTGTGCCAATTCCATCTCCAAGGCTTTGCAAGTGCAAGACTCTATGACAAGTCCTATGTTGACAGCAGGGCTTAGGAGACCTTGTTCGGGACCTCCGGAGGATTGTAGCTTGGAGGCTAGAGGGCTCTTCACAGTTTCTAGGCACTCCCCATCCTTGTTCTTGGCACCACTTTGGCTAACCTTGGAAAGAAGGGCATTGACTCAAGAGACAACAAAGTGCACTGGCCACTCATAAGAACATGGCGCTCTGAAACCCAACAATAGGCATAACATGCTCCCCTCTCACCTTGTCGGACATCAAATATCTCTGACGGTGGCTCTCTTGTCTCCTATATAAGGGAGCTCATACTTCTCCTTCAAAGCTTTCTATTCATCCGCCATTCTCTATTATTTAGAGTTTTTCTTAACCGCCTCCGTCTCTCTTTTTTAAGGTTGCTTTCGCTCTCTCCTTCTCTGTCTCCAGTGGTCCTGGGTAATTAAATACCTATTATCTTCCCAGACATTTCGGTCAATCGCCACTACGCCGGACCAGCCACCTACAGATGCATAAATATAGTTTTTGTACAATTGCATACATGAATTATTAAACCCTAAACTAATAAGGGCTGCTCAATAATAGTAATATGACATGCAATTAATAAAAACACATTACTAAATTATCCAAAACTTCAGAAAATTTCAATATACTTCACGAGTAAACGGAAGAGGAATCTGAATCAGAAGTTTTACTAACCTGGTTTAGGGTTTGGTCACGTTCATCATTGAAACTTCTACCGCGCTTTCCTCCAACAGCATCAAGCTCATCAATGAAAATAATTGATGGAGCACTCTTCCTTGCTACATTAAAAAGGTCTCTAATGCGTGCTGCCCCTCTTCCAACAAAAAGCTCCACAAATTCACTGGCAGAAACAGTGAAAAATGGTACTCCCGCTTCCCCAGCTACTGCACGGGCTAGTAATGTTTTTCCTGTCCCTGGAGGACCAACCAGCAGAACACCTCTAGGTAACTTTGCTCCTAGCTTATTGTAGTTAATAGCTCCTTGCAGGCATGAAACTACCTATAAACAAGAAAAAACAAAGAGTAACTAGTCAGAAGTGGATTGAAGTAAATGTAAGGAATCTGCAACAGAAAAAAGAGATAACTAAAAAGTAACCATCCATGGAAATAATGCCCTGAAAGCTAAAGCAAAAATATACAAGTACAGAATCTCTCGGCCACTTATTAAAATGTGACAACGGTGAGTTCATGAATAAACAAAAAAGAATGCAAATCCTGTGAGAATAGCTATTTTACTCTCAAGTCTTAGCAATTGACTTCAATGCCCAGAAACTACTCTGGTTTTATATGCTTGTCACATAACTACAGTTATTGTTGGATGGTTTGATATACATTATTGGCCCATTTCCTAGCAATTGAAACTTTTGGAATAATTGGTGACTTAACTTTGTATCAGAGCTCTCATTCTAGGAGGTCTTGAATTCAAGTCTTGTATGTTTTCCCGTTATGGTTGTTATTGTGCACTATATTCTGTCTTTGTTGGTGTACCTGTTTAGTTCAGTTTGTTTGCCTTTCCACGTGCAAAACAGAGTCGCGCGTGAGGGAGGTGTTGGATAGTTTGATATACATTGTTGAGCCCATTATAATTGTAGTTATGTGAGAAGCATATAACTATAGTTAAGTCACAAATTCTCATTGTGCACTATATTCTGTCTTAGTTGGTATACCTGTTTTGTTCGGTCTATTTGTCTCTCCAAGTGCAAGACAGAGTTACACATGAGGGGGAGTACTAGATAGTTTGATATACATTGTTGAGCCAATTTCCTAGCAGCTTCAACTTTTAGGACAATTTGTAACTTAACTACAATTATATGCTTATCACATAACTACAGTTATAATGTAGCTTATATTTTTTAAGTCCCATTTTATTTGTTTCAAACCATTAAAATAGTTCATTTTATTTTTTGTTGTTATGTATTTAGAACTTTTTGATATGAGGAGGTGTCCACATCAACTTGGTCACACACAACTACTTAAGTAACATGATAAATGGGCATATGAGTCTTGACAAGTCTCAAACATAAGAGCGGATCCTTTTGGATGAATAGTCAACCCTACAGTGCATGCCCTCTTCTCAATTGCTCACACATCACCCAGTGAAACCTTGGATTGCAAATTCTAGATCTTGTTGCCCCTTTGCATGCAGTTGCTATGCATATTCTCATCATATTTGATTGCTTTGGAGGAATTTTTGATACTATATCAAGCTAACAGTTGAATTGAGTTTCGATGGGGTGTAACACTTTTAGTTACCATATCTGTATTATATCCATTGCCTTTTTTTAGATATGTTGCCAGGTAATTGACTGTAACCCTTAGGCTGCAATAAGATCCCATAGTTCCTTAAGGAAAAACTGATACCAGTTTGTAGATTTCTATAGTAAATGAAAATTCTCCCACTTCAGAACTGTGATACCAGTTTGGGGAAAGAAAAATTGCTAGAGCTTCAAACGAGTCATGTTTCTAATGACACGTCTTTCTTTTGTGCAAGAAAAGGGTAACTCTTGAGTCTAATGGAGCACTTTTCCTTTTTCTGACTTGTGTTTCTATCAGCAAACAGCAAGGTATTATTTTACCTTTTTCTTTTTATGGACCTTTCTCTATCTAGATTCTTTTTTTTTTTTCTTTTTCTTATCAAGGGTCAAGGAGTACAAAAGAAGCAACCTAAAACGATGTGAGAATCTCTGCACTCTTGTGCCTACCGTCACTGGTGAAGTCTCGTCATCGCATCTTGTCACTTGGTAAGACTTGGAGAACGATGTGAGGGTCTCATCACTTTTGTGCATACCGTCACAGGTGAAGCCTTATCGCCGTATCTCGTCACTTGGTGAGACTTGGAGAACGATGTGAGGGTTTCTGCACTTTTGTGCACACTGTCACTGGTGAAAGCTCGTCGTCACCTCTCATCACTTGGTGAGATTTGGAAAATGATGTGAGGTGCACTTTTGTACACACCACCATTGGTGAAACTTCACGTCGCTTTCAACCATCGATAATGACTCAAAAATGACATAGGTCTTGCATCGCATCTCATCATCAACAATAAGAAAACGATATGAGCCTCTCGCCACATCGTCATCAACAGTGATTTAGAAAATGACATGAATCTTGCATCACATCGTCATCGACGAAATAGGAAAAAAAATGCATTCTAAATTAGCTTTCTTTCATGTTTGATATCTAATTTCAAGCTAAGTTTTTTTTTTCTTTTTATGCAAAAACCATAGAGCAGCATGCAAATAATTTAGACACCACGTGAGGGTCTCTACACTTTTGTGCATACCGTCACTGGTAAAACGTCTCTGCCGCATCTCACACTTGGTGAGAATAGAAGCGATGGGAGGGCCGTTGCACTTTCGTCCAGGTTGTTTGTGACGAAGACTTGATACCGCATCTCGCCATTGATTAAAGTTTGGAAGTAATAAGACGCACGCTACACATTTGTCTACGTCGTCTTTGATGGAGACTTAGAAACATCATTTCATTGTTAATCAATGGCAAAGACTTGACTCCACATCTCACCTTCTCGAATATGCTGCTTTTATAATTCTGATTTTTTTCTCTTTTGGATTAATTGAACTTAAGATAAATCCCAAGTTGCCTACACACCTTTGAAACGGATTAAGTCAAAGAGTAGTTCAAAGAAATACTTCATTTCTAGATAATTTAGACTCGTGTCGAGAAGTTTCTTTTTTTCGTAGGGAGAGTTTAGATTTGTGTCAAGGGGTTAGTTTTTTTTTTTAAGACAGTTTATACTCGTGTCAAGGAGTTTTTTTTTTAGAAAGACAGTTTAGACCCATGCCAAGGAGTGCTTTCTCTCTTTTCATTTTTTTTTTTTTTTGAAAGATAGCTTAGACTCATGTCAAGAAGTGTTTTCTTTTCTTTTTTTTGAAAGACAATTTAAACTCGTGTCAAGGAGTTAGTTTTTTTTTTTAAGAAGACAGTAGTTGGATTCTTCTTGTCTTCAAGAGGGGAACACTCTGATTTCCTCATTTACTTCATCCTTCATGTAATCTTCGTCTTACCTTGTCACTATAGTGGTGTGCCTTTTGGCTTTAAGTAGACCATCATCACTAACTTCAATTGGCATGATGCGCCTCATGCAAGAAAGAACTAAGCTTCAAGTCTTTTCCTCTTCTTTGGTTGAATTGGCCCTAACTTTCTGTGCCTTTAGTTCCTTCCCTTCTTTCTTAAGCTTTACACTTGTACTTTGAAGTAGAGAAAAGATTGAACTTCACAGTTGGGAGGTTGTTGTTTTATCTTCTTGTTTAGAAATGCCCAACCTTTAGAAGACTCAAGTGCAAGGAGCAAGAGCTTCAATGCGATCAGAGACTGAAACTCGACATTCGAAATTTTGACATCAATCGCTTTCTACTTCCTCGCTAGCTGAAACCATGTAAGCTGTCTCAACCAACTCATCATTGATGTAGTCTTCAGACGAGAGGTTCCCTATAGTAGGTACGAATAAGCTTTGGTACAGGACTCCATCTTATTCTTTCTCTTAACTTCATTCTTTTTGGTAAGTTATGAGAGTTCTTCACTTTTCTTTGCTTGGTTTGAGAATGATGAGTCTTGGACTTTTTCTTCTGCGACTACAGTTGTTTGGCGAGAATAGTTCCTTTATCATCCTAGGCATTTGGAGTCTCTTTGCTAGGAATTTGAATTATTATAGGTTTGAGTGAACAAAACCGAATGGTCTTACACGAGTTTGCACAATTAGAAGATTTAGCGAGTGTGGTGATAAGGTTAGACTCCATGACTTCATCAAGTTCTAATATGATATTTCCTTTCTTTGCTAGGTCCACTAGCAACTCTTTAATAATGAAACACCACTTTCAATACGGTGGCTGACAAACCGATGGTAGTGACAATACCTTGAATCATTAACCCAGCCCATCTCCTTGGCCAGTTTGCATGAAGGAAGTTGAATGACTTTCTTTTCAAGTAGGTCTTCCAACATGCTTGGTACATCAAAGTCGGGCAAGGGGTACTTATTTTCCTGTAGCTCCTTAAGAGTTGGGCATTTTTCTTTCTCCTCATCATTTTTGAAGTCTCTTTTCTTATCCTTTTTGGATACTTTAGCTTAAGCCATAGTAATTACCATCGACTCCTCGGTGGATTTTCCAAATAACATGTCACTTTTCTTTCGTCCTTGTCTTTTTGCTGCTCAAGAATGAGATGAGTCTTTGAATCGTAATTGGCTACACTAAGTTCCATGCCACGAGCACGTATAGTCAATTCCTCAAATGTGCGTGATCGAATTCCTTGAAGGATGTACAGAAGTCCCCAACGCATGCCTTGCATACACATCTTAACAGCAGAAGTCTCGAAGAGACTATCTTTGCAATCTAAAGTTCAAAGCGCGCCAACGATTGATGTAATCTATTACAGGCTCACCCTTCTGCTGCTTAGTATTGGTTAACTCTACCACACTCACAGATTGACGGGTGTTATAGAAGCGGTTCAAGAATTCTCATTCTATTTTGGCTAGCTATCGATAGACTCTGACTCTAAGTCGGTGTACTAAATTACCATTCGAAGGCATTTCCCTTGTGGGATCGAATGAATTGCTTGGCAAAGAGATCCCCATTCATCCCAACATTACTGCATGTTTCAACGAAGTGTACAACATGTTACCTTGGATTTCCCTTTCAATTGAACTATAGGAATTTTGGGGGTTGATAGCTAATAGGCATGCTGAGGCTATCAATTATTTTGGTGTGCGGCTTTGATTACACCTGAATACTTTGTGGAGCGCCACCAAACTGAGCATTAATCGCATTTGTTATGATATCTTGGAGTTACTGGATAGATAGCGAAGCAATAGAAGTTGGCCGAACACTTTGAACCATTACTTGTTCCATGGTAGGTGCGTATTTGATCTCATTACCAATCACTTGCTTTGATGTTGTAGCGTGACATGCGTTAATCACTAGTGTGGCGTTGTAGCATGACATGCGTTAACCACTGGTGCGAATTTTGGAGTAAAACTAGGAAGATGTGAATTTTCTTCGCTTACTTCAACATTTTGCACTGAGTTTGTTCATGAGTATGGCAATTTGGAGATCCTTCTTTTCAACAGTCTTAATGAGATTCTCAATTGAATGAGCCATCATTGGCAGTTGTTCCTCTAGTGAAATAGTGCTAGTGGTCATTACTTGCATAGGCAGGAAAGTAAAAGAGCCAAATTGACTTGGCGAGATTGATTCCCCGAATTAGTAGGAGATGACCCTAAGCATAATCCCATGCATGAATTTGCATCAAAGGCCGAGCGAGATGGAAGCAAACTTATAGGGAGAGAGTTTTCAGATGCTGAATGAATCTTTTCGAGACTCTTTTTTATTTTGATCTTTGCCCCAGCAAAACAGGAATGGTGGCATTTGGAGCCTTTGTTATGCACCATCCCTTTGTTATGCACCATCCATTTGGCATTATCATTTTTCGTTGCACCTCGATTTGTAAGAACCACGGTTGCCTTAGTCTTGCTACGAGTCATAGGGCCCGTAGAGGTTCTCCTTGCTTGACGCAATGGTGACTCTTGCTAGTGTTTTTGTTAACTTGAGCAATTTGAACCTTATTAGAAGCCATTTTTGAAGATAAAAGTTTGAAACTTAATGTAGGAGAAAGAAATGAGAGGCGAAAATGTCGCACTACGCGTGCCAAATTTGTAACACACAAATTTAGCATCTTACAAATACAAACACAAAAAAAAAGCACAAAATAATATTTTATTAATTTAAAATAAAATGGATCCAATCCTCTATGATTTATCCCTAAGACAACAAACCTCATATTAGATCTCCGAACTGGTTGCAATCCAACGGTTGCTATAGCTTGTTGTCGAAATGAACCGGTTGCTAACTTCTTCAAATCTTTGAACAGAGAAGATTAAAGAAATGGTCTTAATCGAGGGCTTAAAAGCTTAAACTCGAACAAATATTAAATGTGACAACTCTATAAGATTTGACCCGTAGAGCGTGGTTGATGTGAAAACTCAGAGATGAATCAGCACGTTGCTCAAGTGATTGTTGATCCTCTATGAGAGTTTTGAGAAGAACTTTAAGCAGAGCTTCGAGTAGAGCACCTTGAAGAATGTATAAGAATTCTCTTGACCAAAGGTCCCCTCTCCCTGAGTAGGAGTCACTATTTATAGGCTTAAAAGAAGGATATTAAATTTGAAAATCCCCTTAATTTGAATTTGATATTAATTTCCTGAATTGGAGGAAATAACCCTTCTTTTTATGGAGATAAAATTAAATTTGAATTTTAAATTTATATCTTATAATTCAAATTTAATTTTGACACGTGCATTGTGGGGCCCATGTCATTAGGCCAAATTAATGGATTGGCCAATTTTGTGTGTGGGTATTGCCCGTATCTTAAACCGGGTTAAGTCCCATAATTTAGCGGAGGCCCACTCCCTTTTCTGGATTTTGACCATATTGACTTTTGACCAATGAAAAAAATTTATTCATCATAGTTAATCAAATAGTGATTAACTTATGTCACAATTTTGATGTCTACAATTACCATTATGGTTCAGATTTTTGTTTTGGCGAGATAGATATATTTGATTACTCATCTTTTAAGTATGAGCTCGTTGAATTTATCTATTGCATTGAAAATATAAAATTTTGTCAAAAAAGAAAAAAAAAGTTTTATGTTACCATGTGATTTTATACTCCTCATCGTATGTTATGATTATGTTTCAATTAAAAATATTTTTGATATCCCATTTTAAAACTGTATCCTACTATGCATGTTTTCCATTCGTCGAATTGTGAGTTGACGTTGTATTTAACATTTTTAGGTGATCAATTAAAATGTTAGTAAAGGATTTTGTTGTGTCTTGCGACGTAGTATTATCATTGTCTTAGTGGGCTCTTGTGTCCAACAGATATTTATTATGGTTTTCCCGACATTGGCATATTTTAACATTTGCCAGTACATTACACATTTCTAGTATATTGGTTTGATCTTGAGGTTTCGTGACCTATTGAGCCAAGACCCGTAGTCCACGACCGGTCATGCCTCTGAATTTGAGGCGTAACAAGCTCTGTAGCAGCTTCTGCACGCGGATAAAACTTCCAGTTACCATACATTTGAGGACAAATTAATATGGTAATAACTTACCACAATCCCACTACGAGCCTTAAGGTTCCTAAAATGTTAACCATAGCAAAATAATGTAAAACCAGAAGCTATGGTGGACAGTAGACATGGAATCAGCATCACTTTCGAAACACAAGATGCTGACATGAAAAAACAGAGATTTATAAGTATATAACTGAAATAAATCTAACTAAAGTCTCAAAATGAGTGATATTTCAAGATGCAAACTGAAATACATTATGCATCCCACCCCAAGAATCCATTCTATTTACCTTAATGTGTTTGTAACATAACAGATTATTTTAAGTCTTCCACCTGAGCATTTTTCAGTTTTATTTAGGTTATTCAGTTGCATAGAGACCAAGAAACTGGAACATGTTGATATGAGTACTGGTTGAAAAGGTACATTCAACTCAGGCATTTACAACCATTCTCCCATTTCAAGATTTCATGAAATTGTGTGCTGTTACCACTGTAACTACCCTATATGCCCATGTCTGTGTCCACGTATACAGGAAAGCGACTGAAAGCATTTTACAAATATAGTGATGCACTGATATATATATAACTGGCTACTCCACTTGTTTAAGTACTGAACCTCAGAAGGGTAAAATTGTTGAAGGGTTCAGATATATTATAGTTCCACTTATTTTCCAATAATATATCAAAATGAAATAGCAAGCAAAAAGCCCACCTTACTTCCAACATAAAATAGGTGTTCTATAAATTTATAATACAAAGTATAGTACTTTGAATTGGATTCAAGTTCCTAAGAGATCTGACCAAGTTTTTACGTGTTGACTGTCATGCTATGTACACACAACCCTCCTCCTTTCTTGAGGTTTGGAACTGGCTATGTAAGATAAAGACTCTACGAGTGATTGGATGTTAAGATGAATGTGTGGAAAGACTAAGTGAGAGAGAATTAAAAATAAAACGATTCATGAAATAATAAGGGCATCATCAATTGAGAAATTAAAATAAAATAGACTAATGTGATTTGGTCGCATAGAATGGAAACCAGTAAATCCGGCGATAAAAAAGAGCAATGGGATTAATATATATGGAAATGCTATTGGGAGGAAAAGATCTAAATTAATATGAGATCTTGTGGTAAAAACGGATATGAGTTCATTACATTTAAATGATTATCTAGCCCTAGACATAGCAGATTTGCAGGGAAAAACTTAAGTAGGCCGATCCCAATTGATAGGGACTCAACTAAATTCAATGTATTTCCAAAAGAAAACTACTATTCTTGTGTGTGACTTTCAAATTACTTTTACAAGCACAGTAACATTTATTTTATTTTTTTTTAAATCATCATCTAACAATTGAAACCTATGACTCTCTGCCTCTGCAAAACTAAAGATATTTGAACGTCAAATGAAACAGAGAAATTGAACTTCACATTACCCCACAAGCAAAGACACACATTCGAGCCACACACTCTGTAATATGAATAGTTTGGCAATGAAATGGAACTTTGGAAACTCGTCTACAATTGTGAGGTCATAATAAAGACAGCCTACCTCCATAAGCTCTACCTTAGCAGTATCAACACCCTCCACATCGTCAAAACTAACCAGCTGGTTACTTGGTCGGCGTTTTCTCGCCGAGCTATTAGCAGCAGAAAGTTGCCGATAAAGAAGCCACATTAAAGGAGTTAAAGGTATCCATAAAGATAGCACAGTAATCAAGATACTCCGCATCGACATGAATACTGACTGAGGGGCAGAGCTATATGAAGTGCCCTTTTCTCTCATCAAAGTTAGAAGATAGCTCTCATCATGGTCTATCTTTCTAGTAGAGTACTCCCACTGGGGATTAGAAGCTTGGATCCTTGTCAATTTTCTGAACACATTTGAACCTTTTACCCCCTGGTTTCTCACAACACCACTGCTTGCAACTGAATCAACGACATTCCCATCCTGAACATTGTTTACTAAGGATTTATCTTCAGGTACTTGAGTTCTCTCAACACTCCACAAATTGGTGTTGTAATATATGCGCCTCGATCCCTCCTCAAATAGAACTCTCGTTACAGTCCCATTTTGAAGACTCGTTATCAAGTCTGAGTAGGGGACTAATTTCGAAGTCGGCATTGCAGTTAATTTCATAAACAAATAGCACAGCCCCAAGGCAACAGAAATTGAAGTAGAAACTGTAACTCTTTTCGAATTCTTACGCAGAAACATTCCAATGTCATTCAATATTGACCAAATTGAAACCCTTTTCAATCTCATCGACAGCAATCTCAGCCTTGGGCGCAATCTTAATGAAAACCTCTTTCGTAAACCAAAATTTCCGCTACTACCCAAGTGGGTTTCTTTATTTTTATAACGTTCATTCATCACTGGCCTAATCTTATTGTTGCAAAGCAACCTATAGTGAGATTTAGAACAATTACGAAACCCCAATAGATGAACAGAAGGCGTTCTACAGCTAGAGTTAGGCAATGAACAAGTGAGACTTCTACTTTTCCCATGTGATTGAGAGTTTCCAGCATGAACTCTAATTTTTTCTCGAGAAACTAAGTGGCCATTATTTGAGAAAAGAATAAACGAAGCCATTTTCAATTACAAATCCTCCATGAAACCCAGAAAGGATAAAAGCCAATACTGGGTTTTCTTCAAGAACACACTTGCAAAAATCTGGAACTATGAAATTGAATAGCTTTGTCGGGGACGATAACAGCAATACCTGATTTTATCAGCTTGGCGGTGGAAGCAGAGAAATGGGGCTCTCTTAAGATGAACTTCATGAACGATAAGATAATAACATGTCTTCCTGGGAAGATTTTCTATGTTTTGGCTTTTCATATCCACACAAACAAATAAACGATTAACAAATCCAGTGGCCCTGTTTGGATAATCGTTTATTTGTTTAACTGCTTATTTAATATATACATTTTTTTATTATTTAATTAAGTTATTATACTTTTAGACTCTTTTTATATAAAAAAAATAAACAATTTTAATCAAAATATTAAAAAAATAAAAATAAGTTAAAATAAACTAAATTTTATGTTTTTTATTTTCATCTTTAGTAAAAAAAAGAATTATCTTTTAATTAAAAAAAATTATTTTTTAAAAATTTTTACTTTTTGAGTTCATCTCATTAATACGATTTAAAAAAATAAAAAAAAATTAAAATCAAGTGTTAAGTCAACTAACTTAGACATTTTATTTGACCTTAGTGAATTTATTTCATCAATTACAACCTCCTTTTAAGAAATAGCATCAGATAATAATAATGCTTGCTGTTGCTAGCCATTTTTTTAATGAGTGGTTATCTCAAGATTTTCATATATGAAACAATCTTAAGATTGTCACTTCTTCAAGATTTTCATATGTGGAACAATCTCAAGATTTTTTGCAACTATTATATGAAAATCTCGAGATTATTTTACATTAGATTTTTTATCTACCATTTGATACTGATAAAAAATGGCTAACAAGATACTATTTTTGCATTGGCTTCTTTGAAATTATACTTGCACGGTAAAGCATTTCAAATTCTATTGGTAGATGTGTAAGTTTATGTTTGGCTTATTTTTTTTAAAAATTTTTTTGCTTAAAATTATTTACAAAAGTTTACTGATTTGGCCTTAGATAATTTTTTACACATCTTTTTATATTTAGTTTTGTATTAAAAAATTAAAAAACCTAAAAAAAATTAATCCAAACACAAATTAAGTAGTATTATAGTAATCATTGCTATGTGATTCAAAAGATAAGCATTGCTATGTTACCCAAAATCGACGAGTATATATTCAGTAGTATTGTATTTTTCTATCTTCTCCGAATAGAGTTCATAGTGATCATCACTCAATCTCATTGGTGGAGACTTTGTTAGGATTTCTCAACAAGATATGAACAAACCATATGAAGATTAAGGTCGACAACTTAGCTTTCTGATTTTTTGGTTAAAAATGCAAAAAGGTCAACCTTTTATGTTTGGTAAAAAAATAAAAAAATAAAAAAAATAAAAAAATTAAAAAGTCAAATCAAAACACAAATTTTTAGAATATTCAAATTAAACTCCCACCACTTTTAAAATACGATAATATTTTTTATTCATTATTTATTTACTACCACTATCAACTACGTGTAATTTTTAATATTAAATATATAAAATGGTAAAAATGTCAAATTTGAACAAAAAACAAAAAAGGTAGCGTTTTATCCAAATAAACAATTTCAAAAAAACTAACTTAAAAGTTATGTTACCAAACAACTTACTTGGAACTTAAGTTAACTTTTTGGCTAAAAATACAAAAAAGAAAAAAAACTAACTTTTAAGCTAGTTACCAATCGGGCCCTAAGTATTTTTCAAAATTAAAGTTATACCGATTTTATTTTTCTCAAAATAATCTTTCTTTTTATAATTAATTTTATTTTATAACTTTGATAATATAATTTGAAAATCACATTACTCCACTATTCTTATTTTTTATAATTAATTCGATTTTTATTTAAATATTTATAACCGTTTTAATTTTTTTCTTTAAAACTTCTTAATTCAATATTTTTATTGTAAATTAATAACTCTGGTAACGTTCAAGAAAAAGGGATGCTTGTGGCTCGTTCAGTATATACAAGATTTGATTTTGAAATAATAGGGTAATAATTTTAACGCTTTGCCTTTTGTTTCTCTCACTCGCCTTTTTATATCTCATGATTAAGGCCGCGTTTGGCAATTGGGTTTATTTGAGCTTTTTTTGTCTTTTTACTTAAAAGTCAAATAGCAAAAAAAAAATTGTTTAGCTTTTTTGTTATTTTATAAAAAAAATTGTTTAGCCTTTTAGCTTTTTTGTTTTTTTTATAAAATTGTTTTTATATTTTTTAAAAATATAATAACTTTTATTATACATATTTATTTTTAAAAATATATATATATTAAAATTTACTCATCAAAATATATCAAATAAGATCTATATTAAATATAAGATTATCTAAAAATAAATTTAGAAAGCTATAACAACTTTAAGCTAAGTTTTTTATCTGACTTAAAACCACTTTAAACCAAGTTTTTGATTTATGGCATTTTGACTTAAAGTCACCATTACGATTCACTAAACGAAGTTTTCTCTTAATTAGCTTAAAACACTTTAAACAACAAGTCTCGCTAAAAGCCATATTGCCAAACGAGGCCTAAATGTCATTTCTTACAAAATTTTCAAATAAGATTTGCTACATACACAGAGACATCGAACATAAATTTATAAATATTTTTTTCACATAAAGTAAGTCTTACACAATTATAAAATTTATTTCATGTGAGAGTAGTGTGTCCAAATCTGAATATATATACTTAGCTCTTTTTTTTCTTTTCAAATAATAATATATTTATAATTGCACCATTTTTTTTTATTTGATTTCATAATCACACGGTTGGGAGACAGAACGAAGGTGGGATAGGATCCATAGTGATGGTTTTAAAATCTATTAATGTTTGTTGCTCCTTATTTAGTAGTAGTTTAAAATTCTTTTTGTTAAGTATGTTTTAAGAAAAACTGATGAAAGAGTTAATTAAACCAGTGTCTTATTTTTTGTACTTATTTTAGAATAAGTTTTATTTATTTTTTAACTATTTTTAGAAAATATTAATGACATAGACAATTTTACCCATATTTCCTAATATGAAATGGGTAATTAAAGACAGTGATAAATACACACATGACATTGCTGTTTGGTTTTGTATTTCAAATTTAAAAAATTACATAACTTTTGTTATATATATCTTTTTAATAATATTTATGTTTTTAGGACTTTATCATCTTAAATTTTAAGACAATATCCATATTAGATTTAAAAAGCATTTTAAAAAATGATAAAAATGATAAATTTCTCATTCTCACAAAAAAATGAGAAATTATAACGAATAAATGTCACATACACAATATTAAACTAAAAATAATAAATTAAAAAATAAAAAAAAATTTAATTACATGATTTGATCTAATTTTTTTTGTAATTTGGTTTCGGTTATAAATAACCATGAGCAGGTCGTTATAATTCAGTTCACATATTATACTTCAAAAACTCTTACAAAATTGAATCGATTCTTTTTTTTTTTTGATAACATTATTTTCTTTCATTAATGAAAGATAAGTACATCAATCAGACCAACAAAAGGTCGAAAAATGAATAAATCGGCACAATTGCCTTTTACGAGTTTTTAATAAATCATAAAGACTTTTAAATTCAACTGAAATTCAAAATATCGCACTTGTCGACGACGTTCACCGGAAGA
>JAULJZ010000023.1:3849200-3861798 GCA_032270985.1 Heliamphora pulchella
TAGAAAATTATAGATAGTTGTATTTTAGTTCATTAAAAATAATATTAATATATTATTTGTGTTACTACTATCCAAGTAAAATTCTACACCATATTTTATTTAGATCTTACACTTTTTTAGAATCATTTACTCTTGCATTTAATAGAATAAAGTATTTGATTATACATAAAAATATTAATTCATTAAATATTGATTCTTATGCTTTTAGACTTATTCTTTTATGTGAATTACTATATAAATTTCTATATGTTTAACCGATCAATTCTTAGTCATTAATACACAGAATTCAACTTACATTTCTAAACGTTTCTAATTGTTTCACGTTTGAAAAGTTACCGAAACATTTTTGAAACATTTCAAAATGTTTTTGTTTCCATACTAATCGAAACAACACACCGAAATGAAATTTTGATCCTTGAGTGCGGGGCAACACAAATATGTTTCTTTTAATTGGTATGAGATCATCCTTTATCACTCCATTTCAATATTCGTTACTCTAACATGAGGTTCTCAAAACACGAGAATCTCGACACATGATCCAGTGACTGAGAGTGCATTGAAATAGAAGATTGTTGCACCCTATAAGTTTAGTTCTCAATTTTTAGTACTATCTAACAACCAACTCGGTTGTTGGATCCAAATCAACGGGCTTCGAGCAGGTGACTCGGGTAATTGGATGCTCATAGAGAAACCCATTAAAGATTCCCGTTCTTTTCACTTTGTCTTCCCCTGCGGCCTGCATTCCTTGGCCTAGTCACTGGTGAGAGATCGTAACTTTCATGTGGTAATTTGGACAATGGCTTCAGCAGCTTATACCCAGTAAATTCTGGACAAAAGGTAAGTTCATCTATATTATCATCACCACTATTACATTCATTTTTATATATATACCATTGATCTTGCTTCAAATCGAGATTCCTGGAGGCCATGGCTATACCCAGATGTAAAAATGATGTTTTGGTCTATGCCCGGCGGTGCAAGCAACTGTAGTTGAGTAGGGTTTGATGTTTTGTGCTGATCTTAGCTCCATGCCTGAAGTTTGACAAAAAATCTGGCTGACTTTGTTGCTTTGAAAGTATATTTGCCTCTGTTTGTTTTGTTGATTTTCCTACTTTCCTCTGTCTGTTTGTGCATAGATGAGGTAAAATATTTTGCGTGTAAAACATTTTATGCCTCAGGTATCGGAAATGACCTTCGGATTCAAGTTCAGTAGACCATTTTTTGAATCTGATTGTGTCTTGGGCACTATAGCTTTGATATTATCCGGAAAGGGACAGAGAGAATTATGGTTAGTCTGAAAGCTGCTTCATTGTTGGAGATCATTCTTGGATGCCAGTTACTGCTTTCCGATGGCGGCAATCCTTAACAAATCAAAGCTGTTAGATGGGATGGTTTTAGTCCTTGTTTTGTCAAATTTCTTGGTGTTTTCTAATGAAACAAACTTGCCTCAGTTTCAATAGATATTTTTGAATGATGGGTTCCATTCAAATTGATGTTCCCTGTCTTCCCACTAATGCTGGTTTTAATCTCCATAGCTATTCTAATTTTTTTGGTTGTGACTGAAATGTCATCCATCAATTGTTTGACAAGTGTGCGAACTACCAGTATTCAGTTCTTGTTGTATTCCGGAAGTTTGAGATGGCTAATTTGACAAAAGTGGACCTAAAAATCTGGGATTGTTGATTCTTGATTCTGGTACAATGTGCTTATAAAAGTCTGATAAAATGCCTATTTGAGATGTGTGTGTCAGAAGTTGACAATTGGGCTTTTAGTAAGTGACGAATTCACTATCATGTCGGTCAGCTGGGTCACCGTTATAGAAATCTTTTTCTGATTTTTTTTCCAAGTAGCAGCTAAACAATTCGAAATACGAAAAGTATATTTGTTTTGTGGCTCATTTGTTCCATTTGTAAACTGTCAATGTGGGTTTGCTCATTTTCGCTTGATCTCTTAATTATTAATATGCAATTCAAGGTGCTTTTGCTCAAAAGCTCACTTTTATGATAAATTTAGACTATGTAAGTTCCAATCAATAAATCTATTTGTGTCTTTCGATATATCTATTATTTTGGGGTGGTTCTCATCCACTGATTTATGTAATTTATTTCTCTTTTACACTTGACATACAGATCTTTATTTATGGAAGGTCTATTAGATTTTGTGTTCAACTTAAGAGAAGATACAGTGACATACAGATCTTTATTTATTGAAGATCTATTAGATTTTGAGTTCAACCTAATATCAGATACAGGAAGAACATAAATAGCAGAAGACATGGCGACGCCTAATGAATGTGGAATATGTACCTATGCCAGGAAATACTGATGATTCATCTTTTGATTTCTTTTGATTAATTACCTTCGGAATGCATATCTAATATTATTATTTTTTTTCTCAATTGTGGATATGCAGCAGTTTCCAAGAGTTTGAGATGGCTTTCATTTTGGCGGTGTTGGAACAAACTCTTGTCAGAAGATGGAAATTTTACTAACTTTTGATCAAGTGAAGTTCAAGACAGAAACAGAACGGAGAAGAGGATGGGAATAAAGGCATTGAAAGATGAAAACGATGAAGAGAACAACATTTGGTGGTGGTTGGTTCACAGGGGTATTGCAGCCTCCTTTCTTTCTATCAGCGTGTTTGCACTTTTGGTGAGAGTCGCTGTATCAATCCATCCTTACTCTGGTGCTGGTAAGCCACCCAAATATGGGGACTTTGAAGCACAAAGGCATTGGATGGAGATCACCCTCAATCTTCCAGCTAGTGAATGGTACCGAAATAGTACCACCAATGATCTGAGCTACTGGGGACTTGACTACCCTCCTCTTACTGCCTACCAGAGTTATGTTCATGGTCTTATCCTTAGAAACTTCCAGCCGGCTTCTGTCTCGCTTTACACTTCTCGTGGTCACGAGTCCTATCTTGGGTGTGTACCAGAACAATATTTCTTCTCCTATTATACTGAGATCTTTATTACTGTCAATTCTTTTAAGTATTGAATTATTCCATCAAGTGATTGAGCTGCTTCAATATTTTCCCCTGCAGAAAGCTGCTCATGAGGTGGACAGTTTTATCCTCTGATGTACTGACGTTCTTTCCTGCAGTTTTATATTTTGTCATTATGTACTATTCTGGTCATCAAAGTGGACGTAAAGGTGATGTGGCATGGCACATGGCAATGATTTTGATTAACCCAGGTCTGATACTGATTGACCATGGTCATTTTCAGGTGTTGGATCCAACTCTTCTCTTCGAACCTTTCTCTACCCAAATATTCTATATGTATCTTATGAATTGCAAAAGTCTGCCAGTTCTTGTTCTTATACTATTTCTTTTCAGTACAATTGTATTAGCTTAGGCCTTACTGTTGGAGCTGCTGCGGCCATCCTGTCAGACAAAGACCTTTTGGCTTGTTTCCTGTTCAGTCTCGCTCTCAATCACAAACAGGTGGCCTCTTACTTGGATAAATTGCACAGCAGATGCTTACATTTTTTTAATTATTTTTTCGTTCCTAATTATCTCCATGACTACTATCAAGTACTAATGTTATGTTTATGTTCTTGTATTCCTAAGCAACTTGTTTGAGTAAAAAGGTTTTGATATTCTTCCCGGTTTGGACAAGAAAAAAAAAATTATTCTAGTCAATCAGTTAATATCTTCTTCACAATTAATTTCTGAGGGGCATGTTTTGAAGTTACCCAAAACACCAACACAGAGACATTGGCATATCTAACTTAACTGACTTGATAGAGTTTTTTTGTTTCTGTGTAGATGAGTGCCTATTTTGCGCCTGCATTTTTCAGCCATCTTTTGGGTAAATGCCTAAGGCGTCAGAATCCACTTCTTGAGGTGTCAAAACTGGGCCTTTTGGTCCTAGGAACATTTTCCCTTGTTTGGTGGCCATATCTGCAGTCTGTGGATACATTTTTGGAGGTGAATATCAGTATAGTCGTATACAATTTTGATATTTTCATTGGCATTCATTTTCTTTGGATTTGATTTTATTCAAGTTTTTGTTGATGCTTCTTTTCACGCTCCTTCATGGTGGTGTGAAATATGGCATGGTGGTCTGAAATATGGCAACCCCCGCTGTTCAACAAATTTTATTGTCTGGACCGTCCAGGATTAAAAGAAGCAGCAAATATCTCAAGTTTTACACCTTAGGAAGTCAAAACTTAAATTTATTTGTTTATCAATGATATTCCATGCAGCATTTTGGGTGTGTTTAGCATATATTCCCCATCCTGTGTTTTGAAAAATTTCAGGTGCTGATTTTGCCTGTCAGGGTTCATTTTGGTTGGTGTAGTTCCCTTCGCGTACATAGATGTCACGGGGCGACTTGGGCTTAGTGAAGTTCCTTGGGCTTAGTGAAGTTCGAATGCCTCACGGGAACAAATTCTGCTGAACCATAAAGAATCACCCCGTGGCAATAGGTTAATCCTTGACAGGAATATTTTTTTCCAACAGATTGTGGAAAGATTCTGGAACTATTCCAGAGTTTTGAATGAATTCCCCTGCTTTTTCGTCAACTTCAGTAATACATCATGGTCAGTTTCCTTGTTGCATAGGTTAGTCGTTGAGAGGATAGTTTAGCTTCTTGAAAGGACCCTAAAAAACCTATTTTCATTGATGAACTATTCATTCGGAAGTGATATTTTAATATTAGTTATATTTCCGAGGATAACATGGAATTGATACAAGAGCCTTTATTTTCTGAAGTCGATTTTCCATGCGACATAATTCACATGTTTTCCTTTTTTTTGTTTTATTTGTTTGGATAAGCTAATTGATTGTGTTTAGTTGTTAAACTTGGTGCTTGGTGCTTGGTGCTTGGTGCAGGTTCTCTCCCGTCTGGCTCCATTTGAAAGGGGGTTATATGAGGACTATGTGGCCAATTTTTGGTGCACGTCTTCTGTACTTATCAAGTGGAAAAGACTGTTCACAATTCCATCTCTGAAGCTTTTATGTTTTGGTGCTACTGTTTCTGCCTCTCTGCCATCCATGGTTCAACAAATATTGGCACCAAGCAAACAAGGTTTCCTGTATGGACTGCTCAATACTTCTCTCTCATTCTATCTATTCTCATTCCAAGGTTTGTAGAAGTTTCAATTTCATCCCTTCAGCTCTTTATTTTTACTTGAAAACCTTTATCTCAATGTCATACAATAATTGTTTGCAACATTGCTTCGGGGAAACACAGTACACGAGAAGTCGATTCTGCTGCCACTTCTTCCAGCAAGCTTTTTGGCCGTGGACGAGCCCTTTCTTTTTGAGTGGATGATGCATTATGCCTTACTCTCTATGTTCCCGCTGCTGTGTCGAGACGAATTGGTTTTGCCATACATTTCTCTTCATGCTCTCTTCATCCTTCTTTACCGTGCACCAGGTGGAAGGCATCGTACAAGAGAAGACACACTCTCTCCTGCCAACTTAAAGTTGTTTGTGATCGGGTTTCTTGTTTCGTGCTCGCTTATTCTTCATGTTGTGTACTTGCTCGTATGTCCTCCCGAGAAGTACCCTTTCCTTTTCGAAGCCATGATTATGCTTCTCTGCTTCTCTCAGTTCGCGTTGCTGGCCGGGTACACCAACATGAAGCAATGGAGGTTGTTGGAGGACTCTACCCTTCCAAAAAAAGAAAAGAAGTACCTTTGATGAGTTGTTTCTAGGATGAGACATTTTATTTTTATCTTTTATCCTGAGATGAGACAGAGATGTGGAAGCAGAGCACACAACAATTTTTTTCTGTGAAGCGAATGGTTTTTAGTTATTTGAGATTCAATAAAACATTTGTATTGTCGATTTATACGAACTTCACTCCTAGTTTTTTTTTTATAATTATTTTATTTTTTTTTATTTTGTGTGGTGCAGTTTCTCACAAGTTAAGCACTTGTTTCTTCTGTTTCTTGCCTTTTCTCCCAAGCCAAACAAGTAAAGGAAAAAAATGGATTTGAAAAAGGTTTTTTTTTTTCCTGCTCTTCTCTATCCTACTTGATCCCTCGTTTTTATTTGGGTTTTCCAAAAAATAAAAATATACAATGATACTCAAATAAGCCCCTGTTTGGTTTTTCAAAAAAGCTAATTTTTTGCGCCAAAAAAAAGAAGCTTTTAAACCATACTGTTTGGTTTTTTAAAAAAGCCAACAACTTTTTTTCATCTCTTAAGCCTAGAAAAAAAGTGTATACATATTCTAACTTTTTCTGAACTAAAATTATTATGATTCGCCTAATTAAAAAAGTTAACATTTCTCACAAAAACAGAAATGTTTAAAAGCTACTATAAAGAATTATTCTAAACACCTCAACTTTTTTAATTTTTCTTTTTTAAAAGAAAATTGAACATCTTAAAAGTCAAGTTTTTTAACATCCAAAATAAGCCCCAAGTTTAAAGAGGTAAACAAGATGATAGTTGAATAGATCATAAAAAAAAGTTAAAAAATATATATTTAATTAAGTTAAAAAACTATCTTGCAACTGGAAAGACTTGGCAAAACAAATCAACACAATTTGTTTATCATACACTGGCAAACGCTATTGTTTGTTTTTTTATCTGTATTTGTTTTTAAAGAATTCTTATAATTTTTTTTTTCTGGGTCATGACCAAATAATCTTAAATTTTTAAGAAGCATAGGAAGGCATTCTTTTTCTTTTCAGACAAAACAAATACACTAATTTTTCATTTTTATTTTTGTAATGACTCTGAATGATAGGAAAGAAAGTAAAAGCATACAATAAAAGCTTAAAAAAAGTTGACTACAAAAATACTAATAAAAGTTGGCTTAAAACCCTTCAACCATACATAACGTTAGGAAATAAAAAATTATTAAATATTTTCGGAGTATCACGTGATATAGTATTGAGCCAAACTCTAGTTTGATTGTATAAAATTGTAATGTGACGTGACTTCTTTTATAGGTTTATGTATAGAAATATTTGAACTTAATTTAATTTGGTTAAATACATAATGTGAGCTCATGGTGTGATATAAGTTCATGGTGTGGGATAGCTCATAATATCGCACCACACATCTACCTCGCGCAGCTATTCGTGCACGCCTTTACATGCCTTTATTAAAGATCGGTTGATATTTTTATTTTGAATTGTCTGATTAGTGATTTAATTTAAAATAATTAAATGAACTTCTTTTGATAAATGAACATGCATATGTTTAAAATCCAAAAAATGCAAATCACCAAAATATGTTAATTCTCATTACTGTTTTTTGAAAAGTTTTTCCAAAACGGTTTGTATTGTTTTGAAAATATACTTTTGTATCTATAAAATTAAAACCAGTTTTAAATTTTAATATCGTAAAAAATACTTATCTATCTCGATTAGAAATTTTACTTATGTTTTAAGAAAAATTTTATGAAAATTCTTCAATTTTACTAATTGCAATTCTTTGTTTAGAAGATTTTATTGTATTCTGGGAATGATTTTGCCAAAACCTATCAATAAACTTTATGAAGTGGAGAGCAAATTACGTTATAAAAAAAGTGATTTTAAATATGTCCCGAAGTATACATTTATAATATTCCAACAATTTTAGAACACAATTTGAAGAATGAAGGCAACAAGAACATGACAACAATTAAGATGATGAACCAAGATCTCGTCAAACTTGATCAATTTGACAAACTTGATCAATTTGATGGAGACAATTTCATCAATTGGAAGGACAAAATGGTTCTCCTTCTAACAACATTAATGTTATAGTATAAACTGGATCCGAACAGTAAGGCTATTTTAGAACCTCTTGAATCTAGAATTGACAAATTCAAATAGGTAAAGACTTAAACATGCTAAAGATACATTGCTTTGCTGTGGCTACATACTGAATGCTCTGTCAGATCCTCTATATGATTTTTACAAAAAATCGAAGTCTGCTATATAAATCTAGAACACACTGAAAGTCAAATATAAAGTTTAAGAGGAAGGTACAAATAAGTTTCTGATTGCAGAATAGTTTGATTTTTGTATAATTGATAGCAAACCTATTTTAAACTAGATTCATGACTTGCAAACCATTGTTAACAATATCAATGCTATGAACATTAGTCATCCTGAACTGTTCCAAGTTGGTGTGATTATGGAAAAAATGCCGCCATCTTAGAAATATTACGGGAAAAAGCTTTTGCATAAGCTAGAAGATTTCTCCCTTGAACAAATTCAAAAACATTTTCATATTGAAGAGGTACAAGGAATTTGAGATAAGAAGGAAGAAATTTTGTACAAACTCAAATGTTCACAATGTTAAATTTGGTATTGGTGCCAACCGCCCAAAAAAAAAGAAAAAGACAAACAATAAGTAGAAGAACGACAAGTGCCATAATTTAGACAAAAAAGGCCATCATCCAAAATAGTGTTGCTTCAAAAAGTAGAAAACATCTGCTAATATAGTGGAATAATCTTTTCTGGCAATAGTGACTTATAAAATAGATATGGCAGAAACTTCTTCTGAATGGTGGTTTGATTATGGGGCAACGATTCATGTGTGCAAAGATAGATCGCTGTTCAAAACATATGAAAAGCTGGATGGCCAAGAGGCACAAATAAAAAACTATGATCGTGCCAAAGTAGATGAAAAAGCCAGTGTAGAATTGAACTTCACATCCGGAAAGACACCAAGTCTTTTGAATGTCTTTCATGTTCTTGATATGAGGAAGAACTTAATTTCTGTTGATCTGGTTTGCAAGAGAGGCTTTCGGGTTATTTTCAAATTCATTAAGTTAATATTGACTAAGAATGAGATATTTGTTGGTAAGGGACATAGTTGTAACGAAATGTTTAAGTTAAGTATCAATGAAAATAACACAACTTCTACTCATATAGTTGAGCCATTTTTTTATGCACAGTAGATTAGCACATTTAAATTTCAGATCAATAAAAAAATAAGTCGATTTGGTTCAAATAATTATCATGATTCTATTTGTAATAAATATAAAGTTTTTGTTAAGTCTAAAATGGCAAAAAATTCATTTTCTGGTATTAAAAGAAAATTTGAAATTTTAGAGTTTGTACATTCGGATGTATGTGAATTAAATAAGAATTTAATTAGTGGTGGGAAAAAGTATTTTGTTAATTTTATAGACAATTTTGCTAAATATACTTTTGTTTATTTTATGAAATTAAAAAATGAAATTTTCAACAAGTTTTAAATTTACGAAAAATAAAGTTGAAAATCAACTAAACAAGAAAATCAAAATCTTAAGAAGTGAGAGAGACGTAGAATATTTTCTACAAGTTTGATAATTTTTATGAATCAGATCCATTAGACGAGAAACTAAATTCTGCACTGCTGTTGAGAGATGACTTCCAGCTAGCTTTTCCCCCATAAACTTAGGATTAGGCTTACATGTAGAGCTACACATAATGTGCTATAGGGGCCCCTAATCAAAGAAGTCTAATTCACAGGGAGGACACATAAGTAAGTTAGTAAGTTCCTAGAAGATCATTGTTGCTAGCCGGCCGTTATCCAGCCAGTGTCTCATCCACGTCAGTTGAGGGTCCTTGCCATACAGCCAATACTCGTATCTCTTCAGAATAGAAAATCTCTCCATGTTAGTTTGTTTGGTTGGGACAGATTTAAAAAACCTCCCTATTTGCACATTTTTCCAAGGTTAAAACCTCATTTGGATGGGTTCGCTGAATCCCCTCCCTTTAACTCGGGGCACATAGCGGACGGAGATGAGAAATCCATTTCAAGATGCTTAACTATACATTCATTGGAGCCATGCCAAAGCAGCAGAGACAACTAGCTAAATAAGTCTGCACAACAGCACTAGAAGCTACTGCTTCTGCCTCTCTAGGCTTCGCTATTGCTCATGACCGGTATGTGGATCTTTCTGTGTAGTGGTCGGCCTTCTAGAATGCCTCTTTACTTTAGTTTGATCTAATATTTTCAATGCCTCCTTCCTTGCCACCAACGTACGCTACTAGGAGAGTAGGAAGCTACATTGCTTTCATTTTAGAAACGTACGGTAGCTTCAGCGCCCTTTTTGCTTACTAAAATTGATGTGAATGATCGTGATAGTTCTTTAAATCTTAGTCTCATTAGACTTGTCACTTAAACAAGGTGATTTTCTCCAATTTGACCTAGATGGCAAGCATTACATGATATTTTACATAAAAAATCTGCATCTTACACACCATAACAAAATAATTTGACTGAAGGAAAAAGTTACATTCTTGTAGGATTGATAAATTGTATGATTATGCATGCAAATGCACCTTTGAATTCATGGGTGAAACTTTACATATATTATTTGTTTATTTTTACAAAATTGAATCATTTCTAAAAATAACTAATCTCTACTCATATGAGTTATAGAAAGGATGAAAATCTAATTTAACATACCTAAAAGTGTGGAGGATTTTATTATAGAGTTCCAGACATTAAGAGGACTAAATTAGGTAATCAGGTAATGAAAGTTAGTTTTTGTTGGTCATGCCGAACATTGCAAAGCCTGTAGATTTCTCAATATAGAATTCAACACAATTGTAGAATCTCGTGATGTAAAAATTTTTAAACAAAATTTTCGTGCATATTCTAAGGGTGTAGGGACTAAAAATTCTAAATCTAATTTTGATATAGAATTAGGGCAAAAGAATAATATCAAAAGATATACAGCTCCCAATGAAGAGCCTAGAATGAGTCAACTTGAAAAGAAAAATGCTTAAATCAAGACCACATTTCACCGGAATATATTATTTTCTTAGTACAAAGAGATAGAAAATCGGCTACATATAAAATGCCTATGGCATTTAATATAGAGGCTAACCCTAAAATCATTACAGAGAGCATTAGTTCAAAAAATGCTACATTCTGAAAGGAAACCATCAATTATGAGATGGATTCACTTATGTCCAATAACACTTGAAGATTAGTTGATTTACCACCGGGTTCAGAATATATTGGTTGCAAATAGTCTTTAAACGAAAGTATAATACTGACAACTCAATACAAACTTTCAAAACAAGATTGGCAGCCAAAGGTTTTAGCCAAAAAAAAAAGTGTTTATTATTTTGACACATATGCACCTGTGGCCATAATTACTTCTATAAGAATTCCCGTGGCATTGGCTTTTATTTGTCACATACACATCCATCAAATGGATGTAAAGACTATTTTTCTAAATGGTGATGTAGATGAAACAGTGTACATGGATCAACTTGAAGGATTTGTCCTTCTTAGAAATGAAAAAAAAAATGTAAAAGTGACATGAGAAAATCAGAGTTTTGTGAATTTTAAAGATTAGGTAAAAAAAAGAGAGAAGGCTGATAAATAGACGCAAAACAAGACATAAATGGGGCTCCTACTTGTGAATAAAAGGTGAAGAAGGGTGGCGGCTCCCTCGGAAGATCTTTCAATGGCGCGATTGGTTGAGAACTTGGCATCATCATTTCCATCCATGAGCTGTAAGAAACTTCCCTATGCTTTTAGATGAAATCCTGGCCAAGTGATAGTTGAACTTTATATTTGATTGCGAATTCTATTCTTTTTACTCGATGTGTATAACTCTTGACAAATTTTACATTTTTTATATAATAAATATTTTGGATTTGATATTCGTTTTTTGTAATTGCGAGCATCGAGTTATACAATATTTTCTTTGTGAACATGACATAGATGTGAGATAGGTTTTGTTTTGTAAGAACAAGTTGTGCCGAATTTATTGAGGACAATCTGTACCGCCGAAAACAATCTATGTCAAGTTTAGGTTTCGTTAATTTTCTTGAAATGTCCATCAGGGCTTGTAACCATAACAAATATTGTGTGAGTGAATAGTTTAGGTTGGTATTCGGTATAAGTTCATTGTTGCAAAGTTAGAGTGGATTCGAAACCCTAAGACTTTTCATACTTAGATATCTTTTAAATTAGTTTTTGATTATTTTATTTATTCAATTCAATCTATCTTATAAATTTAATTATCTTCTATTTCAAATTAATTTTAAAAACTAATATGAGAATATCGCAACTTTGTCTATTTGTTCATGTTTGAATGATACCTGGTATTAACCATTGTTTTACCAAAAAAATAGTTAAACTTAGGATATAAATATTTATTTTTAGTGCGGTACAACACACATCAGTATGTTTTAAAATAAGCACCTAAACAATGGTATCAGAAACTTAATTCATGTCTTTTAGTTCATTATTTTAGACACAATGGTGCTAATAAATAGATTTACTCTAATTAAGTTCACTAAAGAGTACGGTGTGATTGCACTTACCTCCTCCGAGATGTAAATTTATTACAGAATTTTTTTTTAAAATTTTTAAAATTACACTGTCCTCCCTTATTAAATATTGTCTGTTAACTTCGTTAACGGAAGAAATACATTTATTTATTTACCCCTTTATTTTTTTGACTGGCTTCTCTCTCTCTCTACTGGATTCTCTCTCTCTCTCTTCAAATTCTTATCTCTCTCTTCCTCCTCCACTAGCTCCACCGAATCTACATCTACCCCATTCGCCACCACTTCGAAACCCTTTTCTCTGCCACACTTTCTCTCTTTATAATCTCTCTATCTCTCTTCTCTTTAAACATCCATCAAATTACAGTTTACTCATTTTGATCCTAATAACCAAACGATTAGTA
>JAULJZ010000023.1:3861898-3893475 GCA_032270985.1 Heliamphora pulchella
ATTTTTGTTGTTATTTTATATTTTATTAATTAATTGTATATAAATATCTGATTTTGGATGTTCATGTGTCAAACTTTAAATTTTTAAGACTTTTTGCTGTACTATGGGCAAAATGATCATTTTACCCTATTTATGAGAATATTTTATTTTTAATTTAATATTTTATATTATTTACTTAGTTTAAGTTATTCTGAGACTTTTCTAAGTGGTAGGGCTTTACCTCGGAGTATTTGGTCTCTTTTAGGATTTTTGGGTTAAATTTTCCGTGTTCATGCAGCGACCTAGGTTTTTATTATCTATCCGTCGCTAATACTAGGGTTTGAGCCGGGTTATTACAATCTTGGTGGTTACTACTAGGGTTTGGACCGGGGTGTTACAGGAAGTGCCTCCACTTCCAATGAACTCAAAGATTTATCTGCTAGCTGTCTGTTTATCAGTTTTAGATTAATATGACCTAAGCGTAAGTACCAAAAAAATACTTGGTTCATTAAAAAAGAAAACTTTCTCTTATATGATAAATTAGATGTGTTATTTAATTCAGTTAGTTGCAGTGTATGAGAGATAAGAGATACGACATACAGATTATCCATCAATGTACCAGAATAAATAAAATATTTATTTTTCTTCACAACCATAGAGTCACCAAAATGAACAGAATATTTGCTCTTTATTAAGCTCGAGACTGAAATAAATTTTTTTCTAATCGAAGGTACATAAAGATAATCTTTCAGAAGAAGTATCCTAACTCTACTAAAACTGAAAGTGGCATCTCCTATTGCAACTGCTATCACCCTTGTATTATTGCCCATGTGTAGGTATATTTTTTCCATCACGGAGCTGCCTAGTTTCCTGGAATGAATGCAAAGAATTGTAGACATGATTAGTGGCTCCCATATCTACATACTAGGTATTGGTAGATAATACAGCTAAACATATTTCAACCACTAGTGAATAAAAATTACCTGGTTTGTTTTGCTTACTAAGAAAAATAGAACACCGCTTTTTCTAATGCTCAAACTGGTTAAAGTGATAGCACTTGCCTCTCGGCTTCTTCACACCTTCTTTTAGTCCCTTAACTGCTTTTGGAGCTGTGCTTCCCTATGTCTGAACCTTTTTCTTCTTCTTGTATTTCGACTTAGATGAAGAACCTTTCTCAACCACATACACAGAACCTGGCTTCCTAAGAACACCCTCACCTGCTTGAAGTTCCAGAAGAAGTTCTGCCAATGAAAAGCTGAGCTTGCCCATGGTGTAGTTTAGGCAGAACCACTTAAAACTTTCAGGCAGTGACTGGAGTATGATATCAACATGGGTTTCTTCGTTAATTTCAGCTCTAAGGATCTCAAGTTCATTCAGAAGACTGATCATCTTTAGAACATGATCCCTAACTAGGGTGCCTTCAGCCATGTTTTCATTCATTAGAGACATCATGGTCACCTACCTACCTAGCAACACAATTTTGATCCCCAAATATTTTTTTGAGGTTCATAATCATGTCATAAGCACTGGACATAAACTGATATTGATGCTGAAAAACATTTGACATTGAAGCCAAAATGTAATAGCGAGCCATCTTATCAGTTTTCTTTCACTTCTGATGGGCTTAGGTTTTCGGTTCGGTTGCCCCCACATAAGATACTGTGGACATATCTCAGTTAATATAAACTTGTAATTCTCGGCAGTTAAGACAATATCCAAGTTCCATTTTTAGTCAACATAATTTGGTCTCATAAGTTTATTTTCTTTGAGTATTAAAGCGAGTGGGTTAAAAGCCATTGTAATCCTGAGAATTACATAATTAAAAAATACTATTAATTATGAGAAGCAATACTTTGAATTTATTTTAATTTGATTTTCTCTACTATTTTAAAAGAAATTTGCCAGCAGCCTAGTATCCTGCGAATAGCATACCTCGATGGAGGACGTCTACTAGCTATCATATGACCAAACAGGCCAATTCCTATTAATTTTACTATTTTGGCAACTGACCTTACTAAGTAAAATTAAATAGCTGATATAGTTTCAATCTAGTATAAAATAGTAATGACTCAGATGGAAAGGATACTATTATATACAGCTAAATGCTAACCATTACCTAATTCCTAATTAATCGTTTCGCAATGAACCCTTCAGATGGAGAAGTGATCCACACTAACAATTATCCAGAATTATCCCTACGGGAGGTTTGTATTGAAAATACCGCAATTAATCTGTCCGATCATGAGGAAGGCCTTACTGTCAATACGCAGGGTTTAATTGCATCACTTACAAACTAGTGATGGACACCACGGGATTTATCTATGAATAAATTTTCTCTCCCACTTAGATTTTTAAAATATTTTTTAGAGTTATAAAAATTCGTTTAATTAAAATAAATTTATTAATTTCAAAAATCACACGATTTGAAAAAATCAAACATCTTCTTATGTACACAATTCCAAAGATTTCGTTTTGCCAAATCATCTTTTGGTGTTTAAATGCGAAACAAATAAAATTTAATAAATGCACAGTTCTTCTTTGACTTTTCAGGTAAGGAATTGATTAAAGGTATTTATTTATTTTATTTTTTATTTCACATTTTTCAAAAAATAATAATTTATTTCGATTAAATATTTTTTTATTAAATTAATTCAAAATTCAAAATTAATTCTCACATTTTTTCAAAATATCTAATTTTATGAAAAATCATCTTAAACATAATATTTTGTCAAAAATAAAATATCTAAAGTTTTCTATTTATTTAAAATTAATTAATTAAAAAAAACTTAATTTTATTTTTCATTACAAAATATTTTAATTAAAACTAAATTTTTAAATTAATTAAATTAACAGAATAAATAAAACAGATATACAATCATTCACGTAATTCATATATATATAAACATGATATGCATATATTCCGATTTTATGATCAAAATGAAATGCTAAATCGTTCAATCTCCTGTAGAGGATAAACTATAATAATTCTCTTTCTTGTTAGTTTGTTATATCTTGATTGCATTAGGCTACCCTGATACATTTTGATATACTCATATTATATCACAGTCTTTTATATATCAAAAAACTATCAAAAAAAAGCCCAGAAAAAGCCTCCACCGCCGGCGACAACAATGCCATTGCCGGCACCACCTTGCTGCCACCTTTAGGCGGCTTTTACCACCTAATTCGAGCTCTGTTTTCGATGAATTTTATACCGAAACAAATATTTTGAAAAATAAAAAATTTTTTATCAAAAATCAGCTAGAAAACTGCTCATAAAAAACTACCTAAAGCGGCGCCCGTTTGGGTTTTTTTCGATGGTTCTTTGACACTAGTTTTCTTTGAAAAAATAGCTCAAATATCCACCAACCTATTGCTTCAAAGAACACCTCAAAAATTGCCCCGAATCAGCCTCGAAAATAGCCCCGAACAGCACCGTTGCTGGCGCCGAAATGCTGCCTGTTTTGCCCCCTATTTGTGCACTGTTTGGCCCAGTTTTTTTCTTGTTTTTGGATAGTATTTTAAGGTATACTTGCTGCTATTTTATGCCTAAAAAATGCTCAAAAAATAGTACAGAAAATGGTCCCAAAGATTATCAAAATTATCGCCGAATCGCCGCCGACAAAGCCTCCGGTGGTGGTACTATTTTGCTGATTTTTTTCACTGTTTTTGACTTCTTTTTCACTACTATTTTTAATGCATAAATATTGTAGAAAATTTATTGAAAAAAACTATTTAAAATCGTTAAAAACTTACCGCGATCCATTACTCGTAAAAACTTGAAACCACCGCTGGTGCCGCCGCTTGTTCTTCGTGTTCTTTGATATATTTAACATATTCTTAAATAATCAAAATAGATATTTTAAAAATAAATAACAAGCTATTAAACCGATCCTATCTCCTGAAGGCTCACATTCGTTCTATCACGGTCAACCCCATGATTAAAAAATTAAATAACCATCATCCACGTATTCAATTAAACATGAAATAAATGACGATCATAAATCCGAGATTAGAACGCCTATAAAACCAAGTTATCATAGTTCTACAACTACCCGATCCCGATAATCGTAAATAAAAAATAAAACAACTCTGATACTAATTGTTGGAGGCAAAACTGTCAAGATCATTGTTTTAGCAAACGATTTTTGGTAAAAATTAACTGGATGGACAAATGCCGAAACGGGCTCCAGATAAAACTTTTGATGTCGAACCATCAAAATTAAAACTCATGTAACCAAAGTTAATTTAGAAGAATACATTTTTACCGGTTGAATCTTCAACTACGATTTGATTCTGAGTTGCATCTCCCAGCAAATCTTCTACTGTATTCCCTTATGTAATTCTCGATTGTAGTGGGGGTTACGGACTATCGAGAACTCACACCAGTAGAACCTGGACAGTTTTAGTCTCGAAAAACAAGTTGTGACGCCCTGTCCTTCGGGCGCGTCGGTACATACATAAATATAAATATAGGGATATACTAACCATACATTCATATTTACACACGATAGTTATTACATCATAAACGGGCTCTGAATTGTCCAAAATCACATAACTATTATAATTTCATCGAGAAAATTCAAAATTATCGCTAAGCATGGGAAAAACTGTATGTAAGAACAAAAGTAGAGATCTTGATTCTTCAAAAAGCGTTAGCTAGATCCATGTACTCTTGAAATTCACATTGTGCTTCCAACTCTTCTTCTCTCTCAAAAATTCCCTCCTCAAAGAACTCCTCCTCACCTGTGACACGAATGCCATGAGCCAAGACCCAAAAGCAAAACACTCTAACCTTCTAACTAATTTCACGGCACAAAATTCACCACAACACATACCATATAACACCCAGAACAGTTTATAGTCAAGGAGACAGACAAATTTATAACAGGGTAGCAGGTAAGTAAATAAACATGTGTGTATGAAATGCAGATGCCCAACCCAAAATGCACCCAGGTTATAATAGGGATTCCACGCCGGGAATCCCTAGAGTAGACTTAATGGGACTTGATCACCAAAGCTATCATCGCGCCTCGTTGCGAATAGTAACCACATCGCCTGGCTTCATGCCACAGCTGTTTTACTCTATGGTAACGGCATGGGGGCAGGCCAACCAATTATTCAGCCACCCTTATCTGGGCTGACCATTCCCACCTTAGGATGCGTGATGCTTTTGCCAATGTCAATCCAAAGTTTTAGAGAATTCAAGAGACGTTCATATTATATAAAGTACCAAGATGAGAGATTTAAGACAGCCATAATTGGGCTCTCTCTGAATTACCACCGTAGTGGAATTAGGTCAGCCGAATTAGGCTCTCTCCGAATTACCCAAAGTCAAAAAGCTAGCGACGAACCCATGGTGCCCAACAGTATCCACGATAAATCATTTCAAACATCGGGGATGGACTTTAATACATCAGGATGCAAGTGAAAATATCAATAATGTATGATATGAATCTCAAAAACAACCATCTATAGCATGGTATCAACTAGCATGGCAAGATTCAAGGTATAACACGCAAAACATAAAGTACAAGTATGTGAAGCATAAGCTATAATTCTCAAAATATGATTCAACAAGATAACATGAGTTCTAAACCATCATACATTTACTTAGAAACACTAATCAACTAATTCAAATTGATCATTATACAAAAACTCGGGTCTCGCAGCGAAGGTACTCAATTCACACTTAACAACTTTTAAGGCCAAAAATCAAGTATTAAATTAAAAGGGCCAACAAGTTTTTGGGGCATCTAGACTTAGAATTAAGATATAATTTTTATACACCATTTAGATAAAAATATTTCTACAACTCTCATTTTTATCACTAAGGCCAAATCCTAAGGCAAATGGGTGAACAATTCATCTTAAACAAAAACGGTTCAACATGTTTCTCAAGATTTTACCAACATTATGCTTCTGTTGCTCTCGATTTTGGGGTATCAAATGAAATCCACATGAGCTCCTTTTTTAGTATGTTCTAGTTTAACAAATCCCCTACAAGTTTAATCTTTAGAGCTAAGGGTAATTGTTTGAAACAAGTTAGACGTTTGACCATTTTAGAAAATAGGTTTCGTCAGCCGCTAAAACTCAGCAGAGCCGGTTTTGGACATAGGGTTTGAAATGGTTTTGGGATAACATCTCGAGGCTTTAAGGTGTGATTTTTGGGAAAAAAATACTTATATATGTTGGCTACAATGTTCATGTAGAACACCTTTGGAATAGATCACTAAAAATATGGTTTTTAGGCTACACAAAAATATGTAACAGAATGTTTCTTGGGGACTGAATCTCAATAGGGACTTTCAAAGGGGTTTTGACCTATCAGCACTAAATATTTTGTTCTCATTTTTTGTTGGTAGATAGATATACATGGTTTCTAAGATTTTCATGTTTTGACCAAAGTTTAAATCTCATCTTAAAATAGGGTTTCCAAGTCGATAGTGTTGACTGATCGGAAAATGGCACACTTTGGTAAAAATTGCAATGTCTAGATTTCTGGTAATTTAAATGAGTTGAAACCAAATTTGGATGAAAGATAACACAACACTATAACTCTGGACGTAAAGAACATGCTTAGATGAAGTTTCTACATTGAGGTGTGGCATTTCAAATCTCAGGGCAGAAACATCAAGGTTCTCAAAAATCAAGCATCTTAGGGTTCAAGTCCTTTACTTATGTCATGTCAAGTTTTTGTTCCATTTCTTAGCGTGCTTATGTTTTAGACTTTAATATCAAGCCTCCAGCACACTTATAGGTCATTAAAATCAAAGATAACAACACACAACAACATCTCATATCATTCAAGAACACAACAGTCCCAAATTTGTTACTACGACGCCTTTTCGATTTGATTTCGGTTCTTAATTTTTAGAGTGTTTAAAGGGATGGGTTGAGGGATATTTTGAGGGATCTTAGATACAATATTTAGAGGTTTTACTTACTTATTTAAGGGCTCAAGGGATGGTGGAGGATGGACTTGGACTTAGCTTTCGAAAATCTTCCCGGTTTCCTCATTTTCCTTACTTCTTCTTCCTCAAACTCTCCCAAACCCTCAAGATCAAAGTGTTTCTGGTTCCTCCCCCTCTCTTGGCCAAAAATTACATATAGAGAAGAGGTTGTTTGGCTCTCTCTATATAGGCAAAGCTAGGAAACATGTGGGAGACAAGGAAGTACAAAAAAGTTATTTTTTCTTCATTTTTCATAATGTGAATTGATTTTGATTTGAGTTGATTTAAGTTTCGATGGCTAGAATTCAGATATGGGTAAGCTAAATGTATCTAGGTGGCTATTTTTGGGACAAAAATCTGATCCCCCATCAATCAAAGGGTTTATCTCGATTTTTGTACCCCTACTTTGCAAGAAAATACATTAAAAGTTAATTTGATGTATCTTTTTGGTGTCTTTTCCTATTCAGAATTATTATTTTAGTATGTTTATGAGAAATATAATATTTCTATGTATTATCATAATTTTCATAGCAATTAATTAAATAGATATAGTCTTTTAAGTCAAATTAAGCTATTTTGACAATATATGACTTTTTGACTTATTTTGTTGTGTATGAACTTCAATAATGATTTGTTTGGTTTTTTTGACCTATAACACTATATTATTATGTATATTACTTGTTTAACAAGTATTGGATCATCATAATACTTAATTTAATATATTTCTCATCATTTAAAGCTAAAAAGAAAGCAAAAGTCACTTTTGGCACACTTCCCAAGGTGGTCGGCCACTAAGGGGTATTTTTGGCATTTTTGTGTTATTTTTTCCTTTGCTCCTTAATTGTACTTAAATCCTTGAGTTATGGTTTCCATATGTCAAAATTTAAATTTTTAAGACTTTCTATTGTACTAGGGGCAAAACGGTCATTTTACCCTATTTATGAGGATTTTTTATTTTTAATTCATTATTTCATGATATTTACCTCATTTAGAATGTTAAGAGATTCTCCGAGTGCTAGGGTTTTATTGCCTGTATTTTGGACCTTTTTAAGGTTTTTGGACTGAACTTTGGGTTTTTTGTTCAAGTCAGGGTTTTGAATCTCTTCTGTATTTTATGGCCTTGTAGACTATTCGTCACTAATACTAGGGTCCGAGTAGTGTTGTTATAATATACCCCCCTAAAAATAAATTTCACCCCCAAAATTTCGTATCGTACCTTAAACTGTGAATAACTGGGGATAACTTGCCTTCATGGCTTTCTCTCGTTCCCATGTTGATTCTTCAATTTTGTTGTGATTCCAAAGAACTCAAACGAGCGGAATGGGCTTTCCTCTAAGAACCTTGTCGCGTTGATCGATTATCCTTATGGGTTATTCTTCAAAGGTAACGTCCTCATCAACATGAAGTTCCTTCCAATCTAAAATATGAGCAGGATCAGGTTCGTACTTTCTCAACATCGACACATGAAAAATGTTATGAACACTGGCAAGCTACGGTGGTAGCGCCAAATGATATGCTACTTCTCCAACTTTAGCCAAAATCTCGAACGGTCTAATGAACCTTGGAGCTAATTTTCTTTTCCGGTCGAAGAGTATAACTCCTCGACGTGGTTGGATCTTCAAAAATACATGATCTCCTACTTCAAACTGTAGCGGTCTCCGTCGCTGATCAGCGTAGCTCTTTTGTCAGCTCTGAGCGGTGGCTAATCATTTCTGAATCAGTCGGATCTTCTCAGTAGTCTCTTGTATAAGATTTGGTCAAAAAAGTGCATTCTCTTCTGCTTCCTCCCAATAAAATTGGTGAACGACACAGTCTTTCATAACGAGCTTCATATGGTGGCATGCCAATACTGGACTAGTTGCTGTTGTTGTAAGTGAACTCGACCAACGGTAGGTGCTTCTCCCAATGTCCCTTGAAATCCATGACGCAAGCTCGAAGCATGTCTTCTTGCGTTTGAATTGTGCATTCAGATTGTCCGTCAGTTTATGGATGAAAAGCCATGCTAAAACAAAGCTCCGTTCCTAAAGCAGCTTGTAGGCTTTACCAGAATTGCGAGGTGAAATGCCGGTCTTGATCTGATACGATAGATGACGGAACTCTGTGAAGATGAACGATTTCCTCAACGTATTTCTGACTCAGGTTTTCAAATTTTTTTGGTTGTCTGAACAGGTAGGAAATGTGCTGACTTTGTGTGACAATCTACGATTGCCCAGATAGAGTCGTGTCATGCTGGTGACCTTGGTAATCCAGAGACAAAATCCATAGTGATGTGGTCCCATTTCCATTGAGGTATCTCCAGGGGTTGAAGGATTCCTCCTGGTCTTTGATGCTCGGTCTTCACTTGCTGACATGTAAGGCATTTGGCTACAACGCTTGCTACATCCTTTTTCATGCCATTCCACCAATAGTGCCTCTTCAAATCTTGGTACATCTTTGTTCCTTCGGGGTGGATCGCAAAGAGTGATTGATGATGTTCCTTCAGAATGTCTCTCCTTAGATCCTCGACATACGGTACGAAAAGCTTACCTAGGTATGTCAAATGTCTATGTTTGTTGACTACTCAACCTGGTTTCAATTCCTCCGTGATAAGGTGCCTCCGAATAAATTCAGATTCCTAGTCATACTTTTGGGCATTCATGATTTGCTGATGAAGATTTGTCGTTGCCACGGTTAGACCAAATAGTTCTCATCTCCCAATTCTGACAGTTGGAGTCAATATTCATTGAGAGTTCCCATCATGTTCCATTCCCTTACTGCTATTCCAGCCAACGTGCTCTTTATCCTCCGATTAAGGGCATCAGCTACTACATTTGATTTTCCCGGGTGATAGTTTAAAGTGAATTGATAGTCCTCCAGGAATTCCATCCACCGGCGTTGTCTCATGTTAAGGTCCTTCTGGGTGAATAGGTACTTCAGACTTTTGTGGTCTGAGAATAGTTTGAATTGTTCTCCGTAAAGATAGTGCCTCCATAACTTTAGTGTGAAAACCACGGCTGCAAGCTCTAGGTCGTGAGTAGGGTCATTTTGCTTGTGAGGTTTCAACTGTCTTGACCCATAAGCTACTTACTACCTTACCGTTTTGCATCAGCATGTATGCTAAACCTTCCTTAGATGCGTCGCAATACACTGAATATCCAACCTCTCGCTCAGGTATGATTAGGATAGGAGCACTAGTCAATCTTTTCTTAAGCTCCTTAAAAGCCGTTTCACACTGATTGCTCCATTCAAACTTCACTCCTTTTGTGTTAATCTTGTCATTGGTCGCGCCAGTTTAGAGAAATCTTGGATAAACCTTTGATAATATCTAGCTAATCCCAGGAGACTACGAATTTCAAAGACGTTCTCGGGTGGCTTCCAATCCAAAACGTCTTCTGCTTTGGCCAGATCCACAACTATCTCTTCTTTAGAAACCACGTGTCTTAAAAACTTCACTTCATGTAACCAAAATTTGCACTTACTTGCCTTCGCATAGAGTTGTGAATCCCTTAGTCTTTGCAAAATAATCCTTAAATGCTGCTCATGTTCTTCCTCAGTCCTTAAATACACCAAGATGCCGTCTATAAAAACCACTACAAACTGGTCGAGGTAGGGCTGAAAAAGTCTATTCATCAAACTCATGAAAACTCCTAGGCATTCGCCAATCCAAAAGGCATCACCACGAACTCATAGTGTCCATATCGAGTTCTAAAGGTTGTCTTTGGAATATCTTCCTCTTTGACTCGCAGTTGGTGGTATCCTGAGCGTATATCGATCTTTGAGAAACAGGTTAACCCTCGAAGCTGGTAGAAGAGATCGTCTAAGCGGGGTAAAGGGTATCAATTTTTTATCGTTACTTTGTTCAATTGACGGTAGTCGATGCAAAGACGTAAGGTTCCATCCTTCTTCTTGGCAAATAATGGTGGTGCTCCCCACGATGATGTACTTGGACGGATAAAATCCTTATTGAGTAATTCTTGAAGTTGATCCTTTAATTCTCTTAGCTCAGCAAGAGCCATCCGGTGTGCTGCAATCGAAATCAGTGCAGTTCTAGGTTGGAGCTCTATCGAAAACTCGACCTCACGGTGTGGGGCTAAACTAGGTAGCTCCTTCGAGAATACATCTTCATATTCACACACGACTCGTGGTAACTCAGGAGTTGGTGAGACTTTTACACTAGCAAGCAGGCAGGTTAATCTTCCTACAAAGTTAATCGATTCGCTCTTTTTTGCACTACTCGGGGTTAAGATTTTGCGTCGTTTTCCTTGAATTCGAACGGTAGTTCCATCCTCTGCTTGTGCCCATATTTTCTTTTGTCGGTAATCCATGATAGCACGATGTCCAGAGAGCCAATTCATTCCCAAAATCACATCGTACCCGTTAAAGTCCATTACTAGTAAGTCGCAAGACATAAGGGTGTCGACTACTCGTAACGTACACGCTCTACAAATGGAATCTACTCGTGCTAGACTTCCTAAGGGTGTGATAATGCTTAGGGTTTGGTCTAAGGCCTCAGGTTCCAAGAACAAAGATTTCATGCAGGCTAAAGATATAAAGGAATGAGATGCTCAAAATCAAACAGCACTTTCACTAAGGTATTAAACAATATGAATATACCTTGTATGACCTGGGTGTCCTCCTCCTTCTCTTCCTCTTGCAAAGAAAAGATACGCCCTCTTATAAGCTGGTTCCTATTGTTGTTCCTATTGTTCCCGTTCCTTATCCCATTGTTTGAACCTCTCTGGGGTTTCTGATTTCCATTGTGTGGTGGCCTTCCTCTTCCATTCGGTGGGTTAGCTGCTGGCGTAGCAACTTGAACAGGTTGTGGGTATCTTGACAATGGGTTCTAGGGTTGATTATTCTGATTCCTCTGTTTCAGTAGTGGACAGTCTATTCTCTTATGTCGTGGTTGGCGACATCCGAAGCATACCACAGATGTTACCGAGGGATTCCTCGATTGCCCTTGTCTGTACTCCTAATAGTACGGCTTCTTAGGAATAAATACTCTGTTGCTCCTCATAGGCCCTCCAGAGCTGGTACTTCCCTTCTTTTGGTTCCAAATCTTCTTTGAATCGGCCAGATCGATTTCATCAAGCAAAGCGGCCTGAACTACTTGAGTGTATGTAGGGAGTTGCAGGCAAATCACCCTGGTTCGAACAAATGGCTCTAGGCCCCACTCAATCTTCCTTGCCTTATATTCCTCATTAGGTACTAGAGATGCGGCAAAGCGACTTAACTCCTCGAAACGATTCATGTATTGTGTTACTGTCATCGAGCCTTATTTAAGATCCATGAACTCACGACCTTGTGCTTGACGGAACGGGCCTAGGAAATACTTTTCCAAGAACAACTCCTCAAATTAGTCCCAAGCTAGAGCTGCCACGTCCTCTATGTTGTTGATTAAGGACCACCAATGATCCGCTTCTCCTTCTAGTAGGTGTGCCGCCAAGGCTACGCGCTCTGCTTCGTCCTGGACTCCTATAGAGTTAAACAACTTCTTAATAGCCCTCAGCCACTCTTCTGCTTTCCTAGGTTATGTTCCTCCTCTGAACGTCGGGGCTCACTATCTACCCATCTCAGATAAGAACCACGCTCGGTCACGTACGATAGGGCGGTTGATGCTAGCAGCTAGTTCTCGTATTACTTGGGCTAATCCCGGCACTTCATTGTCTATGGGTCCGTTTGCTTATCGGTGATTTGGTCATCTACCAGCCATCCTAAAAAAGAAAGAGTTATGGTCTTGTAGATTATTTTAGTTCTTGATTATTTCTCGTGTTTTGGGATCTTGTGGAGTTAATACAGGGTTGCAAAATTACTTATAGAGATTTAACAGTAATGTTTTCATTTCATCTCAATTCATAATTGGTACAATATTTATCAAGTAGTTCATAAAATATGTATACAATCACTTAAACAAGTACAACACTTAAACAAAGAGAAGTACAACACCTACACTAGGGTCTAAGCAAAGAGATGCGGGTAGAAATGCCAGACAATCGCCTTGCGTTCCCACGCTGCGTTGTATATGTTAAAGCTGCGCTATAGCACCTCGACATGCCAAGCATTGGTTGGTCTCATCCTCATCTTGTTTGTTATTACCGTCGGAACCTCCTGATATATCTCTGAGTTGTCAAAGTCAATGGCTGGGTCAAGTGGATTGATGATTCTTATTTCATCCTTCGGTCTCTAGCGCTGCATCCATTATGTGGTCAGCAAATCTTCGAGTCGGGCCTTAAATCCTGGGGGAAAGTCTAAATGGTAGATCATTCTGTTATACTTCTCGAGCACTCGTACAGGTCCTATGAAACGGAGAAAGGTCTTCGGTTTCTTCCACAAGCACATCTTATCCAAGAAAATTTTGGCGTATACCCTTTCTCCCACATGATACCCTCGATTGTCTTGATGACCAAAGTATATAGCAGCATTGACGACCTCATCCTCATCAGACCCAAGTGCAGGTACTTCAAGCTTGTCGTACTGAAAAGCAATGGCTCCTTCTTCTTTGTCCTCATCCTCGTCTTCGTCCTCGCTGTCCGCATCGTAATTAGCCTCATCCTCACCTTCTTTGGCTTCCTTGACCTCTTCTTCTTCATCACCCTGCCACTCTCCTAGGAAAAACCACGCTAAAAAGATAACTTCAATCGGTTCTTATTCCTCCACGGCCACCTTTTTCGGGTCCTCTTCCAGATCTGAATCTTCGGGGTCCTGCGTCGGCTATGGTCCTCCTGCTGGTTCAGCGTTGGATGCCATCCTACTACGACGAGAAACTTAGGGTAAGGCTTTTAAATTGTTAAAATTATAAGTGATAAGTTAATAATATAGACTTTCTACAGAAAATCTACGCTACAAAACTCGTGGTCTCCCATAACCCAAGGCTTGAAGGTTCACTAAATCTAAGCTCTAATACCAACTGTAACTCCCCGTCCTCCGGGCGCATCAAGACATACATAAGTATAAACATAAGGATATACTATTCATGCATTCATATTTACATACGATACTTATTACATCCTAAACGGGTTCTAAGCTGTCCAAAATTACATAACTATTATAGTTTCATCGAGAAAATTCAAAAATATCGATAAGCATGGGAAAAACTATATGTAAGAACAAAAGTAAATATCTTAATTCTTCAGAATGCGTCAGCTAGATCCATGTGCTCTTGAAATTCACCTTGTCCATCCAACTCTTCTTCTCCCTCAAAGATGACCTCCTCAAAGAACTCCTCCTCACCTGTGGCACGAATGCCATGAGTCAAGATCCAAAAGCAAAACACTCTAACCTTCTAACTAATCTCACGGTACAAAATTCATCACAACACATACCATATAACACCCAGTATAGTTTATAGTCAAGGAGACAGACAAACATATAACAGGGTAGCAGGTAAGTAAATAAACATGTGTGTATGAAATGCAGATGCCCAACCCAAAATGCACCCAGATTATAATAGGGATTACATGCCGGGAATCACTAGAGACTTAATGGGACTTGATCACCAAAGCCATCATCGCGCCTCGTTGTGAATAATAACCACATCACCTGGCTTCACGCCACAGCTGTTTTACTCAATGGCAATGGCGTGGGGGCGGGTCAACCAATTATTCAGCCACCCTTATACGGGCTGACCATTCCCACCTTAAGATGCGTGATGCCTTCACCAGTGTCAACTCAAAGTTTAAGAGAATTCAAGAGACGTTCACATTATACAAAGTACCAGGATGAGGGATTTAGGACAGTCATAATTGGGCTCTCTCTGAATTACCACCGCAGTGGGATTAGGTCAGCAGAATTAAGCTCTCTCCAAATTACCCAAAGTTAGAACACTAGCGACGAACCCATGGTGCCCAACAGTATCCACGATAAATCATTTCAAACACTGGGGATGCACCCAAGGTGTATAAACCAAATTTATTACACCAGGGATGCACCCAGGGTGTACAAGGGGAATACATCCCAAAACATTTTTAAAAATGGCAACTAGGGACGCCCTAGACTTAGAACCAAAAAGAATAATCTCAACACAGCCCATCCCAACAACGGTTAGCACAAATGGACTCCAATATGCCAGGATGCAAGTGACAATATCAATAATGTATGATATGGATCTCAAAAACAACCATCTATAGCATGGTATCAACTAGCATGGCAAGATTCAGGGTACAACGCGCAAAGCATAAAATATAAGTATGTGAAACATAAGTTACAATTCTCAAAATATGATTCAACATGATAGCATGAGTTCTAAACTATCATACATTCACTTAGAAACACTAATATACTAATTCAAATTGATCATTATACAAAAACTCGGTTCTCACAGCGAAGGTACTCAATTCACACTAAACAACTTTTAAGGCCAAAAATTAAGTATTAAATTAAAAGGTCTGACAAGTTTTTGGGGTATCTAGACATAAAATTAATCAATGATTTTTATACATCATTTAGATAAAAATATTTTCTACAACTCTCATTTTTATCACTAAGGCCAAATCCTAAGGCAAATGGGTGAACAATTGATATTAAAACAAAAATAGTTCAGCATTTTTTTCAAGATTTTACCAAACTTATGCTTCTGTTCCTCTTGGTTTTGGGGTATCAAATGAAGTCCACATGTCCCCATTTTTTAGTATGTTCTAGTTTAACAAGTCCCCTACAATTTTTGTGTTTAGAGCTAAGGGTAGGTGTTTGAAACAAGTTAGACTTTTGACCATTTTAGAAAATAGGTTCTGTCAGCCGCTAATACTCAGCAATGCCGGTTTTGGACAGAGGGTTTGAAACTATTTTGGAATATCATCCGGAGGCTTTAAGGTCTGATTTTTGGGCAACAAGTACTTCTATATGTTAGCTACAACGTTGATGTAGACCAGATTTGGAATAGGTCACTAAAAATAGGGGTTTGGGGCTACACAAAAATAGGTAACATAACGTTTCATGGGGACTGAAACTCAATAGAGACTTTCAAAGGGTTTTTACCTATTAAAACTCAATATTTTGTTCTCATTTTTGGTGGGTAGATAGATATACATGTTTTCTACAACTTTCATTTTTTTACCAAAGTTCGGATCTCATCTTAAAAAAGGGTTTCCAAGTCGGTGGTGTTGACTGATGCAAAAATGACACACATTGGTAAAATTGTAATATCTTGGGTTCTGGTTATGAAAATGAGTTGAAACCAATTTTGGATGAAATATAACACAAGCATCTAACTTTGGGCATAAATAACATGCGTAGATCAATTTTTTACATTGAGTTGTGGCATTTCAAATCTCAGGGAAGAAACATCAAAGTTCTCAAAAATCAAGCCTCTTAGGGTTCAAGTCCTCTACTTATGTTATGTTATGTCAAGTTTTTGTTCCATTTCTTAGAATACTTGTGTTTTAGACTTTAATATCAAGGCTCCAACACACGTAGAGTTCATCAAACTCAAAGATAAAAGCACACAATAACATCTCATATCATTCAAGAACACAACAGTCCCAAATTTGTTACTACGATGCCTTTTCGGTTTTATTTTGGTTCTTGATTTTTAGAGTGTTTAAAGGGATGGGTTGAGGGATATTTTGAGGCATCTTAGATACAAGGTTTAGAGGTTTTACTTACTTTTTTAAAGGCTCAAGGGATGGTGGAGGAATGACTTGGACTTATCTTTCGAAAATCTTCCTGGTTTCCTCTTTTCCTTCCTTCTTCTTCCTCAAACTCTCCCAAACCCTCAAGATCAAAGTGTTTCTGGTTCCTCCCCCTCTCTTGGCCAAAAATGACATATAGATAAGAGGTTGTTTGGCTCTCTTTATATAGGGAAGGCTAGGGAACATGTGGGAGACAAGGAAGTACAAAAAAGTCCTTCTTTCTTCATTTTTCATAATGTGAATTGATTTTGATTTGAGTTGATTCAAGTTTTGATGGCTAGAATTCAGATATGGAGAAGCTAAATGTAGCTAGGTGGCTGTTTGAGGGACAAAAATCTGATCCCCCATCAATCAAGGGATTTGTCTCGGTTTTCGTGCCCCCACTTGCAAGAAATTGCATTAAAAGTTAATTCGATATATCTTTTTGGTGTCTTTTTGTATTGAGAATTATTATTTTATTATGTTTTTGAGAAATATAATATTGTCATGTATTATCATTATTTTCATAGCAATTGATTAAATTGATGTAGTTTTTTAAGTCAAATTAAGTTATTTTGACAATATATGATTTTTTAACTTATTTTGTTGTGTATGAACTTCAATAATGATTTGTTTGCTTTTGTTGACCTATAAATCTATATTATTATCTATATTACTTGTCCAACAAGTATTGGATCATCATAATGCTTAATTTAATACATTTCTCATCATTTAAAACTAAAAAGAAAGCAAAAAGTCACTTTTTGGCACACTTTCCAAGGTGATCAGACACTAAGGGGTATTTTTGGTATGTTTTATGTTAGTTTTTCCTTTGCTACTTAATTGTACTTAAATTCTTGAGTTAGGATATCCATATGTCAAAATTTGAGTTTTTAAGACTTTTTGCTGTACTAAGGGCAAAACGGTCATTTTACCCTATTTATGAGGATTTTTTATTTTTAATTTATTATTTCATGATATTTACCTCATTTAGAATGTTAGGAGATTCTCTGGGTGCTAGGGTTTTATTGTCTGTATCTTGGACCTTTTTAGGATTTTCGGGCTGAACTTAGGATTTTTGGTTCGAGTTAGGGTTTTGAATTTCTTTCGTATTTTATGGTCTTGTGGACTATCCGCCACTAATACTAGAGTCCGAGCAGGATCGTTACACAAGTTATGAAATTGGTTTAGCCTACCCGCATATTTATAGGGCTATAGTACCTGCAGGGACCTGTGGAGTAATTATGTATAAGACTTCTAGTGAAACACAAACATCTATCGGCGGTTTCTGCAATTAAGCAAGTCTCATAGCGGTTTCTACAATTATAAAAAACTAGCACCAATTTCTGCAATTTGCATAAAATACTGAATTACAGTTTATACCACTAAAGAACTATAATTGCACTTTGACCCATAATCTCAAGACCTTCTTGCATTAAGCTCTTGTTATTAAATGCTTATCATTTCTCCCCATGTCAAGATTCTCGATACCCGCCATTTAAATTTAATTATTGAGAATTTAATTTAATCAGTATCTTGAAATTCCTTAATTCCTTTCGCTTAACTTATTTGACCGTCGGATAATCAAATTCATCTGTAGGGTTTGGCTTGAACAAAACTTATAAGGTTCCTTAAGGGGTATCGTCAATTCCGATCTTTCGAAATGTGATATCCATCAATAATTAATATTCACCGTATAAATAATACGCTATCTAACTCACCAAAAAAATAAACCCATATAAAATCGCACCCTTTAATGAATTAAAAAAACGAATATTAAATATACGCAAATCAATAATTATTCCAGAATTAAGAATATAAGTATTATTCATAATAACCTTGGAGTGTGAATTAATTTATATAGTTAATATAAAATTAATTAACTCAATGTGTCCCGTTCAATACACACAAAATCTACTAGCATAGAGAGTCGGAACAATAGACGACGCTATTATCTGTTTTCGTAACTAAGACAAGCCTACTAAAACTTTGTGCTACAGTCGTACCGATGGTATGTCCATTTCTATCTAAACTGTGAACATAAAACTTATATTCTGCAAGAACCTAAAATCTGATCTTTTGTGTGTAAGTCGTACTCTACACACTAGATTAAATACTCTATAGAATATGGACATCCATGCATAACATTAAAGAAATGATACACATACATTACTCATAATGATTCTCATAAAATAAAAAATTAATTTATAAAATTAAATACTAAAAACGTGATTTTTTGTATACCAACCCTAACACCGACGTGCCTGAAAGACGGGACATTACAGTTGGTATCAGAGTTTAGGTTTAGTAAATCTTCAGGCCTTGGGTTATGGAAGACTACGAGTTCTGTAGCGTAGAAACTCTATAGAGTGTCTATACTATTAATTTATCACTTATAATTCTAAAAACCTAAAAATCATAGCTCAAGTTTCTCTTCATAATCGTCTCTCATCTTCGGATGGCGTCCGACGCAGAATTGGCTGCGGAACCAAGGATAGCACTTGAACCAGAAGACTCAGACCCCGAGGAAGAATCCATTAAAGAACAAGACCCAATAGACGTATTTACGTTAGTATGGATGTTTCTGGATGAGTGGCCATTTCATGAAGGAGTAGAGGTCAAGGAAGTAGGAAGAGACTAAGAACTAAGTGAGGTAGGAAATGAAGTAGATGTTGAGGCAGAGGATGAGGAGGAGCCTGAGGATGATGATAGCGAGAACGAGGAGTGAGCCATCGCTTTCTTTTATGATCCACTAGAGACACCACCGCCCGAATTAGATGATGACAAGAAAATAGATGCAACAATCTACTAGAGCCACCAAGACTATTACAAGGACTACCATATTGGCGAATGGGTTTATGCCCGAGTATTCCCAGAAAGGACAAAGAAATGGAGGAAGCCAAAATCTTTCCCTCGATTTATAGGTCCGTTAATGGTTCTGAAGAAACACGACGAAACAGCATACCGAGTGAAAGTACCGCCAGGGTTTAAGGAGCGATTCGGAGACTTGGTAAAGACCTGATGGCTATTGACTACAATGCCGAAAGATAAACGAGGGATCGTTGACCCATATAGCTCAAATATCAACTTCGATGATCTGAAAACTTATGAAGAGGTACCGGTGGCCATAAAATACAGAGCTCATAGGGGCCAAGGAATATTTGGTATGTGGAGGTCCAGTGGCATTACTGCGACATTTACGAAGCAACTTGGGAATGAGAGGCAATCATTTGCCACTTCTATCTGCATTTGTTTATATAGGCTTTAGTATGCTAGGCGTTGTATTTTTTTTCTTTTGTTTGAAGGTTGTGTGTATGTTATGCGAACGTTTTGAAAATCTTGTACCAGTTATGTGTTTAAATGAAATGCAAATGTTTGTTGTTGAATTGTTCACAAGTGATCTCATGATCTCAAACTAAATTCCACAAGATCCCAAAATATGAAAACAATCAAGAATTTAAGATAACTCCCAATTCTCAACAGTCCCCTAGGATGGAAGATAGACGATTAAACCACCGACAAGTTAACGAATCCTTAGATGATAAAGCAGTCGGAATAGTCTAAGTTTTATGGAAACCACCGTTAGAACCCCGCAACTTCACCCTTATGAGTTCCCTTCTCAAACCCTTGTGCCAACGCTCATACCCCATTTGAAGCTCTTGAGTACCCTTCTTTCTAATATCACTGGTTCTGAATGTTCGGCATTGCTGAAATCTTTTGCCCTCGTTCAGTTCCCTCGATCCTGATACCACACTTGTGTGCAGTAATTTTGTAAATTCTTTATTTACTCTTGAAATCCCAACTCGGGGAGTCGACTTGGATGCTTGAATTGAAGTACGTTAAGCCAACGTAACTTCAAGATAAATATCTAGTTGAACTACCCATTGATTAAACATATCTTTTGTCAAGGTCTGATGTTGCACAGATTGGTCCCAAGAACATCCCATTTTGTAATCATCATTAGTTGTTGATCTCTTATCTCCAATGCATCTAAGCCTCAACCGACCTCTCAATTTGGGTAAACGGTGATTGTCTTAGCCTTGACCCCTACCTTAATCCAATCTATTTTTGAACCATTTGGGATTCTACCCTAAGCTGTTATAACCCCGATTATAACTCGTGCTTATACTATTCAAAATTCTCAGCTAAACACTTACCCATTAACCGCCCTATGATCGCTTTCCTTGAGACTATCCTTATTGAACCCTGCACATGTTTATGCCTGTCGACCTTCAAAACCTTGCCTCGTAAATCTGTGAGTAACAACGATCGTTACGATATTACGTCATTGGGTTTTAGCGCTTTCACGAAAAACTAGGACAAGGCACGGGAACCTCTAAACACCTCTTTAAATCATGAGACAAATCTTTTCTCAACATTACGACTTAAAATACCTGTCAACGTTTGCGTTTAACAAAGTTTTGAAGATTAAGATTCCCGACTGTAGGAATGGTTAAGTAAGGGTTTATTCAACTAACTATATCTTTTTAAAGGGACCTAACAAGTAGAACTTGCCAAGAGCAGTCTACAATTAGGGACAACAGTTTCACACCAAGGGACTTATGATACCACCATGTGATAAAACCAGACTAGTTCATAGCTGACCCACACATTCGATAAGTCGAGAAAGCAAAAGATTCGTATGGATAGTAGGGAAGTGGAAAACAAGAGAAAACCTTGAGCTTATGATACCCTTAGTATGCATCAATATTCACTCTGGCTTTTCCCACCAAAATGTTAGAATCCGAATCCTGCCGTCCTTACCTTTAATGAAAATTTTTGATAACAACCATGAGCATCAGGAGCCTGATGAAGAATTAACCATCAAATCATAATGGGTCACATGACATGATATTTACCTCAACCATACCTTTTATCATGTTTGTTTTACCCTAGAGTGACCAACCACGGGAGAAAAACAATCTAGTCTTTATAAGAGACATTCAAACCCTACGTACCAACACGTCAAGGACAAACGGTAGAAGCTAAGAGGAACGATACAACTCTTGGAAAGGATGGAATAGGAACGAAAGCATATGACTACGGACTTCATCACTAGGAGTATCAAGATCGCCTCAAGAACCGATAATATTCAGGTTACAATGGATCGCCTCACCAAAGCCGCTCGCTTTCAATTAATAGACCTTGCGACATGTCGGTAACTCCTAGTAAAAGTACATCCACGAGATTTTGCACCAACATGAGTTCTCTACTATACTCAATCGAGACCCGCATCTCACCTTCAGATTGATGGGCAATCCGAACGCACGATTCTTAACCATCAAAGGCATGTTAAGAGTATGCATAAGGGAAATTGAAAGAAATTCTTACCATCGATTAAAATCCTCTTACAACAACAACTCTCGATCCAGCTTTTGCAACCGTATGAGGTTTTGTGTGTAAAAATATTGCGAGTTATCATTGTACGAAATAGAAATCAAAGGGACTAATTGGTAGGAATAGATCTTTGCTAGTCAATAAAGTGAGACCTAGAGTCTAATACAAGAATTCATATAGAACCCAAGATAGTAGCCATGTGTTAACAATCTACAGTAAGAACGACAGAATCTCATCAGGTAAGACTTTTCATGCTAATGAACATGTTGTGTGTGCCTTCACCTTATAAGTAGAACAAACCTTATCGGACAATTTAATGACCCTTTTACCTTTTCTCCTTCTTAAAGATGGCGGGACAAAGACAAAACCATGGATGTTTAGTAAAAGTAAGTGGAACTGGAGAGGAAGTGGACGTCCCGAGCCTGGCACGAATGCTACAAGATCTAGTAGCCAATTTGGATCGATCACAAGGGAAGGCACCACGAATGGGATCATGGTACTTATCGGACCTAAGGATATAGAATATCCCACCACCTGAGAAGAAGAATTTTTCCCGAACAACAGAGGTTTGGATTAAGGCCACAAAATAACAACAAACAATAGTAAGAGCTTGTTATAAGTGCAACCAGCCAGGGCATAGGATGGCTCATTGCCCTCTAAAAAGTAAAAAAACCAATCGAGGAGGACCACTAAGGAACAACAAGAAGATCACACACTCAAAACCTTACGCACAAGATGACAGAGCAAGACAACTACGAAAAAGGGAGACAAAGTAGAAAGTCCGGACATAAAAAATTTGAGTGCCCACTGCCAAAGGGAATAAACTATAACAACCGTCAGCAAAGGCAAAGCTATAAAGATCAAACAAGTCTATTGCAGCAAGGGAAGAGTGGTTTGAAAAAGGTAGTGCAACCTGACCAACCAGAGAGAAATGAGTGGAGTATTCACCCTTCACAGGAGACAAAGAAGTAAGCATTGATGATCGAAGGTACGCCGCATTCGTAAGCTCTAAGTTATACGTTAGTTAAATTTGTTGCATCATCCCGGGAAAGGGTACTCTTGAAGGACAAAGGCTTTTAGGTCAACACTAGTCAAATAACTCTCGCATCACGGATGTGCAACGTGATCTTTGAAAATTGTGTAGTAATCGGTTTAAGAAATTAGTAAGATAAAACAACCACTACCCAAAGTGCTGAACGTATAAGCCCGGCCTTGTCCACACTCTCAATAAAGAATGACTCAAGTAAACATGGACACAATTTCAAAGAAAAGAGATGCAAGTAATCATCCACAACCTTTCGCACAAAATTTTGAGGACGAAATTTATTTTTAGGGAGGTAGATTGTAATGACTTGGTTCGGACCCTAGTTGTAACAACCCGATTTGTAATAACCCGTGTAAAGGCCTAGCCCAAACGATAGTATTAACGGCGGTTGGCCAACGAGATCTTACGTCGCTAAAAGGATGGAAACGCTAACTCAACCCGAAACCCTAATTTGATCTGAAAAATCCTAAAATGACCAAATACTCCGAGGCAAAGTATAATACTTATAGAAGTCTCATGACATCCTAAATTAAGTAAATAGCACGAAGTATAAGACTAAAAATCAAAAAGTCTCATAATTAGGGTAAAATGACCATTTTACCCCTAGTATAGCAAAAAAATTTTAAAACTCAAGTTTTGACACATGGACACCCAAAATTAGATATTTAGATACAATTAAGTAGCAAAAGATAAAATAATGACAAAAATACCCTTAAATGGCTTGTCACCTTGGGATTTGTGCATAAAAAGTCACTTTTTGCCTCTTTAGCCCACCAATGAGAAAAAGCTGTACAAATTAAACATTATTATAACCCAAAACTTTTTAAACAAGTAATATACATGATAATATAATAATATAGGTTAAAAAAGTAAACAAATCATTAATTAAAGTTCCTACATAATAAATAAGTCAAAAAGTTAATTCTTGTCAAACTAGCTTAATTTGATTTAAAAGTTTACATCTATTTAATCAATTGCTATAAAAATTATGATAATTCATGAGAATACTAAATTAGTCATAAACATACTAAAATAATAGATTTTAGTAGACAAAGACACCAAAAAGATACACTAAATTAATATTTTAGGTGTTTTCTTGCACAATTGGGCATCAAAACTTAGCTTAAACCCCAAATTAATGCAAAATAACTTTTTAACTGCCCCAAAGTAACCCTAGATGAAATCCCTGCTGCCCAAAGTTTTAATTTTCAAGTCTCAAAAGCCGCCCACCTCCAATGCAACCAATGAAAATTCATGAAAATTCAAAATTCTTACACAAGCCACTTATTAGGCTCCACTAACTAATGCCTATAAAAAAAACACCCTTAGCCCCTCTTTTCTTCATGATATTTTGGTGGAGAGAGAGGAGAGAAACTAGATGTAAGAGCTGTAAGTGTTTTTCAACTTGGAAGGAGAAGAAAGAGAAAAAATGAGGAGAATCAAGGAGGAGCCTAAGAGGTCTTGAAGGTCTAAGAGAGGCTCTAAAGCTAAGTCCATACATCATTCAACATTTAGAACATCAAACAAGTAAATAAACTCCTATAAAGCCTATGTTATTCTCTTATAGAATATCCCTCAACTCATCTCTATAAACACATCTAAGAATAACAATCTAAAAATTTATCAAAAAGGTGTTGTAGGGCCAAAATAGGGGTTGTTCATGTTTAGTTTATTGTTGGATATGGTTGCATGTCGATATTTTTTATTTTAACAACTTGTATGTGTTCTGGAACTTTGATATTTATGTATAGAACACATGCATGCAAAGAAATGAAGTCAAATCTTGATACACCATGAGCTAGGACACCAAAACCCTAAAAGACCTTATTTTTTGGTCATTTTTACTTTCTTCTCCAAACTTTGATTTATCATAACTAATTGTAGAACAATGATCTAAGTATGATTTTTGTGCCCAAACCTAGGTTTTGAAGTTAGCTTTCATACAAAATTAATTTGAAGTGATTTCACTCGGTAGAATTCAAGATATACCATATTTGCTAAAGAGTCAAATTTTGGCCACCCTGCATTGAAGACATAAACACCTTAGGTTAGAATGAGAACTGAGTTTAGGTTAAAATATGAAACTTGTAGAAAACATGTTTATCTTGCTATCCACCAAAAATGCACCTAAAATATGGAGATTTGATAGGTCTAAATACTCCTCAAAACCACTGTTGTAAATCTGTGACTAACAGAGCTCTCTGTCACATGTTTTTGTATGACCAGAAACCTTTGTTTTTAGTGACCAAATCCAAAACTGATTTTCATGAAAAGTGTAGATAACATATAAAAACTGGTTCTTTGTTGTAACCAGGTTCTGCTGAACCTTTTATAGCTAACTGAACCCATTTTATAAAATGGCCAAAATCGTTAACTTGTTCCAAATAACTAGTCTTAGCACTAAACATGAAATTTGTAGGGGACACATTAAAGTAGAACATATCCAAAAATTAGACCCATAGCACTTAGTTTGATGCCTTAAAATCGAGACCAATAGAGGCCCAAATTCTGTACATTTTTCTGTAAAAAGCTGAATTATTTTCTCTTAAATGAAATAAATAACCCATTTACCTTAGGATTAGACCTTAGTGTTAAACATAAAAGTTGTAGGAAATATGTTTATCTAATTGGTGTTCGAAAATTAGAACTTAACTCCATGTCTAAGTACCCCAAAAAACTGTTATGCTTTTTAATTTAACACTTGGACATTTACCTTAAATTGGTTAAGTGTATAGTGCCATGTCATATTGTGGGACTTAAAAATATAGACTTTAATTAAATTATGTTGGATGATTGGTGTATGAAAATGATTATTTGATTATTATAATCCATGCGACTAAGTTGAATCCATATCTTATGAATTATAGCTTGTGCTTCATATACTCATACTCCATGCTTTAACGAGTTGTATCATATGCTATACAATGCTTAGATGTCATGCATTAAATAGTTGTACACGAGACACATTTTGCACACCATGAGCATTACCATACTTGCATCTTGGCATATCGGAGTCCCTTTTGTACCTGTCATTGTGGGTTGGGTTATGTGAAAGTCATTCCTTATGTGGCTCTAAACCTAGGGCATCACTGGTTGCCAATTTTGAAAAATGATTTGGGAGATTGTTTATCAAGAAACGGGGTAGGGACCATCAGTTTGTCACTAGCATTCTAAGTTGGTAATTTCGACTTTGGGTTGACGCCAAACGAGGACCCTGGTCCTTATTGTGGGATTTTTGTGCATTATTTTGGTTAGCCAGAGGATAAGGATGTTAATGGCCCGCCCCCACGCCGTTGCAATTAAGTAAAACAGCTGAGGCATGATGCCAATCCAAGCGTTTACTATTCGCAACAAGGCGAGGATAGATTTGGTGACCAAATTCGCACAAAGTCTACTCTGAAATTTTTGGCGTGGAATTCATGTTATGATCCTGGATATATGTCGGGTTAGGCATTTGTATCACATTCATTTGCATCATGCACCTGTATACTTGTTCTTATATATGCTTACCTTGCCGTAATTGTTAAATTTGTTTGTCTCCTTGATTATAAATTATATTGGGCGTTATATGATATACGTTGTTGAATATTTTGTGGTGAGTTTAGTTAGAAGGTTTAAGGAGTTTGCTTCTGGGTTTTGACTCATGGAATTCGTGCCAGATGTGAGGAGAAAGAACTCTTTAAGGAAGTCCCACCCAACGGAGAAGGAGGTTTTAAAGAACAAGGTAAGTGGCAGGAGCTAGCCGACCCCGACAATGTAAGTTGATGAATTTAAAGTTCACCCCTTTTATTCTTTTTGTTCAGTTTCCATGGGCTCATTGTAATTTTTTTGTTAAATCTTTTGTAAAACTGTAATCGCTATGTATTTTGAACAGTTCTGAACTCTTAATGATGTAGTACTTATTATATGTAACTATGAATGAATGGCTAGAATATTCTCCTTAATTATACTTATGTATGTCCCGAAGTGCCCGAAAGACTGGGTGTCATAGGTGCACTGCAAGATGAGAACGATGGAAATCTCTTAACACATTATCGCGGCACGATTCTGGCACAAATACTCTCCCAGTAAACCTCAAACTCTGATCTGGCCTCACAACCCATCCCTTGGTGTCTCCTTTGCTGGCCACATAACCCCGAAATATCTAAGTTTCTTGATCTGTCTGCTGAGCCTCTAGAACACGGGCAATCAACGTAGGTCGCAAAACCACTAAAAATAAGGTCGCACCCTCCTCTGTCTCCCTCATACACAAATCAAACTCACCAACCTCCTCGAGCATGTCCCATTCTAGCATAGCAGTCGTCAACGATGATTTGGGCATATATGTTGATAAAATAGGGAAAGGCTATCAAGTTTTTGCATAAAAAAGTTACGACTGTGAGTTTTGAACTCGCGACAATAGGTTTTAAAGATGGCGAACAAAAAGTTTATGGAGAAACGCTCACGGCCTAGAATTTTGGATATTACGACCGTAGCATTTGGGAGGAAAACATGGCGGCCGTAAAGAAATAAATTGGCGACCATGGGAAAAAGATGGTGGCCGTGATAAATGTTTTTGGCACAAAACTTTGAGTTGATTCTGTAGGTTCCCTCCATTTCTGGATCTATAAAAGGGGACAACTGTTCCAGACCCCACTGTTCTGGATATCTTGCACTTTCATTGTATTCTTCATGGCCCACTCTTACAACAACTCTCTATTAGCTTAGATGAGCGCGACTTTTCTCTGGTTAAGCGCAAAAACTTCCTCAACTTTGGTCTAAATATGTTATTTTCTTTGCGAACCCTGAGGGTCAATTGGCATCTTCTGCGAAGAGTAGCCCAGCTGTGGGACCCTGAGGTATATGTATTTCGTTTTGGTGTCGAGGAGCTATGTTTGATAGTGGAGGACTTTTCGGCCATTCTGGAGATTTTTGGTCGAGAAGAGGTCAAAGTCCCTACACCTTTCTCAAGTCCTAGGGACGGGTTGATGCAGCTTTGTGGTGATTCCAAACATGAGGCTTCTCTCATTACCCATGACGGGTTTTCTCGATGTGGCACAGATTATAGACCGCTTCAGGCCTCGGGGATCTCTTGGAGATTTCTCTTTTTAGCTTTAGCGCTGATATGCTCTTTGTATCTATCTTCTAGTTCGTTTTTGCTTGGGACCTTCGGACAGGTGGGCTAGCTCTTCCTATTTGGGCTAAACTGCCAAGATTCATTGATGAAAAGATGATTTAAGTAAAAAAAATTGAACGGGAAAACGCCAAAACTGGCTCTAGATTAAAATTTTTTGACGTCAAACAATCAAAATAAAACCCAGTATATACTCCCAAAGTTATATTAGAGTTATACCTTATGAAATCTGGTAAGATTGATTTCGGTTGCTGCAACAACTTTTAGTCTAGAATCGTTCGTGGTTGTAGACATTAAGTTGAAACTCCAGATTCAAGTCTTCTACTGTATTCCCGAATGCAAGAGATAAGACGTAGTGTGGATTACGATCCTCTTGTTTTTTAAAACCCTAACTAACCAACTGTAGGATTCGTGAAAACCCTAACTTTAGAGATTAATTGTGTGGGCTAGGGTTTACATAACTACATATATATAGGGCTACAGCAGGGATTTATGGAGTAAATATGACTTAGGCTCCAAATGTAATTATGAAAACCCACCTCATCCCAGAAGCAATTTCATAAAAATATTAATTATAATTCATTCCAATTAAAAATTATAATTGCACTCTTAGCCATATTCTCAAAATCGAATATTCGACATCCTGTTATTAAATACTTATTTATTCTCCTCACGATAAGATTTTCAATACCCACCGATTAAATTAAATTACTAACAATTAGATTTAATCAGCTTCTTAAATAAATTCTTTAAAACCTTCTGCTTAACTTATTTGACTGTCGGATAATTAAATCCACTTGCAGGGTTTAGCTCGGTTAAAACCTATAAGTTTTCTTAAGGGGATATCGTCAATCTCGATCTTTTGGGACGTAGATTCCGTCAATAATTAATATTCACCATATAATTAATATCGTTATCCAACTCACCGGGATTATAGACCCATAAAAGATCACACACTTCAATGAATCAAAATAACGAATATTAAATACACGTAAATAATTAATTATTTTGGGATTAAAAGTATAAGCACTCATAATACCATTTGGTGTGAATTAATTTATATAGTCAGTATAAAATTGATTACCCTAACGCGGTCCTATTCATTACACACAAAGTGAACTAGCTGAGTGAGTCGAAACAATAGGCGATGTTGTTATTTGTTCCCCGTAATCTAGACAAGTCTACTAAAACTCTGCGCTACAGCCGTACTAACGATATGTCCAATTCTATCTAAAGCCGTGAACCAAAAATTTATATTCTGTAAGAATCATAATCTAGTCTTCCGTGTGTAAGCTGAACTCTACACACCAGATTAAATACTGTGCAGAATAAAAAATACACATGTATAACATTAAATGAATAGTGGAACCGCATACATTTCTCATTAAGATTCTCATAAAATAGAAAAATAATTTTATTAATGAATAAAATTAAATACTAAAAACAATTTAAGATATGATTTTTAATATACGACCCTGATAATCTCCTACTTAAACTCAAAATCATACTTCCATACATTTGACTCCAATACCCTCTACATGACTGTCAAAAGTTTTAGCCGGTACGATTTTTGTAAAAAGATTTGCAAGGTTATCCGCCGATATAATCTTGGTCACAACAACATCAACCCTCTGTATAATTTCTCGTTTCAGGTAATATTTAGGCTCAATGTGCTTTCCTTTTTTATGGGCTCTTGGTTCCTTTGAGTTGGCAATCGCTCCGCTATTGTCATAGTAAAGTGTAATAACCGACTGTACTGAAGGCACCACAACTAGATCCAACAAGAAGTTCCTGAGCCAAATAGCCTCCTTGGTTGCTTCAGAAGCTGCAACGTACTCGGCCTCCAAGGTGGAATCAGTAATGCAGGACTGCTTGATACTTCTTCAACATATAGCTCTACCTCCCAAGGTAAACACATATCCCGAGATAAACTTCTAGGAATCCATATCTGACTTGAAATCTAAGTCTGTGTACCCCAAAGGTACTAGACTATCTCCTGATAAATCTACATATAATTCCTAGTCCTTTTCAGGTACTTGATTATATGTTTTACTGCTATCCAGTGCTCTTGTCCTGGATTTGAATGATATTTGCTAATCATACCAACGGCAAAATAGATATCGGGTCTAGTGCACAATATAGCATACATTAGGCTTTCCACTGCCAAAATATAAGGAACCTCCTTCATCTTCTCTTTCTCATCAGGTGTCTTAGGACACTGATTCTTGGATAGAATGATTCCATGCCTAAAAGGGAGAAACCCTTTCTTGAAATTCTGCATACTAAAACGAGCAACGATGATGTCGATATAATTGGCTTGTGATAAGCCCAATATATTCTATTTTTGATCTTTATAAGCTTGATCCCAAATGATGTGATTGATTTCTCCTAAGTTTTTCATGTCGAACTATCTTGATAACTATACTTTAACTGAAGATAATACCCCATCTCATTTTTAATGAGTAACGGATGACATTTTTCATGTCGAACTATTTTTGATGTGACAGACATGTTTTGATCCAACGGATGACACTTTTCTCCCTTAATTAACAACTCCGATCTTATCTCCTCTCTCACACGCTCCCTCTCTCTCTCACGCACTCTTTACTCTGCCTCTCTCACGCTCTCTCATCCAACGATGAGATTGAGCTCACGAGCCTTTCTCCTCTGACACTCTCTTTGACACCGTCGAATAAACATCGCCTCTCGGCACATCCCTTCTCCCACGCCCTTCTCTTCCCAGACATCCACAAAAAAGCTCAATGGTTCCATCATCAAGCCTCCATCCGGCCGCCGCAACCCTAACGCCATCGCAACAGTTGCTCTGTCGCCGCTGTCTTATAGGCGCCGCACTGCCTCTACGACAGAGCTCGATCTGTTTTGCAAAAAAGCTATGTGTGTTCTCCATGCCCTTCTCTCACCCCTCCCTCTCTCTCAGCCCGACGCTCTTCTCTCCCCAAACATCTACAAAAAAGCTCAATGGTTCCATCACTACGCCATCGTCCTGAAGTCACAACCCTAATGCCACCGCAGCTGTCGCTCTGTCGCCACCTTCCTACAGGCGCCGCGTTGCCTCTGCGACAGAGCTAGATCTGTTTAGGTAGTTCCGTTTTTACTAACCATTCTTTTTTCCCTTTGGATTTTCAAGTTCTGTGGATGGTGCCGTGGTGGCTGCTTTTCTTAGGGTTTCCTTTCAACCATGCAAAACCTTATAATGTTTATATAGTTTGTTCTAATCTGCTTTAAAATCGAACATGTACTTGCCAATACTCTATACGATAGAAACATATTAGAGCAGATTATAACAAATCCTATGTATTTAGCATTGTTTATTTGAACTCTAAATTTGTACAGCGATTCAATTATAATTTTCTTATCGAAATGAAGTTTATTTTGTTGCAGCGAAACTACCTTCTTAAATTTTTACTTTTTAATTTTTTTTGTTGATAAGAATTCAAAAAATATTAAAGTTTAGACTAAAGTTAAAAAAGTCTTCTATATTTGACCCGGGTTTTGTATGTGAGAACTTAATTTTTGAGATTCAACTTGATTGTGTTTATTGAACC
>JAULJZ010000023.1:3893575-3908074 GCA_032270985.1 Heliamphora pulchella
ATCTAGTGGTGCCCGTGGTGGCGGAAGACTTACTAGTTTTTCTTTTTGTATGCCTATTTGAAGGCATGTTTTGTACGTCTCTGGGCAATATAATTATGCATGCTGGAATTGAATATTTACTGCTTATGAGAGATGCATGTTGGGTATTCTTTTGATTTCAATAGGTGGATTTGATTGTATAAAAACTTATTTTCATAAAACTGGTGTTTGGTGGATTTTCACGTGACCTTGAGATTTACGGCGTGATAGAGTTAAGTTTGACCTTGAATCGAATTTGATTTTGAATTTGATTTTGAATTTGCAATTAGAGTTGGTTGAATTAGACCTTGGGTTTATTGCATTGACTTGATTTGGAAGATTTTTTCTTAGAAATCAAACTAAAATCGGATTTTAAGCTTTGTAGTTTGAATGAAGTTTGTAGTTGAAAATGAATTTGGGATTTGAGATGGATTTGGTTTTGCTTCCTAAAGTTGAGATGAAATTGGGTTTGAATTTTGATGTTTTTTTTGTTTGGTTGATTTAGAGGATCTTTGAATCACCTTTGAACGCTTGGCTTATCTCATGTAACATTTGTTAGACTCAAAATAGAATGGATGCCAGTTGCGTTGTTTTTGATTTGTGTAGAAAATTTGTAGATGAAAACCATTGATCTACTTATTTTGGGTTTAAAAGCTTGAGTTCATTTTTCATGCCTACGGGGAAGGTTTCTTGAATGTCATGGATTGTACATTTGTCTTTGACTATGTTCTTACATGTTTTAATCTTTGGTTAGTTCGCATCATCATGATATTTATCGCTTGTTTTTGTCTATCGATCTCATGTTTCTTTGTTTTGTTTTGTTTTGTTTTGTTTTAGGGGGGGGGGATTCACATCCGTGACTTTAGAGCTTCTTCTAACATTCTAGAGTGGTATGTCGCCCTCCTCCAGAGGAGCCAAGAGATTGCCGACAGAGCTGGGTTCGATCAGTTCATCACCATGCCAGAGGAGACAAGCAATGACTGGGTTTAGCTCATGATGCTGGCCGAGAGATGGCGGGACACCACCAACACGTTTCATTTCCTGCTTTCGAGGCGACGCTCACTCCTTTAGACTTTGCACTCATCAACAGGATTCGAGCAGGTGGTGACCTGATCCCCTTTGATCTAGATATCAGCCGGAGCCTCGAGGCTCTCACATTCTTCCTTGGCCAGGTGCCCCCAGCTATCGACAATGGGAGCATCCGCTACACCTGGCTGAGGAAGACCTTCCAAAAGTTCGTCTACTCAGAAGCCCGCCACTTCGAGTGGGTGGTGCGTGCCTTTATTCTCTACGTGTTCAGGATAGCTCTATTCCCAAACTTAGAGAATAGAGTGCACCTCCACTACCTCGTGGTGATGGTGGCGGTGGCCAGCATCGACACGTTCGACTGGGGGGAGCTGCATTGGCTACCCTTTACGGCTACATGAGCGCTGCTACCCGCACCCCCGACTGGAGCACAGGCGGTTACTGGTGCATCTAGGAGGTATGTTTATGTTCTTCTCCTACTTCCTTTCTCATTTCCATATTTCCATATATGTCGAACTGATGCTTTTTAATTTTCTATAGCTCTAGGCTTTTGAGTTCCTCGGTATGCCTTCGCTGGTGAATTCATGCGACAATCCCACCATGATCCCCCGAGCACTCCAATGGGCAAGGAGATATCGGGGCACAAAGCCCAGCGGTAAAAATCTGGACGGGGATCAATACTTCCTAGACGCCTTCACTGCTAACCGAGTATACCTCTTCTTCCTTTTCTTATCTTCATTTCCATCCTTTCATACACACTGTTCTCTGACACGCTTTCCTGCCTTACAGGTTTACTGGGATCTATGGGTCGGCATGGAGGAGAAGGCTGACGCTGATCTGATGCGGAGCTGGGAGTGTGTGGTTCGGTAGTCCTTGGGGTACAACCACTTTTGTATCTTGAGGAAAACTTCAGCATGGATGCATCAAACTAACACCCTTCGTATAGCTAAGATCATCCATGCTATGGCGAGGTCGATGCTACTACGTTTCTCGAAGATGTGGATCATGACTACGCAGTCTTTGCCCATGAGAGGCTCATGCAAGCCTTGAAGGCTCGTCCTACTACGCGGGGTCCTCCTTTTGCTGCCCCCGGTCTTATTGGAGTAGCCTATCTCGAGTTGTCCTGGATAGTAGACACATTCGTGGATGGGAACTTCCACCAGATCGAGATCCCTCAGCCAACAGCATAGGAGTTACGCCTTCCTCCCGGCTTAGAGAAGGTATAACATCCTTTCTTTTCCTTCACTGTGTTTCATACTTTCTTGTTACACTTGCCTATACTGATGCATCTCTTTCTTGACAGCTTCCTCGGGAGTGGGGTGAGGAGTGCCTCCGTCTCATCACCGGCATGAGGTTGCTGATCCACTGATGGGACAGTTCTTTTTGGACCTACAGTATGCAGCCACCTACTGCTCCCTAGGGTGGCCCTACTATGGTACGTGTTCTGCCTTTCTTCATTACCCTTTCTGCACTTCTATTTATGTCTCTATATATTGTCCTCTGATGTGATCCTTTCTTGCAGTGTGACCAGGGTAGAGACACGAGGACTCGTGGAGGTTGTGGCGCCAGTTGCATCTTCTGGGCGGGCTTCATCTTCTGCTTCCTCATCTAGAGCTCAAACCCCTAGTGTGGTGCATACCATTGACAGCTCAGAGGAAAAAGAGACAGCCTCAATAGCAAGAGAGTCATCCCAAGGAGCGTTTGTGATTAGGAGGATGAGGACCTGGTGAGAGTGACCCCCCATCTCTGTTGCTTCCCTTTCTTTTCTTCTCTTCATATACAAAGGCCTGTGTGCCCGCTAATACACATTCTGATGCACTACACATTCATATTACTTCTGATGGATAGGCCTTCGTGCCTTTGGTTTACTTTATACATATTATGGATGCTTGTCGTTTCTTTCCTTTTTTATATGAAAATCATTTTTTTGATTACTTGAATCTTATTATGCACGATGTATGAGTTGTGAGTTGAAAATTTACCTTATGAACCCATTTTCATGTCGCGAGTTGCTTACAGATTCTTGACAAGGATTTGGGTATGTTAACGAATAAGGGAGATGGTGTTAGATTTTCTGTAAAAATAAGGTTGCGTCTGTGACGAAAAACCGCGTAGCCGTGACGTTTGAATGTGGCGGCCTACACAAACGTATAAAAAGTTTGAGGCTTGGTGTTTTGGAGTTCACGGCTGTGACAATTGGATATGGCGGCCGTGAAAAAAAGGTGACGGCCATTACAAGACTTTTTGGCCTGAAACACAAGGCTGATTCTGTGGTTTCCTCCCTTTTTGATTCTATGAAAGGGGCCCTCTGGTCCAGACCCCACTGTCTGAAATATTCTTTATCTTATTTGTCTCTTCATGGCTCATTCTTACAACAACTCCCTTTTGTCTTAGATGGGTGAGTTCTCCTCGATTGAGTGCAAGAACTTCCTCAACTTTGGTTTAGAAGCATTATTCTCTTTAAAAACCATGAGGATCGACTGGCATCTTTTGAGAGGGGCTGACCAACTGTGGGATCCCGATGTGCACGCGTTCCATTTTGGGTATAAGGAACTGTGCCCGACGGTGGAGGATTTTTCCGACCTTCTTGAGATCTCGTCCCGAGATGAGGTCATAGTTCCTACTTCCTTCTCAAGTCCTAAGGATTGACTGATGCAGCTTCGCGGCTACTCCAAATGTGTGGCTTCACTTACCACTCATGATGGATTTCTTGATGTGGCTCGGATCATTAACCGTTTTGGACCTCGGGATTTTCTTACTGATTTCTCTTTTCAGCTCCAACATTACTACGCTCTTTCCATCTATTTATTGGCCCATTTCCTCTTGGAACCATCTGATGGATGGTCTAGTTCTTCTCTGGTACACATAGCTTATCAGAATCACGAGGACCGGGACCCCGTTCCACTAGTCCTTGTTGAGACACTTCTTGGTCTTGATGCGGTTCATATTGAGGGTGTCCCTGACTTTGCAGGTAGTGCCTTATTGCTACAGGTGTCCACTCAGCTCTCATATTTCTGCATTTCTCTCTTCATTTTTCTGCTCAACTCTCTTTTTTCTTTCTTTCTCTCTATTTTTTCACCCAGCTCTCATTTTTCTTCATTTCTCTCTATTTTTCTACTCAGCTCTCTCTCTCTCTCTCTCTCTCTTTTATTTCTCTCAAGTTTGGCTAATGGAGAAGGTGAACTTACTGTAGAAACTAGTGTTTGATAACTATAGTGTGAAGTCATTTGTTCGCCATCAGGTTTATCGCCTTTGCTTCACTAAAACTGCTTGGAAAGATTTTTGAGTTCTTTGACCGGGGAGGACATTTCCTGGCAATGCCCCTAGTTGAAGATTTCTCTCATGACTGCTGCTACCATAGGTCACCCAGGAGTTTTGTTAGTTGGCTTGAAGTTTGCCACCTTTTATCATCCATACCACATTCTCCTTCAGTTCGGGCGTACTCAGACCAGGCCTAATACTGCTGTGAGCCATCTATACAGTTCTCCTCATCGGGATCCCATCTTGGGTCATTATCAGCAGGCTTGGTCTTCTCGACTGATAATGCCAGTTGGTAGAGAGTTTAATAGTGGGCTTTTTGAGGATTATAGAGCTTAGTGGGGAAAGGAGCTAGAGTGCAGTGCAAGACAAGGAGAAGAGGCAAAAAGAAGAAGAACTTGACTTTTTTCGTTGCACCCGATATCTTGATGCTTTCTTTTTAGTTTTAAGGAAAAGGATTGAGGATTTGCGAGCCTCTTTTGTGTTAGAATCTAACTAAACTAATAAAACTTCTTAATGAAAATTTCTCCACTTTTAGTTCGTAATGATTTCTGAAACTGTCTCTTAGATTTTCATTTTTTCAATATAACCAACTTATTAGAAAAATTTCAAGCAAGCTTTTGCATTGATTAACTACTCGAAACTTGGTTACAAAGGGAGAGCTTTGAACAAAGGTTTGGGCCGAACTTTTGACAAAAGCTGTCTATGTATCCCGAAGAAGTAAATTGGGCCATAACGTAGTTCGAAGCTTGGGTTACACTCAGGTATTGGCACTCTCCTTTTCAATGCCCTAACTTTTTCCAAGGTCGCCCTTTTGGGTTTTCGACCTTGCGAGCTGCTCTTACTTTTACCTAGGCCGCCTTTATGGTTTTCAACCCGGCGATATCTTCTTTCTTATTTTCATTTTCTCTTAGGGGTAAACCCTTTTAAGTTGATCTGAGTTGAATGGCGTAGAAAAGATATTCCCATCTAGATCCATGAGAATAGTAGCTCCTTCTGACATCAGGGTTTTAATGAGATAACGCCTGACCCAATTAGGTTTGAGCTTACCTCTTGGGTTGAAGATCGCGGCTTTGATTTCTTTGAGAACCAAGTCACCTTCTTTCAAGTTCTGGGACTTAACCTTCTTGTTAAATGCCCGAGCTATTCTCTGATACCCTTAAATGTGAAACAGTACTCTGAGTCTCCTTTCATCAAACAAAAGCAACTCTTCAAACCTATCCCTCTACCAATCTGATTCTGGAATGCTACTTTCAGCCATAACTCTTAAGGACGGGATCTCTAGCTCGATGGGTAAGACTGCTTCCATCCTATAAACCAATATATTAGGTGTTGCTCTAGTTAAAGTCTTGATCGATGTTCGGTATCCCAAAAGCATAAATAGCAGTTTCTCTAGCCAATCTCTACTTCCCTTTATCGTGCTTTTATAGAAACTTCTTCACATTTTTGTTGGCAGCTTCCACAGCTCCATTAGTTTGTGGTCTATACATGGAAGACTTTTGACTGGTGATTCGATATTCCTCCAAGATATCCAAAAATTCTCCTTGGAAGTGAGAACCATTGTAAGAAATTTTCTCATATGGAATCCCGTATCGACAGATAAGATTCTCCTTAATGAATTTGGCTACTTGAAAGGCTTTTAGAATAGAGTAGGAGGTAGCTTCAACCCATTTTGTGAAGTAGTCAATAGCCACAAGAATAAACTCATGTCCATTCGATGCTTTGAGCGTGATTTTTTCTATCACGTCAATTCCCCAAACTGAAAATGGCCATGGTGAATTCATATAATAAAGGTGAGATGGTGGCACATGCATGAGGTTTGCGTGAACTTGACACTTTCAGCACCTCTGAACAAACTTGTGATAGTTTATCTCTATCGTCATCCAAAAGTATCCTTAGCGTAGAATCTTTTTAGATAACATCAAACCATTTATGTGAGGTCCACACACTCCTCTGTGAATCTCCCTCATTAGCTCATATCCTTCTTCCGTGTCAATGCAGAGTTTGTTAACTCCCAGATATCCTCTCTTATACAGCTTTTCTCCATAGAACACAAATTGCGCTATCAGTCTCTTGATGGCTCTTCGATCCTTCTTGTTGGCTTGACTGGAATACTATCCCTTCTCGATGAAATTCCAAATTTTGTGATACCAGGGCAATCCATCATTGACTTCTTGGGTAGCAGTAATGTTACCGATCGTGGGTATATCTCTTTACTGAATCTCTAAGGGTCTCATCCTTACTCCGGGCAGCATATCTATCATCGATGCCAAGTAGCTAAGGCATCAGGGAACTTGTTCTATAACCTCAGGACGTGGGTGAACACCACACTTTTAATGTAGGGGATCATTACTTCGAGCTCTCGGTGGTATTGGATCAAGCTCTCTTCTTTAACCTTTCATTCTCCTTTCGCTTGAGACAGGACCAAAGCCAAGTCCCCTATAACTTCCAACTTTTTTAACCCTAGTTCTAAGGTTACTTCCAATCTGACTAAGCAAGCTTTATACTCAGCCTGATTGTTAGTAACCTCAAAACTTAACTTATAAGGCAATGGGATATGGGGATCATCAGAGGTGATCAAGAGTATCCCTATCCCATACCCGTACTGGTTCGAAGCCCCATCGAAGTACAGGGTTTAAAGATCCTTCCCGATTTTTAATACTTATTCATTGGGAAACTCAAACTCGGGTTCTTCTTCTCCTTCAATAGGATGGTCGGCCAAAAACTCTGCAACAGCTCTCTCTTTCACTAATTTCCTTGTAACATATTGCAAATCCAACTCATCTAGCATCAGCAACCATCGGGCTAACTTTCCCGTCAATGCTGGCTTCTCTAAGAGATACTTGAGCGGGTTCATTCTTGAGATCAGAACAACTTGGTATGCTAGCATGAAATAGCATAACTTCCTGGATGCCCAAACTAGTGCCCAATAAGTCTTTTCCAAAGGCGTATACTAACGTTCACAACCTGTCATCTTTTTGCTCAAGTAGTAGACATCTATTTCTATCTTGGCTTCATCTACCTAAGTGAGCATGCATCCTATTGCAGAATCAGTCACGGATAGATACAGTATCAAAGGATTACTGGGTTCTAGCAGCAACAAAACTGGAGGGTTTTGTAGGTATCATCGTATGGCGTTAAAAGTGTCTTGACATTGTTGATCCCATCAAAACTTAGTTCCTTTCTTTAAGAGTTAAAATAGAGGTTCGCAGGTAGTGGTCAACATGGCTATAAACCAACTGATGAACTGAATTGTTTCCAAAAAGTTCCATACGTCCTTTTCAGTTTTCAGAGAAGGCATTTCGAGAATAGCCTTGATCTTTGACGGACCGACTTCTAATCCTCGTTGTGTATCATAAACCCGCGCATTTTTCCTGCACTCCAAAAGCACATTTCTGTGGGTTTAAACGCATCCTGTACTTTCTTATCCGCTCGAAGAGCTTTCTTAGTGCGATGATGTGCCCTTCCTTGGTCTTGAACTTTACTATCATGTTGTCCACGTATACTTCTACTTCCTTATGTATCATGTGTGAAGTAAAGTGGTTGCAGCTCTTTGGTAGGTTTCTCCCATGTTTTTCAGCCCAAACGACATGACCCTATAACAATAGGTTCCCCAAGGTGTCGTGAAGGTAGTCTTTTCTCGGTCCTCTGGCGCCATCAAGATCTGGTTATACCCTAAAAATCCATTCATAAAAGAGAGGAGTGCATTCCTGGTGGTATTATCTACCAACACATCTATGTGGGGGAGGGGGAAGTCATCTTTAGGGCTGGCCTTGTTAAGATCCCTAAAATTGACGTACATTTGGATCCTTATGTCTTTCTTTAGTACTGGGACAATGTTGGCTACCCACTTTGGGTATTTTGTGACCATAAGAAATCCAGCATCTATTTGTTTAGTGACCACCTCTTTGATCTTGAAAGCCCAGTCTGGCCTGATTTTTCTAAGCTTCTGCTTGACAGGTTTAGCGCCGGGGTAGAGAGGGATATGGTGTTCTACGATATTAGGATCTATTCTGGGCATTCGTAGGACCATGCAAAAATATCTTTAAATTCTTTTAATAAAAATATTAACTAGTCATGTTCTTCCAAAGAGAGCGTAGAACGAACCTAAACTAACTGTGGATCTTTTTCATTATTAAGATTTATTAAAACAGTTTCTTCCATTCCAAGTTTAGCTCGCATTTCTTCTTCCTTTTCAACTAAAAGTTTTAAATCTTGGGGAATATCCTCCTCGAATTCATTAAAATTTTTAGAATCTATGCAACATATTTGAGGCACAACGAAGTAAGAAAAATCCAAATTCATTTCATTGATTTTAACAGGAGTTACAACTTCAGACTCAAAATAAAAGAAACTAGGGATGTCAACAGGTGCATTCTCAACAAACTTACCATTACATGTACCGTTCACAGACTTGATTAAAATAGACTCACCAGACTCGGATTCCAACTCATTTTCTACATCATGCATATGAAAAGACTCAGAGGACTGACTCTTTTGCATCTCAGTAGCATCCATAATGAGTGTAGTGTAATTCGCAGGTTCGTCGGCATCCATCATCAGCGCAACTTTGTCTTCTGTATTACCTATACGCACTTGGGCCATCTCTTCACTGAAGAAAGAGCTCATATCTCCTTTCTCGTAATGGACTTCCCAATCGGTTGGTATCTTCTCAGTGAAGCCCGTCTACCATATTTCCATCTCCTCTTCACTATTGGATAGCTGGTGATTGAAGATCTTCAATCCCGACAACTTCTAATTGGTATCTTCCTCAATCCAAGGCTCCAAAAATCTGCAGTAAAGGAAGTCGTCTCCCTCCTCGATGAAATGCCCATTCAATGTCGGTCCATATTCTCCCATCTTCGAATTCTCTGATCCAGGATTGTATCCAAGCCCATATCCATGATGGTTGTGATGAACTAGGAGTGGCATTGTAATTTCTTGTAGATTCTTGTCGAGTCCCATTCCTGAGAAGAAAGACATTCTCTTCATCATGGTGACCACCTTTGAGTTCACATAATTATCTTCCTCATTCATCAACACTTGCACAACTTTAGTTTAATCAAAGTTAAACCCATTGAGAAGAAGGTCTTCTTCTCCGTGTTGAATCTCAAGGAGCGGGGTGGTGTCATTGAGCGGGGTTGGCATACCAGTTTCCCTCGGAATGGTGATAGTCACCCCTTCCTTTATCATCTTAAGTTTCTAATGTAGGGTTGATGGAACTGCTCTTATCGCTGGATCATGTAGCTAGGGCCTTCCTAGTAGTAGATTGAACGAGGCTGGCATGTCGAGAACATAGAATTCCACTTCACTCTCTAATGGTCCTACTATTACAGCAAAGGTCACTAGTCCCAAAACGTCCCTCCGTGTATTATCATATGCCCTTACTCCTTATGTACTTGGTTGGAAATCCTGTGTCTTCAACCCTAGGCAGTGGGCTAATCACAATGGGAATACATTGAGCATAAAGCCATTGTTGACCGAAATGACTAAAATTCCTAAACACTTGACAGTTAGATGCAGCGGCTTGTTGTGAGATAGCCCCTTTGGTGGGAAATCCTTGTCACTGAAAGCGATTATGTTTGGTTACTTCTTTAGCACTAACGTTCCAACCATCATCTACTCAGGGGAAACATCAATCAGAATGTCTACATTGTTCAAAGCTTTTAACACTGCCTGCTGATACTTATGAGAAGCCACCAGCAATCCCCAGATGCTAACATTTGCTTGTGTTTTCCTTAGTTGTTTCAAAACCACGTCTTCTTCCTCGCTATCTTGCTTTTCTCCCTACTTTCTCGATTTTTCTACCCTCCTACTCGGCTGCCCCTTCTCTAGCTGAGTGGGTTTGAAATGCCTCCCACTTTTTGTTAGATGTTCCACTTGTTCTTTGGGCTCCCATAGTCCTTCGAATTGATCGATTACTTTTTCGACTTCGATCACTAGATATCCTTCTCCCCGAAAAGTCCAAAAATCTTTTACCTTCGTCTTTCCCTAACTATCTTCCTCTCTAGTTTCTCCAACTCCCCAGAGATCTTCTTTGATTTTCATCAGGTTCTGTGCAAACCAATGGGATTCTTCAGCAACACTGGTTTCTAACTCGAAAAGCTAAGGCAGTAACACTTTATCAAAAGGATCCTCGTAATCATACGGTGGAGGAGGAACCCAAGGTTCCTAGGAGCCCCCATTGTCATATGGTTCTTCTATGATCGGATGCCATTTCGGCACATCTTTCCCTTCATCGTAGTCTATGTCCATAAATTCTTCCTCCAACTCTTTAAGTTCCCACAGATCATTCTCTTCTTCATACAATATCTCATTTATGTTGAGAGAGCATAGAGCTGGTCCCTCGGGTAAAAGAGTTTTCAATTTTGGTTCATGAAGAGAAACGATGTAAACTAAAGGATCGAATATAGGACCCGCAGTTTCCAAAAAATTCACTTGAGGCTGACTCTTCCCTTTTTCTTCCTATTTTTCCTTCTTCTCGGTTTCTCCACTAACCGGTGTCTTCTCATCGACCTTCTTCCATTTTGATGATTCTCCTAGTATTAATTCCTTTTTCTCTGTCTCCTCAATCTTCAAGCTTGGCTCGACCTCTCCATACCATGCTGCGTCATTGCTCGAAACAGTCGGGACATACCGCTTGATATCTATGCCAGCTTCCTCTAGGTCATCTAAAGCTTTGAGGCATTCTAATTCTTCCCACAGATCTCTAACTACTTCATCTGCTTCATCATCACTATTGGAGGGAGGATAATCGCTCTCTTTATGAATAACAAATACCAGAAAGTCATCAAAGTCATCATCCACCAGCTCTTTGATAAAGTCATTGCTAAAAAACACATCACGGCCGGACGATAGATCTGTAGTAGGCTTTGGCTCAGTCCCGGGAGCTATGAACTTCATGGGGTTAAAGTTTTTCACTCCTCCTTCAACAACAATAACGTTTTGCTGAGTCGAGTGATTAAGTAAGGGGCTGGTGGTTACATTTGGCTTCTGAGCAATATTAGGTGGGGGAATCACTTTGTTATCTGTCACGTCCCAAACTCCAAGCCACGTGAAACACCTACAAACAACCATGTAAACTGAAAAGCAACACCCAACCATATGTTTTACTCTCAAAATAAAAGCATACATGCGTTAAATATATCGCCCTCAGGCTTACAATACATGGTTCAGAACCAAAACATGTAAAACATATATATGATTCGTACAAACAAAAAGAGAAGACTACATGTCTTCCGCCCCAACCGGCTCGTCCTGGTCGACCTGGTTGATCGAATGCACCCAAAAAACATTTTAAATCCCACACCATGAGCCAAAGCTCAGCAAAAACTAGACAAATATGAAATAAAAGCTAAACATGCTAGTAGAGTAATATGTACGTTACGACTCACCCGAGCCTCAGAATAGTTTGATATCACGACTCACAAGAGCCTCGAAAACAATTTGAAAACAGTTTTATATACATACAAATATGCTACAAAGCTTCACATGCAAAGATCGACTCTCGTGAGCCCCACTCTCACGAGCCCCACGTGCAACACAGATATAACCACCGACTCAGACGAGCCCTACATGCAACACAGATGTAACCACCAACTCCCATGAGCCCCACATACAGTTCTATAATATCACGATAATTCACACCCAACATAGGGATCTTCTCGGGTTTTCACCGAAGGACCACAGTCCCATCTAATACATTGTTAACCAGAGTTAACCTATGCAACACATGCAACTCACGTGACACACGCAACCCATACAACGCACCACGTGCAACACATGCCTCTTAAGGACCACTTTTCTATCCTTCAGATACCTGCACACAGATGCATCATTAGGACCACTTTTTCATCCCTCTGATTCCCACACACACACATATGCATTGTTAACCAGAGTTAACATCTATCGAACCACTTTTTCATCCATCGTTAACCAGAGTAACGTTCATCAGACCACTTTTTCATCCGATGTAATCACACACATATAAATAAACCAGAGTTTTATACATATCATGACCACAAATCCGTCCTACAACATACATGAATAAAACTAGAGTTTTAAATGCACAAAATCACGTATAAACATTACGTTTCACATAACGACACCACTCGTCACATAACCCGTCACGACATCACATGCCACACACCCAACACGACATCACCTTCCACACAACTGACACAACATCACATGCCACACAACCAACATCCACTCACCTGGACAACCAATAATCTATAAAATAAAATCTAACTCGAAGGCCAACACCAAACCTCTCACAACACAATTTTCATAAATGTTTTCACAAAACACCATTTTTTTCCCAAAATCCCCTTTTTAGAAAAGAACCTCGGACCCAAACACGTCTCGCACCCAACGATGCACTAAAATCTCACATCTAACCATGCACGTCACCCCCGAGGACGACAACAAAACCTAAACAAACCCCCAAGGCCACAACACGATCTTCCAAAACAACAAAACAACCACAATAGCACTTCAGTTGACTGAACCCCACAATTCAGTCGACTAAAAAGCAATTGAAAAAGAAACAAAAAAGCCCAACTCAGGTAAGTCAACTGGATGCAAACTGTACTCTACATACCAGATTAGATACAGTACAGAATAAAAGATATCAATGCATAACATTAAAAAAATAATATTGCATACATTGCTCATTAAGATTCTCATATAATGAAAAAATAATTTTATTAAAGAATAAAATAAAATACTAAAACCAACAAAATTCATAGTTTTTAGTATACAACCCTGATAATCTCCTATTTATACTCAAAACCATGCTTCCATACATCTGACTCTCATGCCCTCTACATGACTATCAAAAGTCTTAGTCGGTAGGCTCTTTGTAAAAAGATCTACAAAGTTGTCCCCTGATACAATCTTGATCATAGCAGCATTACCCCTCTGTACAATTTCTCATATCAGGTGATACTTACGCTCAATGTGATTTCCTTTCTTGTGGACTCTTGGCTCCTTCGAGTTTGTAACCACTCTGCTATTGTCACAATAAAGTGCAATAGCTGACTGAACTGAAAGCACCACATCTAGATCCAATAAGAAGTTTCTGAGTCAAATGGCCTCCTTGGCTACTTCAAAAGTTGCCACGTACTCGGTCTCGATGGTAGAATCAGCAATGCAGGACTGCTTGATACTCCTACAACTTATAGCTCCACCTCCCAAGGTAAACACATATCCTGAGGTAGACTTACTGGAATCTTTGTTTTACTGGAATCTTTGTTTGACTGGAAGTCCGAGTTTGTGTACCCCAAAGGTACTAGACTATTTTCCTGATAAACTAATATATAATTCTTAGTCATTTTTAGGTACTTGATTATATTCTTTACCATAGTCCAATGCTCCTACCCTAGGTTAGAATGATATCAGCTAACCATACCAACGGCAAAATAGATGTCGGGTCTAGTACAAAGCATAGCATATATTAAACTTCCTACTGCCGAAGCACAATGAACAGCCTTCATCTTCTCTATCTCGTTAGGTGTCTTAGGGCACCGATCCTTGGTTAGAGTGATTTCACGCCTGAAAGAAAAAAAAACCTTTTCTTGCAATCCTGCATGCTAAAACGAGCATGGATGTCATTGATATACTTTACTTGTGATAAGCCCAACATCCTTTATTTTTGATCTCGTAAAAACTTAATCCTAAGGATTTGACTGGCTTCTCCTAAGTCCTTCATATTGAATTGCCAAGATAATATACTTTTATCAAAGATAACATCTCCATATCATTTTCGATGAGTAAGATATCATCTACATAAACTACTAGAAAGACTACCACGCTTTCGTCATGCTTTTTGTATACACATGACTCATCTAGACTTTATCAAAATAATAAGACTTTATGACCTGATCAAATTGAGTATTCTAAGACCTTGATACTTGCTTATGTCCATAAATGGATCTCTTAAGCTTGCACAACATGTGCTCTTGGCCCTTTGTTATGAAATCATCGATTGCACCATATAGATACACTCGTCAAGACTTCCATTAAGGAAAGTTGTCTTGAGGTCCATTTGTCAAATTTCGTAATTGAAATGAGCCGCAATGGATAAGAGAATCTGAATAGACTTAAGCATGACTACCGACGAAAATATTTTCTCATAATCGATCCCTTCTTTTTGAGTGAACCCTTTTGCAATAAGTCTAGCTTTTAAAGGTTTTA
>JAULJZ010000023.1:3923426-3956565 GCA_032270985.1 Heliamphora pulchella
AATAGGGATAAACAATAAAGGAGATACAATAGAATAAAATCAAATCAGAATAAAATCAATCTAATCAATCTAATATTTTAATCAATCTAATATTCCAACAGTCTGGCAATAAAAGCTCGAACACAAAGACTAGCAATGGAACCAGCTTGATGGGATCTGAAATTAAGGTTTCTTTCTGTTACCTTTCATATCTTCAAAATCGGGAGAGTTTCTATATGCTCTACGGTCAAAGAACCCCAGAAGTTGCCCAACAGTGCGACACCCAGCGCAGCTAACCCCTTGATCAGCGATAGAGAGTTCGACGGCGAAGAACGAGAGAAACACGAGGGAGCTACAGAGATTGGTGAAGAGTTTGGCCGCCAGGGTTTTCATTCAGCTGAATGGAAGAAAAGGCAACGCGGAGAGGGAATGACAACTATCGGGGAGAGAGAGAAGAAATTGAAAAGTTAATTTTTGTTTGTTATTTTTAATCACATTTATAAGTAAAAAGTGTGACTAAAAAATTAATTTATTATCATATTTGTTTAATAAATGAGATAAAAAAATATTTATAATCTCATTTTATTTTATAAAGTGTGATTAAAAATCTTACTTATAATTTTTTATCACACTTTTATAAAAAGTGAGATTTTTTTAATTTTTTAATCGTGATCTTTTAGCATTAATGCAGTAGTGTTGGGGATTGGGCATCTGTATTGCATTCATTTGCATCACACGCTCATTCTTTTGTTCTTATATATATGTTCATCCTATTGAAAATGATAAATAGCCTGTAACTTCACATTTAGTGCTATACGATATGTATTGTGGAATATCTTGTCGCGAGTGTGTTAGGCGGTTTAGGAATTTTGCTTCTGGGCTCCGGCTCATGGCATTTATGCCACAGGTGACGAAGAGGGACCCTTTGAGGAAGGCGGGTTCATTGAAGGGGAAGAATTTGCAGAAGAGGGAGAGTGGCAGGAGCAGGTCGACCCCAACGACGCAGTTTAAAGATGTAGGACATCTCTTTTTGATCTTTTTGTTCAAGTTTTCCACGGGCATGATATAACTTTTGTTAAACTTTCTGGATGACTGTACTTATTAAGTATTTTGAACAATCTCTGAACCATTAATGATGTAATAGTTATCTTATGTATTTCTAAACATTCGGCTAGAATATGTTCCTTATTTATAGTTACATATGTCCCGACATGCCCGGGGAACGGGGTGTCACAGTTTGGTATCAGAGCCTAGGTTTAGTGAACCTTCAGGCCTTGGGAAATGGGAGATTACAAATTCTGTAGCATAGAGACTCTGTAGAATGTCTATACTACAAATTTATCACTTATTATTTTAATAACATAAAATCCTTACCTTAGAGGTTTTCTCTATCCTTCCTTTCTTAGGATGGCGTCCGACGCAGAACTAGCAGGGGAACCATGGGCGGGATCAGAACCTGAAGATTCAGATTCAGAAGAAGACCCTGAGGAGATACCTATAGAGGAGCAAGAACCGATCGACGCCGTCGCTTTAGCGTGGGTTTTTCCAGAGGAATGGCAGGCCAATGCTGATAATGAAGGTGATGAGGTGGAGATGAACGAAGAGCCAAATGTGGAAGAATTCGATGCTGATGACGAAGAGGACGAGGAGAACGACGAAGAAGAAGAAATGGTGATTGATTTCACATACGATCAATTTGAGGCGCCACCACCTGAGTCTGATGAGGACGAAGTAGCGAATACCGCCATTTACTATAGTCATCCTGAGTACCAAGGCTTTCATGTGGGAGATTACGTATACGCTCGAATCTGTCCGAAGCACATGTGCATGTGGAGAAAATCGGAGGCCTTCCCGCGCTACCTAGGGCCAGTACGTGTAATCGAGAAGTGCAGCCGAAGACTTTATCACTTAGACTTTCCTCCCAGGTTTAAGACGCGAATGGGGGATGAGCTGACCATAAGGTGGATGCAGTACCAGAGGCCGACAAATGAGAGAGGAATCAACAACCCACACGATCCGGCCATCAACTTCGACGACCCCAAGACGTATCGAGAGACCTTGATCTCCATAACCAACAGAGTACAGATGGGGCCGAATAGCGTCTGGCACGTTGAGGTGCAGTGGCGTTGCTATAACATTATCGAGGCGACCTGAGAACGCGAGTTGATTGTCTGCCATTTTTATCCACATTTGTTTGTTTAGGTCTTAGCGTGATAGCCTTGTACTTTTCCTTTTGACTTGAAAGTTGTATGTGTGCTGTGTGAACTTGACGAACTTGACAAACTTGTATTGACTATGAGTTGAAATGAAATACAGACCTTTGATGTCAAAATCTCCATATGCAGTTCTATAATTGTTAACCTAACTCTATAAAATTCCAACCCATAATAAACAATTAAGAACTGAAATAACTCCCAGAATCGTAACACTCTTTTTCTTTTGTTCTAGAATGGCGGGTAGAAGGCCGAATCACCAACAAGCAAACGGACCCACCAACGATGAGCCACCGAAACTAGCTCAAGTGCTACGAGAACTGGCTTCCAGCATTAATCGCATGCACGTACGTGACCGAGCCTGGTTTCTATCAGAGTTAGGGAGGCAATGAGCCCCGACGTTTCGAGGGGGAGTAGAACCGAGGGAGGTAGAGGAATGGTTGAGAGTAGTCAAGAAATGTTTAAGTCAATGGGAGTTCAGGACGAAGCCGACCGAGTGGCCTTAGCTGCCCATCTGCTAGAAGGAGAAGCCGATCATTGGTGGACTCTGATCACCAATACCCAGGAGGTAGAGACTATGACATAGGAGCAATTCGAAAGTCTATTTTTGGAGAAATACTTTCCTGCCCCTTTCCATCAAGGGCAAATTCGAGAATTCTTGGAGCTTAAGCAAGGGATAATGACGGTGACACAGTATGTGAACCGTTTCGAGGAGTTAAGCCGCTTTGCCACGACTATCGTATCAGATGAAGACTCTAAGGCACGAAAGATCAAATTGGGCTTGGAGCCGTTTATCCGAGCAAGGGTGATTTTCTTGCAACTTCCTACCTACACCCAAGTAGTACGCGCAGCCCTACTAGCTGAGACGGATCAAGTTGACTCCAGGAAGACGTGGAACCAGAAGAAAGGAAGTACCAGCTCCGAGGGACCGATGAGGTGCAACCAGGTATATATCCTTAAAAAGTCATACCATCGAGACTACCCACAAGGGTAACCAAGGGACCCTCCTGCGACATCCATGATATGCTTTGAGTGCAACCGACTAGGGCATAAGAGGTATGAGTGCCCGCGCCATGTGCAGAGGAATCTGAACAATCAACCCCAGCAGTGAAGGTAGCTTCAAACCCAGCAACCTAGATTCTCGCAGCAGGTCCAAGTCATCGGACCAGCTATTCAGTAGCAAAATAGAAGAGAAAGACCCCCGCTCAACAAGAATTCGAGACCGCAAGGAAACTTGGGCAATGGACAGAAGACTAAAAATCTCAAGAACAACAATGGGAATCGACCAATGGGAGGCCGTATCTTTGCACTACAGGAAGAAGAACTAGAGAACACCCAAGTCATACAAGGTATGTTCGTATTATTCAACACATTAGTGAAAGTACTGTTTGATTCTGGGGCATCCCATTCTTTTATATCGCTAGATTGTGTGAAGTCCCTGCTATTAGAACTCGAGGCATTAGAACAAACCCTAAGTGTCATCACACCCTTAGGAAATCTAACCCGAGTAGACTCTGTCTGTAAAGCCTGCACGTTACGAACAACCAGTACCCCTATGACCTGCGACCTACGAGTTATGAATTTCAATGGCTACGATGTAATCCTTCAAATGGACTGGCTATCGGGACACCATACTATCATCAACTGCCGACAAAGGAAGATATGGGCGCAAGCGAAAAACGGCACCACTATGCCAATCCAAGGAGAACGACGCTAGATTTTGACCCCGATTAATGGAAAGGATAACAAATTGAGTAATTTTGTTGGGAGATTAACGTGTCTACTTGCTAGTATGAACATCTCGTCAACCCCCGAGTTACCCCAAGTAGTGTGCGAATACAAGGACGTATTCCCAGAAGAACTCCTTGGATTACCCCCGCATCGCGAGATCGAGTTCACGATAGAACTTCAGCCTGGAACCGCACCGATTTCAATCGTAGCCCCCCGCATGGCACCCACCGAACTGAAAGAATTGAAGATCCAACTCCAAGAACTGCTCAGCAAAGGTTTTATTCGTCTTAGTACGTCACCATGGGGAGTGCCAGCACTATTCGCCAAGAAGAAGGATGGAACCCTATGTCTCTGTATCGACTACTATCTGCTGAACAAGGTAACGATCAAGAATCGATACCCCGTACCTCGTATCGGTGATCTCTTTGACTAGTTGCGAGGATCATCTTATTTCTCAAAGATCGACCTTCGATCCGGATACCACCAGCTTCGAGTCAAGGAAGAGGGTATACCAAAGACAGCCTTCAGAACCTGATACGGACATTATGAATTCGTAGTCATGCCCTTTGGTTTGACCAATGCCCCAGGAGTTTTCATGAGTTTGATGAATAAACTCTTTCAGCCCTACCTCGGCCAGTTTGTAGTAGTCTTCATAGATGACATCCTTGTATACTCCCGATCTGAAGAAGAGCATGAGCAACATCTGAGAATTGTCTTGCAAAAGTTAAGAGAGTCACAACTCTTTGCAAAGGCAAGCAAGTGAGAGTTCTGGTTGCACGAAGTGAAATTTATGGGACACGTAGTGTCTAAGGAAGGAATAGCTGTGGAACATGCCAAGGTGGAAGCTATTTTGGAGTGGAAGCCACCTCGAAATGTTTTTGAAGTTCGTAGTTTTCTTAGATTAGCAGGATATTACCGGATATTTATCTAGGATTTTGCTAAGTTGGCATGCCCAATGACCAGGTTAATGCAGAAGGGGGTGAAGTTTGAGTGGAATGATAAGTGTGAGGCAGCATTCCAAGAGCTCAAAAAGAGATTGACCAGTGCCCTGATCCTTATCATACCCGAACTAGAGGTTGGATATACGGTGTATTGTGATGCATCAAAGGATGGTCTAGGATGTGTGCTAATGCAAAACGGCAAGGTGGTAGCTTACGGGTCAAGACAATTGAAACCACATGAGCAGAATTACCATACCCACGACCTGGAACTTGCGGCAGTAGTGTTCGCACTAAAGTTATGGAGACATTACCTCTATAGAGAACAATTCGAGCTTTTTATCCATCACAAAAGTCTGAAGTACCTGTTCACCCAAAGGGATCTTAATATGAGGTAGCTACGCTAGATAAAATATTTAGAGGATTACCAGTTTACATTAGCCTATCACCCAGGCAAGGCTAACGTGGTGGATGACGCCCTTAGCCGAAAAACGAGGAGCACAATGACTAGTATGGCCTCAAGGGAATGGAAGATGATGGGAACGCTCAACGAATTTTGATTTCAACCAATAGAGTAAGAGGATAGAAGTTGTTTTTGTTTAACGGTGGCAACAACAAATCTCCGTCAATGAGTCGTGGAAGCCCAAAAGTACAACTAGGAATCTAAATTTAGTTGAAGGCATCTGATTACGAAAAAATCAAAGCCAGGATGGGTAGTCAACAAGCATGGACAGCTAACCTACCAAGGACGACTTTTCGAACCTAATGTTGAGAATCTGAGAAGAGATATCCTGAGGGAGTATCACCAGTCACGTTTTGCTGTCCACCCTGGAGAGACAAATATGTATCATGATTTGAAGAGGCAGTATTGGTGGAATGGCATGAAGAACGATGCAGCAAGTTTTGTGGCCAAATGCCTTACCTGTTAGCAAGTTAAAGCCGAGCACCAAAGACCAGGAGGAACTCTCCAACCCCTAGAGATACCTCAGTGGAAGTGGGAACACGTTACCATGGATTTTATCTCCGGATTACAGAGATCGCCAGCAGCACATGACTCCATTTGGGTAATCGTAGATCATCTCACCAAATCAGCACACTTCCTACCAGTTCAAACTACCGAGAAGCTGGAAACCCTAAGTCAGAAATATATTCGAGAAATCGTACATCTTCATGGAATTTTGCTATCCATAGTGTCAGATCGAGATCTACGTTTTACCTCACGATTCTGGCAGAGTTTGCAAACCGCCTTAGGAATGCAGCTTTGCTTCAGCACCGCCTTTCACTCGCAGACTGATGGGCAATCTGAACGTACAATTCAGATACTGGAAGACATGCTTCGAGCCTACGTCATGGACTTCAAGGGACACTGGGAGAAACACTTACCGTTGGTCGAGTTTGCTTACAACAACAGGTATCAATCTAGCATTGGCATGCCACCATATGAAGCCCTCTACGAAAGACCGTGCAGTTTGCCAGTTTGTTGGACTGAAGTAGGAGAAAACGAACTTCTTGGACTGAACTTAGTGTAAGAGACCACCGAGAAGATTAGACTCATTTAGCAACGGATAGCCACCACGCAGAGCCAACAAAAGAGATATGCAGATCAACGATGAAGGCCACTACGATTTGAAGTAGGAGAACATGTTTTCCTGAAGATTCAACCACGAAGAGGGGTGATATGCTTCGACCAAAAAGGGAAGCTAACTCCAAGATATATTGGACTGTTCGAGATTCTGCCTAGGGTTGGGGAGATGGCATATCGTCTAGTCTTACTGCCTCAACTCACCAACGTTCATAACGTATTCCATGTATCGATGCTGAGGAAGTATGAACCCGACCCTACCCACATTCTGGATTGGAAGGAACTACATGTTGATGAGGATATCACGTTTGAAGAGCAACCAGTAAGGATTACCGATCAACGAGACAAGATTCTTTGAGGCAAGATCATTCTACTTGTTTGAGTTCTTTGGAAGCACAACGGGATTGAAGAGTCCACATGGGAGCTGGAGGAAGCTATGAAGACAAGTCATCCCCAATTGTTCGCAGATTAAGGTACGATATGAAATTTTGAGGACGAAATTTGTTTTAGGGGAGTAGATTGTAACAACCTGGCTCAAACCCTAGTATTAGCGATGGATAGATAATGAAAAGTTAGGTCGCTACATGAACAAGAAAAAACCCTAAATAACTTAAAACCCTAATTTTGACCCGAAAATCCTAAAAGAGACCAAATACTCAGAGACAAAGCCCTAATACTTACAAAAGTCTCGAAATAGCTTAAATTAAGTAAATAACATAAAATATTAAATTAAAAATCAAAAATTTCCATAACTAAGGTAAAATAACTATTTTGGCCCTAGAACAGCAAAAAGTCTCAAAAAACTAAAATTTGATACATGGACACCCAAAATCATATATTTATATACAATTAATTAATAAAATATAAAATAACAACAAAAATAACCAAATTTTCCTTGCATGGCCGGTCACCTAGGAATTTGTGCCCAAAAAGCTACTTTTTTGCCTTTTTAAGCTTAAAAATGAAAAAAAGATGTATAAATTAAGTATTATTTTGATCCAATACTTTTTATACAAGTAATATACATAATAATATAATAATATAAGTCAACAAAAATAAAAAAAATAATTATTTAAAGTCTCTACACTATAAATAAGTCAAAAAACTAATTATAATCAAACTAACTTAATTTAACCTAAAAGTCTACACTTATTTATTTAATTGCTATCAAAATTATGTTAAATCATGAAAAGGCTAAATTAATTATAAATACATTAATATAATAGGTTTTAGTAGGTTTAGATATCAGAACGGAACATAAAATTAATATTTTATACATTTATATACACAAAAATGTACCAAAATATAAATTAAAACCCAAATTAATTACCAATCCGCTTTTTAGTCTCCCAAACATTGCATAGCTGAATATATATTTGCCCCAAAACTGAATTTATAAGTCTCAAACCCCTCCCACCTCCCATGCAACCAATGAGGGTCCCAGAAAATTCAAATTTTAAATTTAAGAAATAATTACACTTCATTACTTTTTTTCCTATAAAAACAAGGCCTTAGCGCCACCCCCCACCCCATTCTCTTGAGAAACATTCGGCTGACATAGAAAGTGAGAGAGGGAGAGCAACCACAAAACATTGTAAGTGTTCTAAGAGAGGAGGAGGAGAGAGAAGGAAGGAAGGAAGAAGGAGGAACTAAGGAGGAATCATTAAAGCCAAGTCCATTTCTTCTTCAATCTTTTTGAGCATCAAAAGAGGTAAGCATCTTCCTTAAACATTCTGATATCCTCCCTCAAGATACCCCTCAATCCATCTCTATAACAAACCCTAAGAAAAAGAACTGAAGAATAACTCAAAAAGGCGTTGTAGATGCAAATAGTGGACTGCTAGGGCAAGATTGTATTTTGTATGAGCTTGCATGTGTATGTTTTTAAGTTTCATGGCTTGTGTGTATTCTGGAGTTTTGGTTTATGTGAGTTTATAACAAGCATGAAAAAAAAACATGTCAAAAATGTACACAACATAAGCTAAGCAACCAAAACCCTAAGTAGCCTGATTTTCTAGACTTACTTACTTTCTGCCACCAACTTTAAAACATCATAACTAATTGTAGAAAAATGATCTTAGAGTAATTTTTGCTTTCAGTTCTATATTTTTGAGTTCTCTTTCATAAAAAAATGGTTTGAAGTGATTTCGTTGGGTAGAACTCTAGATATCTCATTTTTTCCAAAGAGTATCAGATCTTGACCACTCTGAGTTGAAGATCTAAAAACCCAAAGTTAGAGTGAGAAACGAGCTTAGGTCTAAAATTAAAACTTGTAGAGAACATATTTGTCTTTCGGTCCACCAAAAATGAGCTAACAATATGAAGTCCTAATGGGTCAAAACACCTTTCCAAGTCACTATTAAGGTTTAGTGACTGACCGACCTCTCTGTCACACGTTTTTGTGAGGCCCAAAACCCAACTTTTTAGAAGCTAAATTCAAAATTGGTAAACATGAAAAATGTAGATAACATATTAAAATCAATACTGAGAAACTATCAGCCCAAAATACCCTCGGATAATACCCTAACGATTTTGAACATTCTCTAGTAAAAATACACTATGCAGACCCTTTTTAGGCTGACTGAACCATTTTTATAAATTGGACAAAATCTCAAATTGTTTCCAAATAACTTTCCTTAACACAAAACATGAAACTTGTAGGGAACATCTTAAGCTAAAACCTCACAAAATTTTAGAGCTATATTCCTTTAATTGATGCCCCAAAATCGTGGACAACAGAGGCCTAATTTCTATGATTTTCTTTGTAAAATGCTGAAGCGTTTTTACTAAAATAAAATAAATGACATTTTTACTTTAGGAACTAACCTTGGTGATAAATATAGAAATTGTTGAAAATAATTTTATCTAATTAGTGGTAAAATTTCATAAATTAAATCAATGTCTAAGTGCTTCAAAATACTATCGTAACTTTAAAACTAGCAATTAAACTTTACCTAAAATTGGCTAAGTGTTCGGATAAGGTGTTGCTTATGAGACGTGAGTATGTGAACCTTATATGAACTTTGTGGGTAATTAGTGTATGAAAACCTGGTTGCCATATTTGATATTGAATTGGAGGTTTTTATTATAAATGGGTGATTTAGGCACCATGGGTTCATCACTAGCTTTAATTAGACTCTGGGTTGAAGCTTAACGAGCATCCTAGTACTTAATGTGAGACCGTTGGCCCGGATAAGGGTGCTTGGTAACTGGGAGGCCCGCCCCCATGCTGTTGCCGTTGAGTAAAACGGTTGAGGCATGTAGTCAAGGCGAGCGTTTACCTTTCGCAATGAAGCTAGGATAGGTTAAGTGATCAATATACCATCAAGTCTACCCTGTAATTCCCGACGTGGAATTCATGATACTATTTTGGAAGTACTTGGGGTTGGGCATTTGCATTGCATTCATCTACATTACGCACTCACACTTCTGTTCTTATAAATGCTCATCCTATTGAAAATGATAATTTACCAATATCTCTGCTCTCTTAACTTTGCATTGAGTATTATACCATATGTATTGTAAAATATCATGTTGTGAGTTTGTTAGATGGTTTAGAAAATTTGCTTCTGGGCTCCGGCTCGTGGCATTCGTGCCACAGGTGAAGAAGAAGAATAGTTCGAGGAAGGCGCGTTCGTTGAGGAAGGAGACTTTGAAGAAGGGGGAGAGTGACAGGAGCAGGGTAATCCCAACGACGCAGTTTGAAGACGTAGAATATTTACTTTTGATCTGTTTGTTTAGTTTTTTCACGGATATAATGTAACTTTTGTTAAGCATTCTGGATGACTGTACTTATTAAGTATTTTGAAAAATCTCTAAACCGTTAATGATGTAGTAACTATCTTATATATCTATGAATGCTCGGCTAGAATATGTCATTTATTTATAGTTATATATGTCCCGATATGCCCGGGAAACGGGATGTCACAGGAACAATAGACGATGCTATTATCTATTCCTCATAACCAAGATAGGCTTACTAAAACTCTGTGCTATAGTCGTATTGATAGTATGTACATTTTCATCTAAACTATGAGCAAATACTTATATATTCTACAAGAAGATAACATCTGGTCTTTTGTGTGCAAGTCGTACTCTACACACTAGATTAAATACTGTATAAAATAAAAGATATCCATGCATAACATTAAAGAAATGATATTGCATACATTGCTCATTAAGATTCTCATAAAATAGAAAATTAATTTTATTAAAAAAAATTAAATAATAAAACCAAAATATAAATTATGATTTTCAGTATACAACCTTAACAATCTCCCACTTATACTCAAAACTATGCTGCCATACATCTGACTCCCATACCCTTTACATGACTATCAAAAGTCTTAGCCGGTAAGCACTTTGTAAAAGGATCTACAAAGTTGTCTCCTGATGCAATTTTGATCACAGTAATATTATCCCACTGTATAATTTCTCGTATTAGGTGATAATTACGTTCAATGTACTTTCTTTTCTTGTAGACTCTTGGTTCCTTCGAGTTTGCAACTGCTCCGCTATTATCACAATAAAGTGTAATAGCCGACTGAACTGAAGAGACCACATCTAGATCCAACAGGAAGTTCCTGAACTATACAGTCTTCTTGGCTGCTTCAGAAGCTGCCACGTATTCGGCCTCCATGGTGGAATCAGCAATGCATGACTGCTTGATACTCCTTCAACCTATAGCTCCACCTCTTAAGGTAAACACATGTCCTGATGTAGACTTACGGGAATTTTTGTCTGACTGAAATTCTGAGTCTATGTACCCTAAAGGTACTAGACTGTCTGCTTGGTAAACCAACATATAATCCTTAGTCATTTTTAGGTACTTGATTATATTCTTTACTGCAATCCAATGCTCCTGCCCTGGGTTAGACTGATATTTGCTAACTATGCCAACGGCAAAGCAAATGTCGGGTCTAGTGCAAAGTATAGCATACATTAGGCTTTATACTGTCGAAGCATAAGGAATCGCATTCATCTTCTCTATCTCATCTAGGGTCTTAGGACACTGATCCTTGAATAGAGTGATTTCATACCTGAAAGGAAGAAATCCTTTCTTGGAATCCTGCATGCCAAAACGAGCAAGAATATCATCGATATTCTTTGTTTGTGATAAGCCCAACATATTTTGTTTTCAATCTCACACAAGCTTGATCTCTATGATGTGACTGGTTTCTCCCAAGTCCTTCATATCGAACTATCCAGATAATCATACTTTTACCGTAGATAATGCCTCTATATCGTTTTCGATGAGTAAGATATTATCTACATAAAGTGCTAGAAAGATCATAATGCTTTCGTCGCACTTCTTGTACACACAGTACTCATTTGGACTTTAGTCAAAATCACAAGACTTTATGGCTTGATCAAATCGAGTATTCTAAGACCTCGATGCCTGCTTAAGTTTATAAATGGATCTTTTAAGCTTGCACAACGTGTGCTCCTGGCCTTTTGCTATAAAATCGATTGGTTGTACCATATAAATACACTTATCAAGACTTTTGTTAAGGGAAGCTGTCTTGACATCCATTTGTCAAATTTCATAATCAAAATGAGCAGCAATGGATAAGATAATTCAGATAGACTTAAGTATGGCTACCAACGAAAAGGTTTCCTCATAACTGATCCCTTCTTTTTGAGTGAATCCTTTTGCAATAAGCCTAGTATTGAAGGTTTCAACATTCCCATATGCTTCTCTCTTTTTCTTGTAGATCCACTTGCATCCAATGGATTTTTTTTATCCCTTGGGGTGGTTCTACAAGTTTTCAGACTTGATTAGAATACATAGATTCTATCTCTGAATTCATAGCCTTTTGCCAAAGATTTGTATCTTTGTCCTGAAGTGCTTCATTGTGGTTACAGGGTTCGGTATCCAGTTTTGTCGAGATCTTGTCAAAAGACTCTCCTAAGAACATATACCGATCAGGTTGATGAATAATCCTCCCACTATGATGAGGCACTACCTGTGTCTGTGTACTTGTTGAAGGCAAGACTATCAAGATCTTTGTTTTTACAAACGATTATCTAAAAAAATTTAAGTGGATGGACAAACGCCAAAACAGGCTCCAGATAAAAACTTTTGATGACGAACGATCAAAATAATACCCGTGCATTCAAAGTTAATTTAGAAGAATATTTTTTTACCGGTCGAATCTTTAACTACGATTTGAATCTTAGTTGAAACTCTTGTTAAATCTTCTACTGTATTCTCTTATGCGATTCTTGAATGTAGGGTGCGCTACAATTTATCAAGAATGCATACCAGCAGAACTTAGAGACAGTTTTAGTTTTAGAAGATAAGTTATGAAATTGATTCAACCTACCCCTATATTTATAGGGCTACAGTAGAGACCTGAGAAGTAATTATGAGTATGACTTCTAGTGGAATATAGACACGTATCGACAGTTTTTGCAATTAAGAAAACCTCATAGTGGTATCTGCAATTATGAAAAATCAGCAACGATTTTTACAATTTTCATAAAATATTGAATTACAGTTCACACCACTAAAGAACTATAATTGCACTCTTACTCATAATTTTATGACCATCTAGCATTGAGCTCCTGTTATTAAATACTTACAATTTTTTCTCACGTTAAGATTTACGATATCTGCCAATTAAATTTAATTATTGACAATTTAATTTAATCGGTATCTTGGTATTTCTTAAGCCCTTTGGTTAATTTATTTGACCGCCGAATAATTAAATTCACCTATAGGGTTTGACTCGGTCAAACTTATAAGCTTCCTTAAGGGGGTATCGTCAATCCCGATCTTTCGGGACGTGGATTTCGTCATTAATTAATATTTGTCATATAAATAATACCGCTATCAACTCATCGAAAATATAGACCCATATAAGATTTCACCCTCTAATGAATCAAAATCAACCCTAACAATCTTCCACTTATACTTAAAATCATGCTGCCATACATCTGACTCCCATGCCCTCTACAAGATTATCAAAAGTTTTAGCCAGTAAGCTTTTTGTAAAGTATCTGCAATGTTGTCTCCTGTTGTAAACTCTTGTCTGACTGAAAATCTTAGTCTGTGTACTCCAAAGATACTAGACTGTCTGCTTAGTAAACCAACATATAGTCCTTAGTCATTTTGAAGTACTTGATTATATTTTTTACTGCAGTCAAATGCTCCTGCCTTAGGTTAGACTGATATCTGCTAACCATGCCAACGACAAAGTAAATGTCAGGTCTAGTGCAAAGCATAGCATACATGAGGTTTTCTACTGTCGAAACATAAAGAACCGCCTTTGTCTTCTTTATCTCATCAGGTGTCATAGGACACTGATCCTTAGATAGAGTGATTTCATGCCTGAAAGGGAGAAACCCTTTCTTGGAATCCTATATGCTAAAATGAGCAAGGATATCATCGATATAATTTTCTTGTGATAAGCCCAACTTCCTTTACTTTTGATCTCGCACAAGTTTGATCCCAAGGATGTGACTGGCTTCTTCCAAGTCCTTCATATCGAACTGCCCAGATAATCATACATTAACCGTAGATAATTCCCCCACATCATTTTCGATGAGCAAGATATCATCGACATAAAGTACTAAGAAGATCACCACGCTTCTGTTACGCTTCATGTAGACACATAACTCATCCAGGCTCTTATTAAAACCATAAGACTTAATGGCTTGATCAAATCGAGTGTTCCAAGACCTCGATGCCAGCTTAAGTCCGTAAATGGATCTTTTAAACTTACACAACATGTGTTCTTGGCCCTTTGTAATGAATCCATTTGGTTGTATCACATAGATACACTCATTAAGACTTCTGTTAAAAAATGCTGTCTTGACATCTATTTGCCAGATTTCGTAGTTAAAATGAATAGCAATAGATAAGATAATCTGGATAGACTTAAGCATAGCTACCGGCGAAAAGGTCTCCTCATAATCAATTCCTTCTTTTTGAGTGAACCCTTTAGCAACAAGCCTAATTTTGAAGGTTTTAACCTTCCCGTCTGCTCCTCTCTTCCTCTTATACATCTACTTGCATCTAATGAATTTTATCTCTTCGAGTGGTTCTACAAGTTTTCAGACCTGATTAGAATATATAGATTCTATCTCTAAATTCATTGTCCTTTGCTAAAGATCTGCATCTTTGTCTTGAAGTGCTTCATTGTAGTTGCAGGCCTCGGTATCTAGTTCTGTCGAGATCTTATCAAAAGACTCTCTCAAGAACATATACCGATCAGGTTGATGAACAACCCTCCCACTATGACGAGGCACTACCTGTGTCTGTGTACTAGTAGTAAAATGTTGTGCAAAATCAAAACCGTGTGCATTAACACTTTGTTCTTGATTTGCACCTGTCCCAATAATCCTCCCACTATGACGAGGTAATGGAATATCAATGGCTTGTTCTTCCGTTCTACTGGTATTTTCTCTCAATTCTTCCAGAATAATTTTGCTATTGGGTCTGTGGTTCATTAAATAATCCTATTCCAAGAATCGGGCATTAGTGCTAATAATGATCTTCTGAATCTTAGGATTATAAAATAGATCACCATTCGTTCCCTTGGGATACCCCATAAAGAAACAGACTTCTATCCTTGGTTCTAACTTACTTGCGTTCCCTTTTAGCACAAGTACTAGATACCCCAAAATTCGAATGTGTTTCAAACTAGGCTTACTCCCGATCCATAATTCTATTGGAGTAGAAAGAACTGACTTAGAAGGTACCAATTTCATAATATAAACTGCTGTCTCTGTAGTGAGTTCCCAAAAAGAATCGAGTAAATCTGAATAACTCATCATTGACCTTACCATCTCTATAAGAGTCATATTCCTTCTTTCTGCTATACCATTCTGCTGTGGAGTGCCAAGTGCAGTCAACTAGGATGTAATCTTCTATGATGATAAGTAGTCCCTAAACTCTCCAAAGAGGTATTTTCCACCACGGTCAGATCGTAGTGATTTGATACTTTTATCCAGACGCTTCTCCGCCTCCGCATTGAATTTTTTAAATTTCTCAATGCATTCAGACTTATGATACATTAGGTAAATGTATCCATGCCTTGAGTAGTCATTAATGAAGCTGATGAAGTACTCAAAGCCACCTTTAGCATGAATTGTCATAGGACCACACATATCAGAATAAACCAGCTCCAACGATTCTTTAGCTCTATAGCCTTTGGCCGACAAGGGTCTCTTGGTTATTTTACCTTCTAAGCAAGATTCAAAGAATGGAAGTGCCTCCACTTCTAATGAACTCAAAGTCCATCTGCTACCAGTCGGTTTATCCCTTTTAGATTAATATGATCCAAGCGTAAGTGCCGAAAAAATATTTGATTCATTAAAGAAGTGAAAACTTTCTCTTATATGGTAAATTAAATGTGTTATTCAATTCAGTTAGTTGCAGTGTAAGAGAGATATGAGTAATAACATAAAGATCATTCACCAATGTACCAGAATAGATAACCCGTTTATTATCCTTAATAACCACAAAGTTATTAAAATAAGCTAAATATTCGACTTTAGCCAATTCAAAAATTGAAATTCAGTTCCTTCTAATGGAAGATACATAAAGACAATCTCTCAATATTAAAACCCGATCTTTACCAAAACTAAGAGTGACATCTCCCACTACAACTATTGTTACCCACATGCAGCTATTTTTTCCCATCACTAAGTCGTCGGGTTTTCTGGAACCCCTGCAACGAATTGCAGACATAATTAGTTGCTCCCGTATTTACACACCAGGTACCGGTAGATAACACCGCTAAACATGTTTCCATAACTAGTAAACAAAAATTACCCTGTTTGTTCTATTTATTGAGAAATACTGGATATAGCTTTTTTCAGTGCTGTGTCTAGTTGCAATGAAAACATCTACCTTTTGACTTTTTCACACAAGTCCGTGCCCACTAACTACCCTGAAAATCGTGTATCCCTCTTTCTAAATCTTGTTCGTCTTCATGCCTTTCAGCCCAAAGGAAGAACATTTTCTAGAAATAAACACATTTTTTGGTATGAAAGGAATACCATTGGTAGTTAAAGTTATATCCAAGTTACTTTTTTAGTCAACAAAATTTGGTCTCGTTAGTTTGTTTTCTTTGAGTATTAAAAGGAGTGGGTTGAAAGCTATTTTAATCATAAGAATCACATAATTAAAAAATCGTTAATTATGATGAGCAAAACTTTAAATTTTTTTAATTTGGTTCGCTCTACCATTTTAAAATTAATTCGCCAGCAGCCTGATAACTTAAGAATAACATGCCTCGATGAGAGAACGTCTACTATCTTTTATAAGACCAGACATGCCAATTCCTTTTAATTTTATTATATAGGCAACTGACCATGCCAAATAAAATTAAATAGCTGATATAGATTCGGTCTAGTAAATAATAGCAGTGACCCAGATAGAGAAGATACTATTATATACAGTTAAGTATTAACAATCACCTAATCCCAAATCAATCACTTAACAATAAACCATTCAAATGGAGAAGTGATACATACTAACAATTATCCAGAATTATCCCTAAATGAGGTTTGTACTGGTGATATCACAATTAATCTGTCCGATGGGGAGGAAGGCCTTATCGTCAACACATAGGGTTTAATTGCAATGCCTACAAACTGGTGATGGAGACCGCGGTATTTATTTGTAAATAAATTTTCTCTCCCACTGAGATTTTTAAAACATTTTTTAGGGTTATAAAAATTCGTTTAATTAAAATAAATTTATTAATTTTAAAAACACACGATCTGAAAGAATCAAATATCTTTCCGTATACACGATTCCAAAGATTCTAATTTATGAAACCATCTTTTTGTGTTTAAATGCGTAGCAAATAAAATTTAATAAATGCATAGTTTTTCTTCAATTTTTCAGCTAAGGTAGTGATTAAAGGCATTTATTTATTTTATTTTTCGTTCTACACTTTTTGAAAAATAATAATTTATTTTGATTAAATATTTTTTTATTTAATTAATTCAAAATTTGGAATTAATTCTCACATTTTTCAAGATATTCGATTTTATAAAAAATCATCTTAAACGTGATATTTTATAAAAAAAAAAAAAATATCAAAAACTTTTTCATTTAATTAAAATTAATTAATTAAAAAAACTTAATTTTATTTTCTATTATAAAATATTTTAATTAAAATTGAATTTTTGAATTAATTAAGTTAACAGGATAAACAAAACAGATATGCAATCATCCACGCAGCTCATATATATATAAACACGATGCATATATCCCAATTTTATGATCCAAGTGAAACGCTGAAGCGTTTAGTCTTCCGAATAGGATAAGCTATAATAATCATCTTTTATATCTAATTCCTATGTCTTGATTGTATCAGGCTTTTCTAATACTATCTGATATATCAATATATATCAAATCAGTCCCGTATCTATCAGAAAATCAACACAAAGCAGCCCTGAGAGAGAGAAAATAGCTGGCCACCACCAGCCACCACCGATGTCGCCTTGCCGCCGTTTCATTCGAGCTCCGTTTTTGACGAGCTTTATATCGTTGAAAAGCTATCAAAATATGAGAATTTTTTTTATCAAAAACTTTGTTGGAAAATTGCCCAAAAAATGGCTGAAAAAACTACCCAAACCACAAAAAATGTTGCTGGCCGCAACAGCATTGCGCTGCCAACTTCCCATGGCTTTTTCGATCTCTGTTTTCGAAGTACTTTATACCGAAAGAAAGCTCTCAAAAAGTACTATTTTTTAATGAAAATATCTGCTAAAAAATAGCCTAAAAAACTACTGGATAAACAGCCCAAAGCTTCTGCCGCCACACCCCAGCGCTGCTGCCTGGAACCGCCAACTTCCTGAGGCCATTTCGGCCTTATCCAAACTTCGTTTTTGACATTCTTCTTACCATTGGAAAGATCTTGAAAAGTAAAATCTTTTTTTCAAAAAAATTGCTTGAAAATAGCCCAAAAAAACTACCAGAAAACTGCCTGGAAGCTGCTGCTGTTGGTCACCAGCGCCACCGCCTTTTATTGCCGCCCGTTTGGGATATTTCTAGTACTTCTTTGATGCTGGTTTTTTTGTGTGAAAAATTAGCTTGAATATCTATCTACACGATTCTTTGAAGAACACCTTAAAAATAGTGTCAAAACAGCCCCAAAAAAGCCCCCGAACCTTGCTGCCTGTTTGGGTTGTGATTTTGGTCTAATTTTTTTAATTTATTTTTAACAGTAGTTTGGGATATGTTTTACTGCTATTTTATGTTTAAAAATTACCCAAAAAATAGTTCCAAAAATGGCCCAAAAAATTATCAAAATAGCTTCCGAACCGCCGCTGAAAAAGCTGTCGAAATCGGGCTATTTTGGTGATTTTTTTTCATTGTTTTTAACTTGTTTTTATACTATTTTTTATACATAAAGACTGTAAAAAATTCACTAAAAAAACCATTTAAAACCATTAAAAAATTATCGCGATCTGTAAAATCCCGAACCACTGCTGGTGCCACCTTCGTTCTTCATGTTCTTGGATATATTCAACCCGTTCTTAAATAATCTAAACAAATATTTTAAAAACATAAAACTAGCTATTACATTGATCCTTTGTCCCGAAGGCTCACATTCAATCTATCACGGTCAACTCCCGTGGTTAAAAAAATAATCATCATTCATACCATTCAATCAAACATAAAACATAAATGACAATCATAAAATCGAGATTATAATGCCTGCAAAATAAAGTTAGCAACAGTTTTAAAATTACTCGGCCCGATAATCAAAAACAAAAAACAAAACGGCTCTGATACTAATTGTTGGAGGCAAGACTGCTAAGATCTTTGTTTTTACAAACGATTATCTGAAAAAAAATTAATTAGACGGGCAAATGCAAAAACAGGCTCCATATAAACTTTTTTGATGCCGAACGATCAAAATAAAATCCATGCATCCGAAGTTAATTTAGAAGAATACCTTTTTACTGGTCAAATCTCTAACTACGATTTGAATCCGAGTTGAAACTCCTGTCAGATCTTCTACTGTATTTCCTTATGCAATTCTTGAATATATAGTGGGTTACAATCTATCAAGAATGTGTACCGACAGAACCTGGACAGCTTTAATCTCAGAAGACAAGTTATGAAACTGGTACAGTCTACCCACATATTTATAGGGCTATAGTAGAGGCTTGGAGAGTAATTATGAGTAAGACTTCTAGTGGAACATAGACACGTATCAGCAGTTTCTGCAATTAAGCAAATCTTATAGTGGTATCTGCAATTCTGGAAAACCAGCAGTGATTTTTACAATTTTTATAAAATACTGAATTACAGTTCACACTACAAAAGAACTATAATTGCACTTTGACCCAAAATTTTAAAACCATCAGCATTGAGCTCCTGTTATTAAATACTTACCATTTCTCCCAACGTTAAGTTTTTTGATACCCGCCAATTAAATTTAATTACTGATAATTTAATTTAATCGACATCTTGATATTTCTTAAACCCTATCGCTTAATTTATTTGACCGTCGGATAATCAAATCCACCTGTAGGGTTTGGCTCGGTCAAAATTATAATCTTCCTTAAGCGGGTATCGTCAATCCCGATATATCGGGATGTGAATTTCATCAATAATTAATATTTACTATATAAATAATATCGCTTTCCAACTCACTGAGAATATAGACCCATATAAGATCGCACCCTCTAATGAATAAAACTAACGAATATTAAATATATGCAAATCAATAATTATTTTAAGATTAAGAGGATAAGCACTATTCATAATAATCTTGAGGTATGAATTAATTTATATAGTCAGTATAAAACTAATTATCTCAAATGTCATGTTCAATACACACAAAGTGTACTAGTATAGAGAGTTAGAACAATAGACGACGCTATTATCTATTCCCCGTAACCAAGACAGGCCTACTAAAACTCTGTGCTACAGTCGTACCGATGGCATGTCTATTTCCATATAAACTGTGAGTATAAAACTTATATTTTGCAAGAACCTAAAATTTGATATTCTTTGTATAAGCCGTATTCTACACACCAGATTAAATACTATACAGAATATCGGACATCCACACATAATATTAAAGAAATAATATACATACATTACTCATAAAGATTCTCATAAAATAAAAACTTAATTTTATTAAAATAAAGTTAAATACTAAAAATATGATTTTGAGTATAGCAACACTAACAGTACAAGCAGTAACACGTTGTGCAGAATTTGAACTCTGTGCATTAGCACCCTGTTCATGATTTGCACCTATCTCGATAATCCTCCTATTACGACGAGATACTGGGATATTAGTGAGTTGTGGTTCCTCTTCCGTTCTACTAGTATTTTCTTTTATTTCTTTCAGAACAATTTTATTATTGGGCCTGTGGTCCATAGTATAATTCTTTTCTAAGAATCGGGTATTGGTACTAACAATAACCTTTTGATCCTTAGGATTATAAAACAGACCACCCTTCATTTTCTTGAGAAACCCCACAAAGAAACAGACTTCTGTTCTCGGTTCCAACTGACCCGCGTTCCCTTTCAGCACATGTGCTAGACACCCCAAAATTCTAATATGTTTTAGACTAGACTTACGCTTGATTTACAATTCTGTGGGAGTAGAAGGAACTAACTTAAAAGGTACTAAGTTTAGAATGTAAGCCGCTTTCTCTAATGTAAGTCTCCAAAACGAATCGGGCAAACCTGAATAACTCATCATGGACCTTACCATCTCTATAAGAGTCCTATTCCTTCTTTCTGCTACACTATTCTGCTGTGGAGTGCCTGGTGCAGTCAACTGGGATATAATCCTTTTCGATGACAAGTAGTCTCTAAACTCTCGAAAGAGGTACTCCCAGCACGGTTGGATAGTAGTGATTTGATACTTTTGTCCAGACGCTTCTCCGCCTCTACCTTAAATTCTTTGAATTTCTCAAAACATTCAAACTTATAGTACATCAGGTAAATGTATCCATACCTTGAGTAGTCATTAATGAAACTAACGAAGTACTCAAAGTCACCTCTAGTCCGAATTGTAATTAGACCACACACATCAAAGTGAACCAGTTCCAATGGTTCTTTAGCTCTATAGCCTTTGGCCAAAAAGGGCCTCTTGATCTTCTTATCCTCTAAGCAGAATTCATAGACTAGACGTGTCTCCACTTTCAATGAACACAAAGGTTCATCTTCTACCAGTCTATTAATCATTTTTAGATTAATATAACCCAAGCATAAGTACCAAAGAAACGTTTGATTCATTAAAGAAGAAAATTTTCTCTTATATGATAAATTAGATGTGTTATTCAATTAAGTTAATTGTAGTGTAGGAGAGATAGGAGATATGATATACAGATCATCCACCAATGTACCAGAACAAATAAACTATTTATTTTTCTTCACAGCCATAAAGTCATCAAAATAAACAGAATATTTGTCCTTTATTAAACTAAAAATCGAAATTAAATTCTTTCTAATTGAAGGTACATAAAGACAATCTTTTAGAAGTAATATCCTATCTCTACTGAAGCTAAGAGTGACATCTCCTACTGCAACTTCTGTCACCTTTATATTATTGCCTATATGCAGGTATATTTTTTCATCGCTGAACTGCCTGGTTTTTTAGAACCCCTATAAAAAATTGCAGACATGATTAGTGTCTCCCGTATCTACACACAAAGTACCAGTCGATAACACTACTAAACATGGTTTGTTCTGTTTACTAAGAAAAATTGGACACTGCTTTTTTTAATGCCCAAACTAGTTACAGTGATAATACTTGTCTCTCGGCTTGTTCACACTAGTTTTTAGTCCTTTAACTGCTTTTAGACCTATACCTCCCTGTGACTGGACCTTTTTCTTCTTCTTATTTTTCAGCTTAGAGGAAGAACCTTTTTCAACCATATACACAGATCTTGGCTTCTTAAGAATACCCTCGGCTTCTTGAAGTTCTTTAAGAAGTTCTGTTAATTAAAAGCTGAGCTTGTTCATTGTATAGGTCAGGCATAACTATTTAAAGCTATCAGAAAATGATTGGACTATGATATCGACTTGGGTTTTTTCGTCAATTTCAGCTCCTAGGATCTCTAGTTCTTTCAGAAGACTGATCATCTTCGAAACATGATCCCTAATTGGGGTGCCTTCAGCTCTGTTTGCATTCATAAGAGATTTCATGGCCACCTACCTAGCAACAAGATTTTGATCCCTAAATATTTTTTTGAGATTCATAATCATGTCATAGGCACTAGGCATAGACTGATGCTGATGCTGGAAAACATTTGACATGAAAGTCAAAATGTAATAGCAAGCCATCTGATCAGCTTTCTGCCAGTTCTGATGGGCTTGGGTTTCCTATTTGGTCGTCCACACATCAGGTATTGGTGGACATATTTCAGTTAATACAAACTTATAATCCTTAACAGTTAAGGCAATGTTCAAATTCCTTCTTTAGTCAACATAGTTTGGTCTTATAAGTTTATTTTCTTTTAGTATTGAAGTAAGTGGATTGAAAATCATTTTATTCCATAGAATCACATAATTAAAAATAACTGTTAATTATGATAAGCAAAACTTTGAATATATTTTAATTTTGTTCCATCTACTATTTTTAAAAGAAATTCGTCAGTATCCTAGTATCCTGTGAATAGCATGCCTCGATGGGAGAACTTCTACTATCCATCGTTTGTCCAGACAGGCCAATTCTTATTAATTTTACTATTTAGGCAACTGACCCTGCCAAGTAAAATTAAATAGCTAATATAGTTTTGGTTCAGTGAATAATAGTAGTGACTTAGATGGAGAAGATACTATTATATACCGCTATGTGTTAACTATCACTTAATCCCAAATCAATCGATTCGCAATGAACTATTTAGATGGAGAAGTGATCCACACTAATAATTATTCAGAATTATCTCTAAAAGAGGTTTGTACTGGTAATAGCGCAATTAATCTGTTCGATGAGGAGGAAGGCCATACTGCCAACACGCAGAATTTAATTACATCGCATACAAAATGGTGATGGAGATCATGATATTTATTTGTGAATAAATTTTCTCTCCCATTTAGATTTTTAAAATATTTTTGAGGGTTATAAAAATTCGTTCAATTAAAATAAATTTATTAATTTTAAAACCACACGATCTAAAAGAGTCCAAAACTTCTTTTCGTGTATACGATTCCAAAGATTTCGATTTACCAAACCATCTTTTCGTGTTTTAACGCGTAACAAATAAAATTCAATTAATATACAATTTTTTCTTCAGCTTTTCAGTTAAGGTAGTGATTAAAGGTATTTAATTATTTTATTTAATTTTACACATTTTTCAAAAAATAATAAGTTATTCAGATTAAATATTTTTTCATTTAATTAAATCAAAATTTGGAATTAATTTTTACATTTTTTTCAAAATATCTGATTTAATAAAAAAATATTTTAAACATGTTATTTTGTAAAAAATAAAATATCTAAAGTTTTTTCATTTAATTAAAAATTTTTAATTAAAAAAAATTAATTTTATTTTTCCTTATAAAATTTTAGTTAAAACTAAATTTTCTAAATTAATTAAATTAACAGGAAAATATAAAATAGATATATATATCATTTACGCAATTCATAAGAATATAAATGTAGTGACCCGGTACATTTTTATTTTTGGTTATTTATTGTGACGTAATTAAATTATCGAAAGCGGTTTCGAATCATAATTTAGTACGTTTATTTTATTTATTTGGGGTTAAGTAATTTGACATAAATAAATTACCGAAAGAATTAATTACGATTTAAATAAAGAAAAGTCATTTAAATTAAAACTGGGTCTAAGGATAAATTAATGGTTAGAAATACTAGTACTATAAATTATTTAAGCAAATAAGGCATAAGTATGGAATTCTCTAAAAAATAATAATAATAATAATAATAATAATAATAATAATTTAGCATCTCGGCCGAAGCTGAGATGCTTCGGGAGAAGCTGAGAGACAGAGAGAAGGATCGAGAGAGAGAGAGAGAGAGAGAGAGAGAGAGAGAGAGAGAGAGATATATATATGAGAGAGACCTGAAGGTCCCCCTTTTCAGAGGAGGCCTCTGACTTTCTCTTCTTCGATTCTTCTCTTCTCCCTTCTTTGTTTATGTTTCCAAATTCCTTGGAATGTCCCGAAGTTCTCCCCACCGCCGGTTACCGCGCTTCTTGTTCTTCTTCTTCTCTTCAATCTCAAATTCTCTTTCACGGATTTAAGGAGTTGAGAGCCTTTATTTCCCACAAACCCGTCGGCGCTACCTCTTCTCCCCTTCTTTTTCTGTTTCTGTTTTGAGTTTTTGCTGTGGATGTTGAACTCAAAGACCATACCCTTGCTTCTCCCAAGAATAAGTGAATATACATCAAAGATTAAGACCCAAATATTTTTCAGGCCGCCGCCTGTTGCGCCTCCCTCTTTTTCTTTCTCATTTTCGTTGCTCCCATTTCCACCATTAATGGAGCTCAAGTTTGGGGATCAACCTTTTTTGATAATTGGTTGCCACCGGTGGAGACTTAAGCTATCTACGCTGAGAACTCTGCAACCAAGCAACTGGAGGCTGAAGTTCACTGAAGGGTCGAACCTGGGGTTTTGAGTTTGGCAAGATTACAAGACGTTGGTGGCTCCAAGAGGTAGGATTCAGAATAATGTGGGTGAATTGATTGTGATTTGTGTTGATTTACCTAACTATCTTACAAAGACTCTAACTTTGCAAGATTGACTAAGCTTCTGGATTAATTAGAATTAGCTAGATTTGGGTTTATGATAATGAGTTGATATAGTGAAATGGGAACTTGAAATGGGTAATCTCTACTTTGTAACGTAAAGATTCGAGAATTTAGGATTTGATTTGTTAGCCTAAACTTTAAAAAAAAATGAGAATAATAGTTAGAACCAAGATGAGTGGCTTAAGCTAGTATTACTGTAGAATTAATTTAGGAAAGAACAGGAGTCTTAATAATTTGAGAGTTGATATTTTGTTAGCAAATTAAGGAGGTTTTTTTTATTTTTATTTTTTTTTATATTAGTGGAGAATTCTGATGAAGTTTAGGTTCTAGGTGAATCAATGAAACGTTGTGATTTGTTAAGGTTAATTAGAAAATTTGATGGTTGTGTCGGGAAGATCGAATCTTATAAAATAGTTAAGTAAATTAGAAGCTTCAACCTTATAGAATAATGAAGATGTACTTGCTTGGACTTAATCAACTTGAGGTCTTGCATTAATAAGCTAAATCGGTGAAAATTGAAGATTGTGTGGATTGATTTTTTTTAAATCCTAGAAGGTCCTAATTATGTTTTGGTAAATTAAATTAGTTCGATGAGAATTGAATGTTATGATAGAGCGGAAGTTAGACATGTAGCGTTGGAGATGTGATTTGTTAACTTTGGGAGGAAGGTAAAACATATAGTTAATGATGGTTGACTGGATATAGTGAATGATTGATGCGAACTTGTGATGAATGCATAAAAGTTTGTTCTGAATAGAACTATTGTGATTGGAATTATGATACTTGGATAATAATTGGGTTATACTTGAAGATTGATAATACTGATTGGAACTATTGGAGTTAACCTATTAAAATGAAAAGACGTGTTATTAACAGGGAAAATGGGATCATCAAGAAAGACTTTGGTGTAGTCATGATTTAAATTTGTTACATAAATGAATCCAAACTTGGTGTTCATAAATGTGTATTCCGAAGAATGTGGGACAGCATTAAAACGATATAAAGTTTTGAGATTCATGTTGTGGTGTTGGAGGAAGGAAAATAAATACTAAGCTTGTTTCATGTGGTAATAAATGGGATAATTGTGTGATGTTGAAACTGCAAACATTATTAATTTCAATTGAATGAATAAATGAATTTGAGAAAAAAAATAAGACTCTTGGCATATTCATAAGTTATCGTATGAAATTGCTTAAATAAAGTCGATAGGTGTTAAATGAAGAAAATCGTGAAAGTTTGTTGGAGACTTATGATTCAATAAATCTTGAGTTTATTTGAATTGATATTTAAATGGAACTAATATAACGTATGAATTGAGATTTTTAATTTTAACTGAACAAAATAAAGATGTATACAATGGATAAAGAAAGTGAATTGTCAATATGATAATTGAATATTGAAGAAAATATGATTGTGAATATGGAATTGGAAATATGATGATGAATTGGAATTGGAGATGTGATTGTGAATATGGAATTGGAAATATGGTTGTGAATTGGAATTGGAAATATGGTTTTGAATTGAAATTGGAAATATGATGTGATTGTGAAATTAAATTGGGGGGATGGACTCCCGGTTGTTAATAAATAATGTTACATTAATCGAATATGAAACCGATAGTTGTTTGATTGGTATGGATGTGGTGAAGTTGGGCTTGATTAGCTCCGCGGTGAAAGACCGAAAACTTGCGCAAGCTGGGTACCGTGTTCTCTCGGGTTAGCCTCCGTAAAATGGACGTGATTGTGTCGTGATGAGTTATAGAGCTATCTATTCACCAATAGCTTCGCGTAGCCTATTGGGAGAATAGGGAGGGGTTTCTATAAGCTGCACCCGACGTTAGTATTTGATGATTGTAGAGGTGAGTTATAGAGCTATCTATTCACCAATGGCTTTGAGTAGCCTATTGGGAAAATAGGGAGGGGTTTCTATAAGATGCACCCTACGTCGGTTCAGTATTTTGATTAATGAAAATAAAAGTGAAATATGGATAAAAAATTTAAGAATGTGAAAGCAAGAAATGGATTTATAATGAAAAAAGGTGAATTGATAATTGGGTAATTGATTAAGAAGAAAACAAATATAAGAGCAGAATTAATTAATTATAAAGAGATTATGTAATTAATCGGTTCAATATGGGATTAATGGAAGGAAATAGAAATGTGAATAATAGATGGATGAATTAGAAAGAGAAATAACTAAAGACGAATGTGACTAATGAAAAAGAAACGAAAAGAATAGAAATGAAAATTTAATAAATAAATTAAGATGCTGAAGCGGGTTCAATGATATACTATAACGATGGAATAATTAACAGACGAACTAAGTGGATGAGTCAAGAAAATTTGAAGCCAAGAAATCTAAAAGAATTCATATTATCTTTAAAGTTTATATAAACTAGATGTGTATCTGAATTGAGAAATAAATAAAATGAATAAATGAAAATGATTGCATAGTATCTACTCATCCACACTTCACAAATCATGCATTGCATTGTCTTTAATCTTATCCTACAAGTTTCGGCTCAAGTTGTATATATCCAACCTTTTACAGGTTTTAATAAAAGAAAGGCTAGCAAAGGATGGGATCCTGAAAAATGTTTTGGAAGAAAGGAGCAATTTCATTTATGGATGTAATCATATATAGATAAATGTGTAAATCTCGTGTATTCGCTTCAAAGAATTGTCTGGAGAAACTCTATAGAAATTGTGAGATTGCCATGGATGAATGCATCTAGTGAAATTAATGTATGGCTTAATTTCTTTGGGGAATTGGTATACCTATTATGTAATTGGATATGAATGGTTGTAGTAGTTTTGATTGTGTTTGAGAATTGGAATCCAGGCGGTGCCTGGGTATAAATTGTGAATTGAGTTTGACAGGTTTACAGGAAAATTTGGGATAGTTCGAAAAATAGAGAAAATTCTGCCGAAATTTTTTGAAAAATATATTTAGAATATTTTGAGGTAGAGTTCGAGAAACGATGAATTTTTTTTATTCAGTATGTTTTTTTAAACAGAGGTTCAAACCATAAATAGAGTTTTATAGAAAAAGTCCCCTCGATTATTCGGTAACGTTGAGTTATCAGGTGGAGTTCACGTGACCCAGGAGTCGGGGCGTGACACTCTTGTTGCTCCTTTATCATTTCTTCTTGGATCTTGTTCAACTCATTCAATGTTTCTACTTTATCTCGGAGAGTTTGGACCTCTTGTTGCGATTGTGAAGTCGAGCTTCTAGATGATGAAAACCTCCCACCAATTCCATATCTTGTTAAGTAACCGGAGCGTTTTCCTAGTACATCAATCGCCATCTGCTCCTGTGTGACTGGTTCTGCTCCAGGTTGTGATGCCTCCAGGTTGGCGGCTTCTTTCGAAGAGGCAACGGCGATGGCTTAATACCCGATTAGAGATGATAGGGTTTGTGGAGAAGAGGTGCTGGTCAGATGGGGAGACGCAGATTAGAGATGATAGGGTTTGTGGCGCTTAGGAGGCAGATTAGACGAGGCTTTGTGGTGCAAAGGTTAGATTTGTATCAAGCCTTGCCATGACAAGATGCGTTGTCGACAAACAAAATCTCGACTTCCCCGACGCGTCGTGTTGTCAGCAAAGCAAAAGCCCCCAAGCGCGCCCTAATTGTGTTGGCGCCAAAATCTCATTCCTTTGACGAAAAACAGCTATTGTCGTGCAAGGGTGTTTTGAGTTTGAAGCTCAACCGCGACGACATTACTTTGTCACGCAAGGATGCCTTGAACTCTCGCGGGCTTTCTCAAATTTGGCGTGAGTTATGGCGCGAGTTTTTAACACATACAGCAACAACATGTACAAGTTGTTGCGCAAACACGGTCCTTCGCCGACGAGAGTGGCTCGTCGCAGAAAGTCAACAGTCCTACAGTGACAACCCTGGTGAGCTTGTCGGCAAAGGTCGACTTTCCGCGACGAAAAACTGTCTTCGTCAGGAAAAAGCGTCGCGGTTGATGCTTTTTCTTGTAGTGACTATTTAATCTCTATTTAGATAAAAGAACATATTTAATTATCATTTTTTGATTTCTTAAACTATATATCAAATACTTTAAGAGATTAGTGAGAATTTTTTCATTTTCTAACTTTGTTTTCTTAATTTTTTTTCTCCTAACATCAACTTTTTCAAATTATTCCAAGCACTTTCACTTTTTTTTATTCCTCTTTTTTCCAAAGAAGCTAAACCTTAGTTAGTGAAAACAAAGGATTTATGATTAAATTATGTGAATTTTTTATGTATTAACCATCATATGAACTAATTTAATGGTATAAAAAACTAAAAATAAAACCAAGCAAAATAAATTCTAATTTGGATAATCATAGAAAATAGTAAAAAAATAAAACAAAGTGATTGTTTTTTAGTGGTTTAATTACCATATATACCATAAATAATTTTAGATACTATTAAAACTAAATGCAAAATGCAAACTATACTAATTCTAAGATATATTTTATTTTTTTAATTTCATTGAATATTAATTATAAAAAACAATTATTAAATAGGTAAATTCTGACTTACTTTCTATGAATTTTCTAACACAATAATCATGTTATTAGTTTATATACACTAAAAATTATAAATAAATTTACAATAACAACTTAAAAGAAGATAAGCATTATATTATGTTCATCTAAAAAAATAGAAAATGTGAAGTTAAAGTAAACTTAAAATAAATTTTGTGATTTTTTTAATCAATGGTTTACATACAAATTAAATAACTTGTTGAATTTGTTATTCAAATAAACATAAAAACAACTCCAACTCAATTAAAATTCAGATATTCAATATATTATTAAAATATATTTAATTTATTCCGTGCATAACACGTGTTAAACTGCTAGTATATAAAGGGCCAATATCAATTCCGTTTTCGCCACATGTAAAATTCCATTTTTACCCTTGAAAACTTTTTATGGTATTTTCAATCTACTTCGTAATAGTTTTATCTATATCTTAAGTTTATTTTAATGAACGTATCATTCATATTATAGAATTCGTTAAAAAGATCATATATGCCAAAACTTAAATCGATCAGGTATCAATACATAAATTATTTGAACATATTTATTTTAAATAAAATTAACAGTCTATTCTTAAAATTATATATACCATTAAAATAAATGCTATACAACACTATATTTATATATATCGATTCAATTTGCTTTTTTATATAGATGATCTTCCCAATATACTCTACAATATTAACGGTTTAGATCACCAAATAAACTTGAGATAGAATACTAAAATAAATATAAAGAGTTTTCAACCTTACTTTTCGTCTCAAGTTTTAAGATTTACTTAAAAATGTGTCTTTTAAATTTATATATATACCTCGTGTTTATTTTGATAACATTATCGTTCTTTTTCTTGAACTTCTTTAGAGGATCATGTATGTAACAAACTAAATTGATTAGTTATTAATAACTAAATTATTTGAACATATGTATTTTAAATAAATGAACGGTTCATTTTTAAAATGATATACACTATTAAAATAAATATTTCAAGACACTATAATTACATATACATAATTAATTTATTTTTATTAAATAGATGATTTTGTTGATATGTTTTACAAGATAAATAGTTCGGATCATCGAAATGAGATTGAAATATGCTTATAAAAATTAAATTTTATAGTAAAAAGTTATTTTTGACTGTGCTAGATATTTTTTTATGTAATTAATGGATGTATTTTTATTGTGTTTCTACTTGATTTCTTTTTGTTGTTTCTTTTTTTTTTTTTGGAATTTTAGGCCTCTTTTGTATTTTTCATCTCTTTTGTATTTTTTGTATTATTGGTATTTTTGTTATATTTAAAATTAAATACTATCATGATTTCTTTTTTAGTACATTTCTCTTGTTACTTTTAGGATTTTAAGTATATTAGTATATTTTTACTTTATTTTCTATTTTTTTCTCTATTAATTATTGTTTGTACGCTTCTTACTATAAATTATCAACCAAGCATACATCAACACCACTATTTCTTATATAATTTTTAACAAAAAGATTATTTATCATCCATTGAAAACATCGCGCTTTCTTTATATATAACTTTTTATATCATATTCATAATAGCTAAACTCATTTTTCACCTCATATTTATAGTGTCCCGACGAGAAAAATTAAAAATAAAAATAAACAACATAAAATCTGACTTATTAATTTATCATAACTTATTTTTATTCTTTTGACTTATTATGAATTTTATTGTAACATTTACAAATTTTTGTGATTGTGGATTTATGAATATCTTTTAATTATAAATTTAAATGATTTATAATGAATCTGTATGGTAAAATTTATAAAATGCACATCATACACTTTTAAAATGGAGTGTATACTAAACTTTTTAATAAAATAATTCATATTTCTTTAAAAAATATTTACTAAATTTTCTCATGTAGCACTCTTTCACAGTACACATAAATTTACATGTATGAATACCTACATAATAAATTAGCTCATAATTTTTAAATATGTCTCAAATAGCAATGAATGACCTACACAACTAAAACCTATATATAAAATAATTTTATACTTTTCAAAATGTATTCTTTTTCTTCTAACACATTTTTTTAAAAAAATTATGATTAAATGATCTTATGATCAGAAACTCACATTGTCACCCCCCAAATCAACGGGCATGACCGGCCGTGGACTACGGGCCTTGGCCCATAAGCCACGAAAGCCTAAAGACACCAGAAAATATATGAAGTGCTGACATATTCAAAAAATATATAAAGTGCTGACATATTCCAAAAACTTGAACTAGCAGTTTTGTAGGTCACAAACAGCCCACCGTCCTCTTTGTAAAACAATTAAAGTCGCTATTCAAAAGAAGGAAAAAATGCTAAAACAGAAACTCCTAAGAGGTTATTATCACTGGATCTCATAAAATCACAGAGTTCTCTTATTAACATTGGGCCTCAGAATATCATAGAGTTCACCACTACTCCTTCCCTGCTAATCACTTGAAAGTGTTAACAACAACGTCAGCCGATGGCTCGGTAAATGGTAAGCATACATAATAAATACAGTTTGAAAAATGGGGCGCTTAAAATATGTATAACTGAAATATAATCATGGCATATAATGAATTTTACAATCACCTGATACAAAAGTCCTTTTTCTTTCGTTAAATTCATGCAATTAAATTAACTCAATTCAAAGCCAGTAATCAGTAGCCGGTGTGTGATAACAACATGATCATCTATAGTTAGTGGGAACCAAAATAAAATGATAATCAACGCCGAATATAATTAAGCTCAGGCATCCTTGGCCCGTTTGATCCAACATCGAGCTTAGACTCACCACGGGATGGCGCCCGAGTCTTTTCTCTAAGACGATCCGGTTAAGGTCATCGGATAATATCCGGGCTGTCCCTTAAACCATTGAGCACTATAGTCACCACGAGCGCAAGGTCGGGCCTTTTCCTTAACGACCAGAGTCACTTCCATAGAGGGCGTGTCCTCTGAACTTTTAGTATGGTCCCATAATAGAATCTCATAAGTCACCCCATTTAAACGTGGACAAAAGCTCCATAAAACCTTTATATGCCATGAAGTTTGCAACATAAATTTATATCTTAATATTAAAAGGAATTTCTAAAAAAATTTATTTGTTTTTTAAAATGATTTAGGGATAGAAAAGTTTTAACGAAAATACGTAGCATGCAAGACCACTCACCTGTGTTTCAATTTACGTTTTAGGCACAACAGAAAGGATGATCTACGACCCAGATGTTCCTGAATTACATATGCATAAACGACAGTTATTAATAACTAGAGCTAATCTGTATTTAATACTAAGTCATTCAGCTAACAATACATTAAATTATTAATATTAGTTGTTTAAGTTTTTCTATTGATCTTTATAAAATAAATAGTTTTCTATATTAGTATTTTAGGATAATAACTTAATAATTTTCAAATTAATTCTTACCCAGTTATACATATATACATATA
>JAULJZ010000023.1:3956665-3967699 GCA_032270985.1 Heliamphora pulchella
TAAAGTTTCTGTTTAACCATAAGCTACATGGAATCCCACAAAAAAATATATATATATAGTTGCACAACATTTTTGGCAGTGTTTCATTGCGCTGCCAGTTTTGGAAGTAAATATTAGCTATTTTTTAGCCAAAAAAAAAAGAATAAAGATAACACGATGGGTAAACACACGTCTTCAAAAGTGCAAAACCAAAAACAAAGAAAATTTGTTTAGGGAGTTGCTGGGAGGGTAAAGTAGTCACAGTGGTGGAGGAAGTGGGTAATGAAAAACAAGCAAAAACAGATTTTCTTGTTTCCCAAAATTTTGGGAGTTTTTTTATAATTGTTACCATTTTCTGGAAACAAAAACACAGTTCTGCTCATCTTTTCAATTTTTTTCAAAACAAAAAATGATGCCCAACCAGAAAAGTTTTTGTTTTCTCCATTTTCATTTTCCATCCTCCTGTTTTATGTTTTTGATAAACAAAAGCAAGTTTTGTAAATACTCATAGGTTTCGTGTCATTTTGCAGTGTGAAAAAAGTTTCCAATATTTGAAAATATCTTTCTACTGTTTCCCGAAGTATGAATTGTTCTCCAAAAAGAAAAAAAAACTGAAACTTTGATCAAACGGAGTTATATCTTAAGTTATGCAAATTGCATCCCTTCACAATATGAAAATTGTAAAGAACACTGACCTCACTCATGTTTCTCCCTCCTGTGCCAACCATAGAACCTACGGCATTGTTCAGCATCTTGACATCCATAGGGCTGTCAATGTTAGGATAACTGGAACAAGACATGTATTAATGCTCTCAACCATACAGTAAAACACGTAATTGTATGAATAATTAAGAGAACAGAATGAGCAAATACCCAGCAGCACTCGGAGGAACTGGATAACTTGAAAGTTCATATTCATGTCCACCACCCTTCACAAAAGCATCAAGAATTTCAAAATCAGATAAACCCAGGAGAGAAAGAACAAGCAATTTGTTCATTAGTTAGAACAATGATTTCCATTGCACTATTTTAGCCAGATAAATAATCCCAAACCATCTTGACTTCTTTCCAAGACGTGTTCACAAAAAGTCAGCAGTAAGAAGATATGAAAAGGTTCTACTTAAGCCATGATGTAAGTAAATGATGGGCATCATTCTCCATCTCTTGGTTGTGATTGCCATCATGAAAGACAAAAAAAATAAAAATACATAGAAGTCACAAGCGTAGGGCAAGAAAATTGAATCGACGTAATACCAGCCTAATAATCTTGAAAAAAATTTCATTACTACAAAAGGGTTGTGAATTTTACAGTTAAGGGAGAAATTAGTTGTTTTATTCCAAAACATGGTTCCACTGGACATGAATTAAGGAAATAAAGGATAACTTGTAAAACATTGATTATATTCTATGTAAACTATCTTTAGAATATATATTCAAAAAAGGCCACGGCTGGTTTATAGCTTCCAATCCCAGACAAATGTCTTTGCCAATAACGATAAGAAAAATTTGTTGTTTGTACTTTGCAGTATGGATAATCCTATTGGAGACATTGAGGATGCAGCTACTGCAACCCCAACTTCCCGTACGATTGTATGCTTAAAATGGAAACAACACGGTTGTTCAGTTGGCATACGGTTCCACAGAACTAACTGGCCAGTATAATTCATAAATTTATCTGATGAGATGAAACAATTCATCCTCTAGACAAAGCAGCAAGACTTTGTACTCATTTGTTGCTGTGTGCTGTCTGTGTGTGTGTGCGCGCGTGCCGCGGGGGGGGGGGGGGGGGGCCACTATGTCAGTGTTTGAACATGATGGCCAAGACTAAATGAATTATTGCAATTCTATTTGCATCTTACTGTCATCCTAAGAAGCACTACACTTCTGCACATATGGCGTGCGCAGACACATATCGGACAGTGACATGCATCACACTTATGTTGAACGCGCCTCTATACTGCCATATTATTATTTAAAATTATGTTTTTTATCGAAAAATACTCACACTCACTCCCACACCTTGCTCGTTGCAAAGTTTGAACTTGGGTGATACCATCGGGCCAAAGAACTCATTATATAAATAAAAATGATGTAAATCGAAGTAATATAATAAATTTAACTTGATAGTTACTACAATTTTTTCATACTATTTACTTTTTATATTTTTGCTTTGGAATTTATATGTTTCAAAGGTTTCATCTCAATTGAGAGTGAGGTTCTAACGAGATTTTGCTTGGAATCACAAACTGAAGTTCCGGAACATATTTGTCTCCCCAGGAGAAGGTTCTCCCAACCGGGGGGGGGGGGGGGGGGGGGGGGGGGGTCGGTCGGTCCTTTACACAACTTTCCTTCCCAACTCATGTAATCTAATTAGCATAGACACGGATATATCAATTTTCAAAAAAGCAAGACACAACACGTCCGGGACACCAAGAATTTATATTTTTATAGATTTATTAGATATCAAATTGATAAATAATTTATTCAAAGGTTATGAAAAATATGCAACGCGTCGCTAATCAAATTAAAAGGCCATATATTTTATTTTATAAATGTTTATATCTTTCCAATCTAAGGGGAAGAGAAGGAAAGAAATATGAACTTGCTTCTCCAAAGATCACAAGAACACCGTAGAATCAAGAAATCATGCCCAGTATTTGTAAAGTAGAGCATCATTTTTTCTTCTTAGAAAGTTAAATTTTAGATTTTATACACCACTTCCACACGAGTATATCCATTGCAGGGGAATGCGGAAAGTTGCAGAGCTTCATTCAACAGGACAACCTCGTGATCATTGCTAGAGGATTATTGTTCTTCTCATTATCTTATTGCAGGACAAAGGAAGCAAAAGATAGGATCATTCATCTAAACTCAAAGGCCCAAAGCTAACCACCATAATCAAGTAGTATCTAGAATTATAATGGGTCTACATATCTTGATTTAGACATGATGACTCTGCAACCAAACTCAATTTTTGTAAGAAACCAGTATCAAAAATATTTATAAACAAATATAATTAATCAAAAGATTCGAGCATGACCCTGAGAATATAAATAGGATTGATCATAAATTATTGAATAGAATATACCTTTACTAGTTCATATCCACTAGAGGTGCCAGCCCTTACGGGACCGGATGGATGTGGCCCTCCCCCAGGAAAACTACCTGCAGGACCAAACCCCTTTACAGGCCCAATTGGACCTGGGTCAGAGCCAGCATTTGCATCTCGCAAATATCTTGCTCTAAGTCTTGATGCAATCTCTGCTAGAGCATCTTTCGCAACACCAAAGTTTCCAGATATCTGAACTACCAAGAGCATAGGTAAGTTTGGATTATAGGATGCATCTTTATTGCAGTAAAAACAAGTGACTATAAATTCAAAAAAAATCAGACTTCACCAAATGGCAAAAAGCTAGTAAAAATTAAATTTGCATGCTGCATCCACCTAACCTGCACTAGCTCTTCGTCATCAGCAGCACATTTGGGCTTATCTTCCTTGGAATAAACACGTATGTCTGCCTGGGTTCTCCTTCTCATCTCATTGATTACATGACCTCCTTGACCAAGTATGCAGCCAACCTTACTTGACGGAACAAGAAGTCTTGTAGTAATAATTCCTTTCTCGGATAATTCACTTGTTTTGTTTTGTAGCTGAAGAATGGCCTCAATAGTTTGTGATCTTGGGTTCCACAAAGCCTGAATAAATTCAGTACAATGATCGAACGCTAATGCATCATAACAAAAGAATATAGAGACGGTAAATACAAAAACCTTGTTCAAATGAAGGATGCTTCATTAACAAAATATGCATACACCTTAGGGGCCTGTGCAGGGCTGGAAATAAAAAGAAAGAAAGAAAAGGAAAACCTCGAAAGAAGATACACGAATCGCACGTTCCTCCAACTCTGCTGATGGGTCGTCAACATGAATACTAGTTCCTGTCTCCTGCTGTAGCTGTTTTACATTGGAGCCTCCTTTGCCAATAACCCCACCAATTTTCCCAGCTGAGCACAAAATTTTCATGGAAAACTCACTTGGAGCTTCCCCACCATGCATAGGAGGACCGCCATTAAAACCACCCGGTCCAAATCCAGAAGGCTGGTTTCCATAACCACCCACCCGTGGCATTGGTGGCATATCACGTGAACTAGAATGCCGCTGAAACCACATTGGATTTCCCGGAGGGGGCATATTTGCCATGGACGGAGCAGGAGGATGAAAACCTTGGCCCCCATAGGGCATGGGGAAGCTCAAAGGAGGTTTGTCCTTTCTTGGATTCTGATGCAACAGAGTGGAAATTTCATAAAGGGCCCTCTTTGCAACTGCTGGTTTTGCTGATATCTGTAGAATGCGTACCAATATCAAAAAATTTCAATTGGGGATGACAAGGCAACATTAACGTGCAAATTCTTTTCTTTTTTATTTGCTATAATTGTCATTAAACTACGTAAATTTAACCTGCTGCTAAAAACTATAGTGTTTTAATAAATCAACAGCTAACTAAAGTGAACAAAAATCTCCAACAAATGATTCCAACAAGACTAATACAAGGAAATTTTCTTTTCTTTTTGTGTAGTTCTGCATCTTGCTCATAAACTGAGAAAGACTCATTAGAAATCACTGGATAGGTTCCTCTGAGCCTCTGACCAATAAAAAAAATGGGAGCCTTCAGGCAGTGCTTAGGCAGAGTTAAGGAAAGACTGCCAACCTAGAAACTGTCTTCATATCTCTTTCTGTTGTTCTTCAAGCCAAGGAAAGCAGAAGAGAAGCAACAGTAACTGTATCACATCTCATCAACACATTGTGTGTGATCATTTTGATTGCCTTGATCAACCAAATGTAGTCAAACAGTTCATTCTGTCGAGAGAATTATCAAATAGAAAACAATTTAGTAGTGTATGCTTTGAATCCAGAAAAAAAAAAGGTCTATGACATCTCTCACAAGGTTTCCATAAATGTTCTCCACTACTGCTTCGCTTTGAAAACATTTTACATTTCAGTTTTACTCCTACTTCTGTATACCTAGTTGATATAGCTATTTGGTTTGAAACTCCAATTTATCATCATTACATTTATGAAAGGTAGTTTCCTGCATTTTTTAACTAGTGTTAGAACATGATTATATCTATTTCTCTTTTGAGAAAAGACAAATGTGACCAGCCCCGCCATTTACAATTGAAATTACAAAAAAAAAAAAACTACTATTTAGATCAATGTATTTCAAATCACCGTGGATGTAGAATAAAACAACTTTCTTCTTTTTCATAAGGAAACTTATTTTGCATTAAAAAGAAATTAAAAGGGAATGCCGTTCATATTAAGAATATTACTCCATAATAACCTAAGAACCCCATGCCCAAAGGCCCTTGTGCAATAACAGCCCTAGAAAGTTACAAGTGAAGGGACTATACAAAATTTTCAAGAGAATTTACGCATTAAATTCCCAAAAAAGTCAAACGTTCGAAATGATCGACTAACAATCTTTTACTCCTTCAAAGGTCCTCCTATTGGGTTCCCTCCATAGCAACTACATCAAAAGCATAAAGGAGCTAATGACCAGTCCTTCCGCCTATCTGTCCAAACCCTACTTTCTTGCCAGCTAAACAAAACCCCCACCACATCCTTATGGAAAATCCAATCCCTGCCAAACATAGCCAAAATCAGACCCCACAACTCCTTAGCCAACTTGCAGTGAATGAGAATGTGCGGGATTGTCTCCCCCCATCACATCTGCACATGCAACACCAATCACCAATAATTTTTCTTCGTTTGAGAAGATCATCCCTAGCCACCTTGTAGTGAACATAGAATAAAACCACTATTGCCCAATGTAATACTTTGGAGAGCAATTATAGAAATATTTAATCTAGAATTACAGCATTAGCTATTGTGGAGCAACGCCAGGAAATAGAAAGTATTCTGCTATGGAGCAATAGGAGGATTCCAGCTTTCCTTTAAGTTCTTATTTGTAAATTTTTGCACATGCACCAGAGGGTTGTGTTTATATTTGCACCAATAGCATGATAGTGATGGAATAAAAATTGAGAAGGCAGAGAATTTTACAATTGTCCATAAATAAACAAACTTGTGTGATTTCTTTTTGAACTTTAACCGTTTTGCCTTGTAGGTACCAAACACTTACCCTATCTAGGGATTGATTATGGGCAAAACAATTGACACGGACAACTATAAATAACAATATAAAATTTTATCTTTCCATCCACAAATATAATAAGATTGATAGGAGAATTCTTCATCAACAATTCCAGTTTGTTTTCCTTGAAAGAACATGCCAAGTACCAAAAGCCAATAATGATTGACAATAACGAAACCAATAAGCTTATTCTCAAGTCAATCAATTTGCTTTCACATACATTAATGCCAAGTATCTATAAGACATCAGTGTTAAAAGCTACCAATAACATAAACTAATAGATAAAAAACAGTTCCACAAAAACAATACATAGAGACCCTTGGTGAATGAACTAGATAGAAAAAAAGAAGGCCCCCATTAATGTCTGAATGCCACAAACTGTGAAAGATATTTGGACAATCATGATTGATGACACAGAACCTTGAACATGATTTAGCGAAGTACTGCATCATAGTTTTTAATCATTTTTAAGATAAGTACAGTAGGTATGTACAAAATATAAAATGGCTAGGAACCTCGCCACTTTTTTGGGCTAGCATTTCTTTATCCAGATGCATATGAGGAATGTATGTATACAGATATAAAGGAGCAGAAGCACTAAAGAAATGATACCTGCACCAATTCATCAGTGCTCATAGCACAGGTAGGAAGATGTTCTGCAGGAAGAACACGAATGCTTGCACCTGTATCACTTCGCAATCGCTGAATGACATCCCCCCTTTTGCCTAGAAGGCATCCTACCATATTGTTTGGAACGAGAAGGCGTGCCGTGATCACATTTTCATCATCTTCATCTTCCATTCCACCAACAAGGTCTTCCTCAACAATTCTGTCATGAACTTTCAGGAGAGCATCTTGAGCTGCACAATTTGGCTCCATGGGATCATTTTCATTCTCAGTGGCTGGATCCTGATCCTCATCACTTTTGTGCTTTGCACGGATCTTTGTAGAAGGACTATAGATGATTATCACTCTCTCATCTGAGCCAGCGACAGAATCAGCAACTGTAATCTTTGACTGGGTCTCTGCTCGAAGGGCTTTGACTATGCTTCCGCCTTTTCCTATAACACTACCAATCTTTCTTGAATGACAGAGTATTCGATATACAGTATCTGAAGCCTGAGAATCTCCAAAAGATTGTTCACGACTAGAATTGTGTCGTTTTCCTTTTTTGTTGCCGCCCTTTTTCTTAAATTGTGGGTTGGGGCGTTTCTTAAAGAATGGTCGCCTATTCCCTTCCATACTTCCACAAAAGTTTCTGGGGGAAAAAACACAAAATTGATCAAATCCTGAGAATTAAAAGGATGTGATGCAATTAGAAAACCAAACACCATGGACAAAAACTAAAAATACAGGCCATTAGCGTCCAAATTCTTTCTGAATGATCAATTTGGTTATTGTGTTAGCTAAACATAAAAATGCACATATATTGATATGTAAATAGAACTTTATAATTGTAGGAAACAACAGAAGCCCCAAAAAATTTTTGCCTAATATAAATATATTTACGTTTACAGATATCAGCACATAGCAAAATTCATCTGCATCCATATGGTGTATACTTATGAATTAGTGTCGGTGTTTGTTGCAACTGAAAATATGGTACAAGTTCCATGTGTTCATTGCAGCTAATATACAAGTTGATTATTGATAATTTTTTTAAGTTATTTTTTGCTCAGAAGTGAAAAGCAGAAGCTAAGACAAACAAGATAACACATATTTCAAAAAGAAAAAAAAAACTAAAAACTACAAGAAAAAGTTTGACAAGCAACCCTAGTTGATTATTGTAGCAAGTCAATTGACAGGTTAGACACCAACTTCTATAAAAGCTCACCCGCCTTACGGCAACAGGTACACACACATATACAACCACGTGAAAGAGATGAATGCCACTGACAAATTAATTAAGAATATTTAACTTATATTAGGGAGTGCTGAAGAGTTGAGATGTGACAATTTAGATTGTATGACTACGACCAGAGTTGGCTGTGACAGAAGCAAAAAAAGTAGCAGGAATGAACAGTTTCCCTGTTTCTACGGGCTTCCCTTGACTTTCAACTTAGTCAGCCATCAACCATTTCCTGTAAAAACCCAATCTTTCTTGTGGGACCTACCCAAATAAAAGGTGGATGACTGTTCTGAGTGAAACGGATTTCCAAGAAAAGTAAAAAGCATTGCTTAAGGCCTTATAATACTACAAATAGCAATGTTTGGGTCTTTATTTCCATCTAGAAGGATCATAACTAATATACAATGTTGAACTCTGAAGAAATGAACACATCTAATTAAAAGGCAGACCTCTAGACCCAACAAATCAAAAGCCTAGCCCGTCGCCTAATCGATGACATGGGTACCCACTTAAACAGCACCCAAAAAAAACGAACTAAATTGTGGGAGTATCCAACTCAGTCCTGCCCTCCACAATACCAAAAACATTACCCAAAAATAACAAAACTCAACGAATTTTCCAAACACCAAATATCACGAAGCTTTTGTATTTGTTACTAAAAATGATCTATAGATAGACATGACGAAATGCAATACCAAGAAGAGAAACCCTAGTACCCGCAAGTGGAAAAAATCGAACTTTTCAATATTTAGTAACCAAAAAAATAGCGCAAATATGCATTTCCCACGTTCCCCGAAGTTAAGCTACATTTCCAATCGATCGGACCTAGAGGTTTGGGTGCAACAGAAAAGGAGGAAAAAACCGGATTAAGTTCAATTCTTTAACCCACCTCTCACAACTAACCTTCTTCCAAAGAAAATTTCTGAAAGAAACAAAAAAGAAAAAAATAAAGACCGAGAAATCGGTTTATCTCGTGCGGGAGAAAACTAGGTCAAGTCTTTTTCCAGTAATGGTGCGAAGAAAGTAAATGTTTTCCCGAGAAAATTATAAGCAAAGAAAACGAACAAAAAGGGGAGAATTAAATACATACCACGGAGAAATCCGAAGAGCTTCGTGTTGAGAAGAGAGAGTAACAGAGAGTATAAAACTACGCTGATTACAGCTTGCTGGAGCTCTCCACCTCGAAAACGAGAGGGGACGAGAGGACAATAGGGCTCGTTCGCCTTCGCTTTGCGTCTTCCTTCTCGTACGGAAGGAAATGGGCTTGGCCCATTACTGTATATTTGGGCTGAGGTTAACAGTTTGGCTTAAGGCCCAACAAAGCCCTCGTTTAGTAAGCGGCTTAAAATGCTATGTTTGGATGCGAGATTATTAAGAAGATGACATTATTTAAAAATAGTTTTATACGCAATCATATTTGACCATCACTTGAAAAGGATTAAGAAAATTCCTCAGCTAACTTAACACTCTGCGGGACTATTTCAATCCCATGAGATAAGTGAATTAGTTAGTTCCGATAACATTTTAAACATTTTTGTAAAATAATTTAATTTTAATAAAATTATATCAAACCAAACAATATACTATTTATCCTCTATTATCTGATTATTCTATTCTCAACCAAACAACGTTCAGTATAAAAAATACTATATTAAATAATTCAATATATAATAATACAGGGACTAACAATCCAAATACAATAATTATCCTATGAAAATAATTTTTCAACTAAATGAATCTAACCTAGCTTAAAGCTTTAAAAAAAAAGTTATTATTTTCTTTGTTTGGAAAGCTTTTATCCTTTTTTGCTTAATAGTTTTAGCATTTCATCTTATTGTTTGTTAACTAAAATAGTTTTATACATTTTTAAAAAATATATAATAATTTTTATTTTACTTATTCGTTTTTTATAAAAGTTGTATTTTTAAAACCTACTGATCAAATCTATCAAACAAAATCTATATTAAATTTGAAGTTTTTATTTTGGGTAATTAAAATATGAAGTCATATGAAAAAAATTTAATAGAAATTTTTACTTGGCTTAAAGCAACTTAAGCCAAATATGTTTTTAGTCTTTAAGTTACTTAAAAATTTTCTAAACTATTTTTTTTTATTTAATTTATTTTTGTACTTAAATAATATTAAAGAGAAAAACTCAACTTTAAGTCGAATTGCCAAACCACGAGAAAAAAGTAATTAATTATTTATTTTTATTTTTATTTTTATTTTGTTTGGTTGATTTATATATAAAAAAGAATGTCTAGTGTTGATTTTTGTATTGTAAAATCTGAATGCCTAATTAGTTTTTTTCTCTTAAAACTCTTTAATATACTTTTTTAACTTTTTAGGTAAAAATGTAGAAAAAAACAATATAATTGGTTTAGCAATAAAATAAAAAATAAAAAAGTTAAAAAAATAAAATCAAAACACAGAAATTCTTAAAATACTCAATTTAAACTTTCAACACATTTTAAAAGATAATAATATTTTTCATTCATAACTTATTTATTAGCACTACCAACTGCATATAATTATTATTTTTAACTATAAAAAAAGAGTAAAAATGTTTAGTTTGAGCAAAAAGTAAAAAATTGATTTTAATTGGTAAAAAATTGATTTTTTTATCCAATCAATCAATTTAAAAAAAATTAATTTAAAATATAACTTACCAAATAACATATTTTGAACCCAATTTATATATCGAAAGTTATATCCAATACAGTTTTATATCAACTTGTATATTTGAAAATATTTTATATTCATCAATTTATCTTCGAATAAACAAACAGCACTGAGAGATATATATTTTGGTGGTGTTTGGCATAACTAAAACTAATAATTTATAGATTGTATCTTATAGCAGAAGTTGTAAGTTTTTTGTAAAAATTACAGCTTTTAACTAAAATAGAAAAAAAAATAGTTATAATTTATATCAAAAGTTGTTGGTGTTTAAAAATGATTGTAACTTATAACTAAAATTAGTAATAAAAAGCTAAAAAAATTTTAAAAACTACTGATAATAGCTTTGTTGGCAACCGGTTTAGCCTCTGTC
>JAULJZ010000023.1:3993703-4032789 GCA_032270985.1 Heliamphora pulchella
GAGAGAGAGAGAGAGAGAGAGAGAGAGTGAAGTTGGTTGATAATGGCAGAAGTGGAGGCGGTAGCCACAATGTCCAATTGTTTTACAGTGTAATTGCTAATTTTGGGCCAGAAGTTGAGAGCTTGAGATCTTGTTTTGCCTGTTTTGTACTTTTTCCTTCCTAAGGTATAATTTAAACTACGAGTTTAAGTTTATTTAATTTAAGGTGCATTTTGGTGAAAAAATGATGGTGTTACCATTTTCTGTTAAGTTAACCAACTGATGACTAACTCGATGGTACAAGTGTTACGAGTTTTTTTTTGTTTCAAGGGAACATGGCGTAGTTTCCGTAGAAGTTTGGTGCTTGCTCTATTTTTTTCTTACCCCAAGGGAGGTTATGTAATTGACACTACTTAAAAATTAGAATGACTATATGCCTTCTATTTTCCTGTCCGTATGAGAGAACCACCATTGGACTGTTTAATGCATGACACCATAATAACCCATCTTTGTTTTGGCTACATCATTTATAATGAATGTTTACGTCATACATTGCCATAACTCCTGTTAAGTTCAATATTCTGATGCGTAACAGTGTAATTGGCAGGTTTACTAACAAATGATGGTGACATTAGAACTGGACTAGATGGACAAAGTGTTATTAGAAGGCGTTCACCTAGTAACAGCGATGCTGAAAATGATTCAACTGCATCTGATGTAGGTTGTATCTTGAAATATAAATCAGTTTTCAAGTGCAGGCTTTGTCCAAGAATTGTTTGCTTGACAGAGGAGACTTTGAAGACTCACCTAAAATCCAAGGTAAACTTTTGCATATTGTTTTTTCTTGCTCCATTCAAAACCAAATTAGCATTCCAAATACTCTGTATAATTGATGTCAGCAAAAACCCTATCCCATGACTTCAGCTCTGAAGTCTTACATTTTATGCTGCGATGCGAGGGCCCTCGGTTCTCTTTTCTTTGCTGACCATATAAGTATCAATTTATATCTTTTAATTGTTGCATATTCTCTAACAAATCATCTAATGAAATTGTCAACGTGTGTGAGTTTGTGTGTCTGAATTCTGAAAATGTGTACATGCATGTGCATGTGAGAGAGATAGAGACAATGAAATATATAATTATTTGCCCAGCTACGCTCTTAAGAAACTGACCTCATCTTGAGGCTGTTGAATGCAGTTTCTTATGAAATATTAACCATGGACAATTTGATAGCTAGTTGTGAAGGGAGGTTCATGGAAAATGGTAAATATATTTGAGTAACGGTTATTTTGGAATGTACTGGTTGTGTCCGAAACGGTGTTAATGTTAATAAGGTGTCAACGGGCATTTTCAGATATATTGGTCAAAAGAATTGACACAACATGCCTAATCGATTGGAATTGATAAAATTATGTCCCTATTGTTACAAATATATAATTCGTGGCTTAGGGTTTAGGGTTTAGGCCTTCAGGGTTTAGGGTTTATTCCGAAGAGTATGTGTTTGTTTGGGTCTAGCACAGTTGAGTCTTGTGAGCAAAGTTCCCTGGAAGATGGAGGCTCAAAAAGAGTGATTTTTTTTTTTTTTTGAAAACTAAGACTCATGCATTGCATTTTCATTGTTTATGTTAGTTTTATCTTAAGCTTAGTTGGGTTTGTTCTTTATTGAATTCATGGCCTTTGATAATTTATTTTTCGATCATTGACTGAAGTAATTTAATGGGCTTGACTTTAGTACATAAGAGTTGATTTTCAAATTAGTGCATTTCGTTGATTCAGATTTGTCTTTCGATTGGTATGTCACACCTTGTGTTCAAACGTACTTGTTTTAGAAATTAAAATAATGCGTTTGAAATGGAATGTTTTGAACGTGTATTGAGTCTATTGAAATGCATGGATGCTCCGTTTTGGCGCAGGCCAAACTGTGTATACTCTTCATTTTCAATTTCCATTTGAAAATGTTAGTGATCTGTTTGCGCGTGTGATGCTCGTACTCAAAGCATTGGTTTATTTGATCAAAATTTGTTTGATTTAGTTCTCTTGTTCACGTGGATCAAAACTCATTTGATTTTGGGTCTCTTGTAGAAAAGGAAAACCAAATGAATACAAATGAACCACATAGGAAGCTCGGAAAAGAAAACATCTACACAAAAATCATTCCAAAGAGAGGGATTCAATAAAATTTACCGTATCAAAGAGAGGGATTCAATAAAATCTCCATTAGAAATCCAACTACACAAAATTCCAAGACACCCTTCAACCTGTATGAAAGGAGCTCAGTCCCATTGAAAGATTTTCTATTACGTTCCATCCACAACAGCCACATTAGACACAGGGGAGCCAACCGTGAAGCCGCCCCCTACACCTCGGTACCCTCCTCCCTCTTCATTCGATCAAAACCCCCATAACCTCCTTCCTCAAACACCTAGTCAATTGAAAAAGCAGCAAAACAAAACCCCACAACTCCCTCCTAAAGACACTAGGAATAAGAAGATGGGCAACAGACTTTTCCCCTTTCTTACAAAGGCAACACCACACCAATTTGTTAGTACATGTTTTTTGTGGGTTAGATTATCAAGAGTAAGAATTTGTTCATGCACCGCAGGCCACACAAAAGCAACATTCGAGGGAGCATCCACTTTCCAAACACTCCTCCAGGGAAACAGTGCACCCTGGCTCTCTATTAGGTACCCATAAAAAGACTTGACTGTGTGAACCTGCCCCTGAGGCCCCCTCCCCACTTAACTCGATCCAACCCTATCCCTTCCTTTGTTATTGTACATAAGACCTAAAAAAGATGGTAATTGTCCAGCTCCCGATCCGAAGCGTTCCTCCTCAAACCTAAGAGAGCTTCATATAATCTTTTCATCATAATTTCTAATTTTCTTGAGAGGGCTTGCAAAGGTCTTCGTGATCTTTGCGGTGGAACTAGATCTATCGTGAGTTGTGAGATTGAGCTTAGCTCAATAGCTCATACGACAGATAGATTTGGGGCACGCACATGATCGTATTGCCTGTTATACTTGAAGATATTGTTTGTGTAGGTTGACGCGCCTAGTGAAAATTGGCAAGTTGGCACGGTGTCGAAGGTCAGAGCTACAGAACCTCCTTTTGTTGTACAGAGTGTAGGATCTTGTCATCTAGATCTTGGCAATATTATACGAACTTTGGGTACCAAAGGTGTTTTGTTTTTGCCTTTATGGTTTTTTTTGTATATTTTTATTATAATAGGGTTCTGCTTGTAAATCCTGGGCTTTCTCTATGGTTGGTGTCTATTTATTTTCCTGTCTTAATAACTGGGATAAATCTGGTTTAAATCTGCTAGATTAAAAGAAATAACCAAGGTTATTTGCAACCTCTGATTGAAATTTGTTTTTGGAAGACCACCCCAGATGAACTTATTGTCTATATTGCAAGCAAAATGATGCCCATCAACTGATCAAACCTTTTACCAAGTTATTTTTGCTTCTCAAGTATCTTGGACATATTGAGCATGTTCTTGGTGACATCTGTTTCTTCTCATCTGACCTGTCTAATTGCTATATTGGTTCTGATTCTAGGGCCAAAATTGTGTGGACAGTAACCCTCATTAAAGTGCTTCTGATCTGTGGATAACTTAAAAATGCGTTCTCTGTTTATTGTACATATATGGAAGGAACTTAGAATCTTCCGTTCTTGAAGCCAATTTTTTTTTTTTTAATTGAAACAATGGCAATTGCAGAATGATGTTCTGAACCCCTTTGCTAAGCCTCAGTCAAGACTTTCTTGAAACGAAGAGAAAAGTGATTGGGTGGGAGGAGGCAATTATCCCCACTTGATCATATATTTTCAATATCATATCTGATTAAGGCTCTTTGATGTTCTTATTATAATAGAGGCACGCCCGATCTGAAAAGTTACTTAGTGAAGGGAGGCTGAAGTTCATGCTCAATAGTAATGGAGAAATTGAGGAAGATGGGGAGACTCATGCGGAGAGGCATGCTCGATTTGTGGCTGCTACACCGGTTGGTTCGTCTGCTATAGAAATGAACGAGTATTGTAGGTTCTGTTGTCTTCATATGTGAATTAATTTCTCTGTTCTGATTATACCAGATTTCATCAGACTCGAGCAAAAAACATAAAAGACGGCAGAGACAGAATAAGAGGTTAAAGAAGGTAAATATGACATCTTACCGAGTGATCCATTATGTATTTTGCTCCAAGAGTATATAAAGCCTAAATCATTTTTTTCCCCTTTTTTTTATGCGTGCACTGCAGAAAATGGGAAACAATTCAAAATTGGATAAAGCCAGACAATCAACAAAGAGTCCGGCCAAGAAAAGGCGTAAAAATGAGAAATAAAGCATGTGAGCTTGTTGCCTTGTGTGCTGTGATCCGAAATATGGTACCAAGAAACTGAACAAAAAAGAAATAGCTTCCTCTTACCTGCTAAGAGATGTTTGGCAATAACCGGCAACACTGGATTAAATTTTTTTCCCGTTTTGGGTTCATAATTTTATTGTAGCATCCTCCCCTCTCCTGTTTGGAGACAATTTTGTTCTTTGCAACACAATATTTGCGTTTTTATTTGGAAATTTGCTGTTATGGGATATGCTATTACTGTTGGGAAATCACTTAGGGAAGTAATGTTTAGTTCGAGTTTTTCATCAGAAACACTGTATGCTGGTCAAAATGTGTTCAATATTCACATATTTACTTCTCACGAGCCAATGAAGCATGAGCTTGTACCAATCAAATTTGAATAAACTGTATATATTTCAAATTCTATTTTTATGTCTTGTACTCTCTCTGGTATAAACTGTGGGTTCCTAGAAGGTGGGACGCATAATTTATATGAATAGATGGTAAAACGTAAAACAAATGTGTTTGGTAATGTTTATAGCTTTTGTTTTTCATTACAAAAATAAAAACAAAAACATATTTAGCACTTACATATTTTGAAAGTGGTTGGCGAACAAAAAATGTTTTTATTTTGGAGCTTTCAGCCAAAAGTTTAAAAAAATAAGTTTTAACGCATAAAATCCATCAACAAAATTTTTAACGTGCGAGTTTTAATCGTTCACAATACAGATAAATTTAACACAAACAGATAAATTTATATGTAATGTATGTAAATAAATTTATCTGTCGTTCTTTTCTAACATTTACAAATGTTAGATAGATAAATTTATCTGTTAAGTCAAATAAGCGCAAGTAACAGATTAATTTATCTGTTTCGTGAAACAAGTACAATTTGTTAAAGAGATAAATTTATCTGTTCCTTTCTAGCATTGACAAATGTTAGTCTGTTTAGTGAAACAAGTATAATTTAACAGATAAATTTATCTGTTTGCTTATTTATATAAGTAGATAAATTTATCTGTCTAATTTATACGTGTTTTGAAAAAGCAGTGTTTTTTATACAGATAAATTTATTTGTCTGCTTATTTATGCAAGACAGATAAATTTATCTGTGTGTTTTATATGTGTTTTGAAAAGACACAATATTTTTCATACAGATACATTTTATCTGTGTACTTATTTATGTAAGACAGATAAATTTATCTATATATTTTAAAAAATGCACAGATAAATTTATCTGTTCAAGGGTTCAACTAGACCTCGCGCGTTAAAATTTTTTATGATAGATGAAAAACAAAATCGACGCTACTTTAAAAATCTAAGACTAATTTTTTGTTCTATTTTTATAAAAAATAAAAACAAAAAACATGTTTAGTACCTAAATATTTTGAAGGTAGTTAGCGATTGTGGCCGAAGGTGATTGTTGAAAGTTGTGGTCAAATGTGTTAATCGAAAGTGGTGGCTGAAAATGTTTACTGATAATAATCGTAAGTAGCAGTAGTGGAGATCAAAATTAGTTGTCGAATGTGACGGTCGAAGACAGTTACTAAAAATTGTGACCAAATGTAGTTATTGGAGATCGTGGCCATACGCGGCGGAGGATGAATGAAAAATTATTTATGAAACTAGTAAAAATTTATTTTTGTTTGTATAAAAGAATTTAGAAAATTTTAAAATTATTATAATTATTATGTTTTTTTTAAAATTTATTATTATGTTTTGTTTTATAATTATTATATATGTTTTTTTTAATTTATAAAGATTTTTAAAAAATAGAAAACGGTAAAACATGAACTTTAGCAAACAGGACTGTAAAAGTATTTAGCACTAGGTCGAATTTTGTTTCATTTTACAGTAGTCCTGTGTGAAACTTTATTAATAAAAGGAAATTTTTCCTTTGTTTTTGAAACCTATTATCAAAGGGGTAAAGTAACAAGAACCAAACCCCCAAGTGTCCTGTTCCTATCACAATGCTTGTGTTTGTTGATACATTTTGATAGAAATTTTTAACTTTTTTGCATTAAAAATTCTCATCACATTTATTACAACTGCTTTCCTTTTCGTTTTTAAGCCCAAAATAACTTCGAAAACAATATTTTTAAAAGAAAAAATCAATATTTTTAACTTTTGCATTTCAATAATTAAATTCTATTATAAATTTAGTTGGAACAAACACGCAGGGTATTTTGATTTAGTCATCCATTCAACACACGGAGAGAGGTCATAATTTGAAAATCAAAATCAGATAAGCGCATCCGCACTTTTACAAGGCTACAAAATGGGCAAAAACAACTCCCATCGAGGCACCATACACATTTTGTGTGTGTGTGTGTGTGTGTGTGTGTGTGTGTGTGTGTGTGGTTTGGGGAGGGGGAGGTAGGTTTACATTGCGCCCATGACTGCAAAAAGAAATCAAGAAAATGATCTATGTTCAAAATCAAAAGCAACTGTGTTCAGTCTTCAATGCTCACATCCATCTTTCGGGTCTGAGAATGAAACATTTCAGCTATATCTGTAGATGTGCTACATTCCTCCGGCTTTCTATCGTCTACAGAGCGAACGAACCTCGGAAATCTGACAGAGATACCACGGGACGGATGAACTAAACCAATGGCAGCCTTGTGAACCGGCGATACTGTGAAGTCCGCACCTCTTATCTCCCAGACAAGCTCTGGAGAAAACCACATATCAGGCACTTCCGCAGTTCGATAGTATAGTGGTTTTTTCAATAAAATTTTGTTCCCAGAGAACAACCCTTTCATCTGCACAATTCATATCAATAAACTTCCGGTTATACTGCAAATACATTCAATTCTACGCATAGAGAGATTAGACCTTCCATCTTTTGAGCTGTGACTCGTGTGCAAATGTCAAAAAAACTAAACCAACTAAAGTTTCAAATTTTAATAGTTTGAAGGCCAGATTTAAAAGGAAACACTATTTAAGTTATGCTATGCCACAATTATAATTGTTGTCCCCGTCATTGGGTTATTTGCATGAAAAGAGTAAAGTGCCATACGGATAGAATGTTCATACTTTCATTCAAGGTAAAGCTACGGAATTAGTTATTACTTATTAGCAAAGTAACAAGCTCGCCATGCAAGGAAAACAACGTCCCGAGATTTTACCAATGTTTCTTGGATGTTGTTTTCTCCTAACCCTAGTCTCTAAATGTAATCACGGTGCCCATCTCAGGGTTTGCTGTGAAATACTGCAGAGAGACACTTAAGACACTCTCGTGGTGCCCAGTTTCAGAACATAATGCGCCGTAAGCTACGTCTTTATACTTGATGAACGTCATAAAATAGAAGCATCTGATTAGTTAAGAACTAAATAAACTTGCCAAAAAAGTTGAGTCAACATAACAGAAAGCATTAATGACTGTCAACATGTTTTTTTACTTGAACTGTCTCACTGAGATAACCAAATGAGTAGCAAGTTCTAAAATAGCATAAGCATCGGTAACTGACTAATTACCTCTATGTAGAAAGAGTCTGAGAAGCCAGACATGACTCGACAAACGCTTTGAAATTCCTGAGTATCAGCATCATAGCATGCCACTAGGAAAGGACTGTACCTGAAACAACAAAGCAACATCACAAACTGGAAAGTTATGTGAATACCAGAGAAGATTCTTCAAAATCTTGAAGATGATATGAGAAACACAACAATAGTTTCAATGGCATGAAATCCATCAATAGGAACCTCTGTAGCATACAAAACAAAGTAACACATTATTATTATTTAAGTACTGCGTTAAATAGAGACTCCATTTTCTCCAAAAGTACCCCCAAAATAAGGATGAAACAAATAGAATAAACTCATTCTTGTTACGTTTATCAGCAACATTTTCTAGAAAGCTGGTAATAGACAAGCAAAGGCAAAGAAGAATGATAGAGACTTCGTATTACCATCCTGCTTTTCTCCCATTCCCATGCCAAGCACCGATTGGTACTAAATCAAGCGAATCACCAAGGCCTTCCACATAATCTCGCTTGACCTGCAGACAGAGTACATGCCAGTAGTAATGTCAGTTCATTGTCTTTCAATAGACCAATTTCGAAATTTGTCCACTTCCAATCATAAACCTTCAACCAAGAATCAGAACGCTTTGATGGAGAATATCCGGCATCAACATCAAGAGATTTGGCCATTATCCCTTCACATGAGGAGCAGAATGCATCATCAAGAAAAGACTTCATCTTCACCAGCGTGGATTCACTACTCAAAAAAGCATCACATGCTTCTACCTACAAAGAGTGGCATTAGTGTAGAAATTGACAACACAATGAACATCATTAAAGCAATCATGATCAACGCTTACTGTTGTTTCCTTTGCATATTCAAAATATCCCAACCTCTCATCACCAAATAGATCTTTGACATCTGAGATTTTTTTATGCGCAAGACAGGAAAATATTTAATTTCGGAAAATGAATCATATTCTAAGTGCAAAGGCATTACGTCCAACAAAATAGAAGAATATTTGATGTTGGAAGTCAGGAATACACACATTTTCGTCTTTGGCGGAGAGGGAAATTCAACAACCTGTAACAGAAAATTCTTTCAGGGTTTCGACCACAATTTTGAACTACTTGTAAACTCATAAAATGATATTATTATAAGGCAAAGCATACACAAACAAAGAAGCCTTAAAAGTAATGTTCCAGCAGGTTATTTTTCCAGTTGAAGAGGACTGAAGCAGGAGGGCCCTCTTTCCCCTGTTGTTTATCGTGATGATAACAGGCATTCAGTCGATTAATTCAAATTGATGTGCAGAATGGAATGCCTCAGGTTTCGAGGTCAATTCAGTGAAAGGGGCTTCCTATCCATCTCTCACCTGTTGCATGCTGATGACACATCAGTTTTTGTTGGTTCTTATCCTTGTCAGCTGGGTTACTTTCGGTGCGCCCTTTGCTTTAAATCAGTGTCAGGGCTCAAGATTAATTTGGCTAAGTCCGACATCATCCCGGTTGGTGATGTTCCAAATATAGAGGTAGGTAACTTCGATTGCTGTATCGAGGCACTTCCAATCACATACCTGGTTTTCCGTTGGGAGTGTCATTCAAGGCAACATGGGTATCGAATTCGGTGCTTCAGAGATTTTAGAAGAGATTGGTTGGGTGGAGGCGCCAATACCTATCTAAGAGGGTAGACTTACCCTCCTTAAAAGCACCCTCTGTTGTCTTCCAACCTATTTGATGTTTGTTCACAGCATTCCCAGGTCGATGGTTAACAAGCTAGAGAAGCTATAGTGAGATTTCCTATGGGGCGGTGTGGGGAATAGCTTCAAGTATCGCTTGGTGGGTGAATAAGTGTACAGTTTCTCTCCTGTGAATGAGGGGGCCTCCGCATTAGAAGGCTGATCCCCTTCCGTAGAAGTTTCTTGTAGAAGTGATTGTGGACATTTGTCATGTAGAGGAATAGGTGCTGGCCGGAGCCCGGCAGCCAGATCCAGATAAAAGGGAGGGAGTCAATGGAAATATGAAATCTTGAAGGGTGATTGTGGTACTCCTTAAGTGTCTTATCTTTTATGGCATGTGCGTTTAAAAGTGAATCAAGAAGATCTAGGATGAGTTCTTGAAGCATACCTCTTTTGAGATAGGGAGCAAAGATCCTGTTAGCTTCTAGTTAGATGTGTGGTGCAATGATGTAACTTTGGGTACAATGTTTCTTAATATTTTTGCTTTGGCTAGGAACAGGGGCGCGCTTGTTGCGAATTATGCTCAGAAGAATTCTAAGTGTGCTTTTGGAACATTGAGATGAGAAGGAATGTGCAAGATTAGGAGGTGATTTAGATAGTGACTCTTTTTGTATAATTATAGATGTGGAGAAGGTGCACTGGATATTGTGAAATGGAGAGGGGATCACAATGGGGGCATGTCAGCCAAATCCTTCTATAGGTGCTTGGTGGGGGAGCCGAATTGTGTCCTTTTTGTGGAAAAGTGTGTGGAATGTGAGAGCTGTTAAGTCACTAATTTTTCAAAAAGCTTAAACTCTTAGAAAATAGACTCAATAATGTACATCAAGCTATTCAACATTTCTCTCAAGTGCGACCCTGTCTCGCACGTGAAGAGGCAAACTGACTAAACTGAACAGGTGCACCAACACACATAGTGCACAGTAACAAATATAACAGGAAAATATATATTTGTTATTGTGTACTCTCTGTGTTGGTGAACTTGTTCAATTTGTTCGTCTCTCCACGTGCGAGACAGGGTCACACGTGAGTGGACTGTTGGATAACTCTCTGTATTGGACTATTGATTACTTAATATGGTATTAGAGCTTTGTTCCTGTTAAGTCACCAATTATTCCAAAAGCTTAAACTGTTAGAAAATTGGCCTAACAATGTATATTAAGCTATCCAACACTCTTCCTCACGTGCGATCCTATCTCGCACGTTGATAGGCAAATAAACTAAAGTAAACAGGTACACCAACACATACACATATAGTGCATAATAATAAATATAATAAAGAAACACATATCACAAGACTTGAACCCAAAATCTCGTGAAACCAGAGCTTTAATACCATGTTAAGTCACCAATTATTCCAAAAGCTTAAGCTGTTAGGAAATGGACCCAACAATGTATATCAAGCTATCCAACAAGAGCTCCCTCCAAGGTTTTTTCTTTTTTCCTGAGTGGTTAGTTGTTCATAGGAAGATCCTCACTATTGATAACCTTATTTGGAAGGAGTACATGTTGACCAACTAATGTTGTTTGTGCAAGGTGGAAGGGGAGTTGACTTCCCACTTTATTGTCTATTGTGATTTTACGAGGGAGTTGTTGAGGGTTTTATTTGCTCCTTTTTGGGATTAATTGGGTATTTGAGGAGGTGGATGGTGGTTTTGATAGGATACGGGAAAGTGTCAACGAGACAGAAAAGAGTTTGGCTGGCTGTGATGTGCTTGGTATGGGTGGAACAGAATAGGAGGTCCTTTGACGGGTCGAGTCATCGTTGTATAGAATGAAGGGAGTTTTCTCCATAACCTGTATAGTTGGTTGCATAATTAGTTATATGAGAAATGATCACAATCTTTTTTTGATACAACAGATTTTATAGTCTTTTGCTTTGGGGTGAATCCTTATTGTAGTGTGTTTTTTTTTAATCTTCCTTTGGCACAAGTTTCGTATACGGGTGGCATTGCCTTAATCCCCTTTTACTATACTCTTGCATGCTTGTCAAAAAAATATTAAAAAGAACGACCGAAGCCTTAAAAACTCTAATTTTCAGTAATAAGAAAATACAAAATACACTTAAAAGAATCTTAATAGCAAACTAGGAGTCAGTTAGATGGTATAAAAATGTCCAAAAAATGAACATAAGCATATTTTTTTCTATGGGATGCCAGTCCAAATTCACAAGTTTAGAGATTTACACTACAAATCAAAATTGTCACGTTTGAATATTTATAAATAAATATAACATGCTTCTTCCAGCTACTAGTCTTCCTCCTTTAGAGCCCATGAGTTATTTTGACCTAAGATTCATAAACAGTTCTTGGAAGGCAGCCTTGTTCATTCAGGACAAGCATAGAACAATGGCATTTCTTCTGATTGCATGTTTCACACATAGAGTTACATCCTCCTCCCCTCTATCTCTCCTCTTCCTTCAAGAGGCGTGGATACTTCTAAGAAGTAACCTTCTCCAGATCAGACATGTTGAACATTTGTACCTCTTAGACACTCGCACACGTTTGACACATGGATGTATGTTTACATACATAACTGCAAGATATTTCATAATTCTGGACATTCACCTACTACTAGAACACGACACACAGAGACATATGGCTGTCATTTAGTATCTTAAGAAATATACACGCAGAAGAAAAATCAGTTTGAGAGTTTAGATAAAATATTTAAAGAAATTTGACCATTTCTTATGGTATTTTAAGAACTTGACCATAATTAAAAAGCACGAATAAGACGCATAAAACTTTTAAATGGGAGGAGAAGAGTCATCAATCATCGCAATTATGTGGTCATAAGAACAGTACTTGGAATGCTATCCTTGAAAGAGAAGACGATCTTCATATTTCTACTCTGTATCAGTGCATGCTTAGAATTGACAAATAATATCCTAAAACCAGATGTGCAAAAAGCTTGAATGTGTTGTGATTATAGGAGCAACGTCCACATGCAACATGTATCCAACAAGGACAAAGCTCCTCTATAGACTGCTCCAACTGGCTGCCCTACTCAAAAATGCCTATAAAGAAGAACCAGAAGTCCAGTACTCTGGAAAGATTGCAAAGTAAACACTAAGAATTTGGACAAAAAGATCACACGAAAACAGAACATGTAGATATTACCAATTTTCACATGTACGCAAAACATGTAGATATTACAAATTCTAGAAAAACTAAAAACGTTTAAGATGCTTACTGTTCTCCATTAGCAAACATGATATCGAAGACAAACACACAAATGTCAACCTGCGGAGACAAAATATATCAGAAACCGATATAGAAATTCATAAACTAGAACATAAGCATCAAGGCAATGATGCTTTCCAGCAGATAAAAATAACCCCCGCATGCATATTGCAATTTATTTTATTCATATTCCTTTTCTTACTTACAATACCAGTTCTCTTTCAATACATCACCAACTCACGCATTCTCGCTTCTCTTCATCCTCCACTCCTTTATTGTATGATAAGTAAAGCAATTTGTATTAGAAATCCAACTATGCGATATGGCCAAAAAAACAGCTTTGAAGCATATAAAAATGCTCCTTGACACTTGGAAAAGTCATCCTGTTCCACAATAGCCACATCAAGCACGAAGGAGTTGACTGACACATCTTTCACCTTTACTTCTCACCCTACCTCCCCTCCATCCAAAATGTAGCATTCCTTTATGCAAACACCCACGACTATCCATTTATTTATGTATACTAATATAATAAGGAAACACGGGGGGCAACACACTTTTTTGATGAAGCCTGTCACACAAATTACCCATTAACTAAAAGGTTAGAAGTGTAATTTACATTAGCTAAAAGGGTGAAAATGTAAAATCAACCCATACACACACACGCACACACACACATATGCGTACATATGTGAAGAGATAATTGTGAAATTAACTCATTTTGTGGGCTAGCCCTTATGAGTAACCAACACGTCGGGGAAATGAGCCACTGCCCACCCCCCCCACCACCCCCCCAATATTTTAACTAAAAATAGGAAACACAAACATGCAGGTGCCCTTGTAGCTACTTAGCCTATATTGCATGGTAAGGCTCACTCCTAGTACAATTCTTTGATGAATCTGATCCTCTTTTATAAGTGCTTATTGTTCTTCCATTTTTCCTGTAGTGTACACTCTCTTCGCAGTGGCCACTAAATTTCCAACCACAAAAATGTTATTTCACTCATATTTTTCAATTCTACTAGAGAGCCTTAAAATTAAGAACCCACCCACGTCCCCATCATGCAGAAGTAAAACATTCCTAACATTTTCAAATAGGGGCAATTAATAAGAACCAATAGATCATTAGAATCCCCCAAATAACAAATAAAAAAAAAGATTTAAATTTATATCAAGGTCTAAGGCTTTAAGCACTGACTTCGAAATTTATGATACTACATTAATTTTGCGCCAGAACACTAGAGCATGTGCTAAAAGAAAACCCTATTGTTTATCAGACCTTTATGCTATCCACTGTAATCAAGGAATCTTTGCTGCCTCTCTCTCGGGAAGACAGCTCTTGGAAGGACAAAAGCTTGCGGCCATTCTTTCTATCAACAGCGACTACCTGAGACAAGAAGAGTACTCATAGATATAAACCATTGGTATGGTAATGCACGGTACAAATTCAACAATGTAACTCTGAAGAATTCATCCAATCTGAAGTATCAAACCCAGCACCCGCCAGGCCACCACCAAAACATATTGCAGTTACCGGGGAAAAAAAAAGTGATACCTCAGCATCCACTATAAAAGTCGTTGCAGCAGTACCACATGATTCATTGATTATATTCACCAAATCAGGAAATCTTGATGTTGTTTCATCCCCATTTCGTGAAAAGACACGCACAGATCCATCAGCCAATCTGTGAATTTGGGCACGCTGGCCGTCATATCTGGAAGAAGACGCATGCCGATCTAGGTCAGAAACAATGTAAAATACTGAAACATATATGAGAGAGGAAAATAGTTGGAAATAATCAGAATATGTATCAAAACGTTCTTGATTCAATTTGAACTAAACGCATGCTTCCGGCAAAACAAACATTACCAAAGACATTATCCAGCATTCGCTCCTTCAATCCAAGGTGCTAGAAAGGGTGTAACAGCAAAAGGCAGATATAAACTCCTGTCTACCCTTAGCGGAACCCTAAGATCCAGCTTGACAGGCTTAGTTATGCCAATGGATCAACCAAGGCCTATATAACTAATCATGTCCTCGGAGTATTGTAATAAACTAATCCGTTTTGGGAACAAAGTTAGCTATGTTAAGTAACAGTGAAGAGCAACCACTAATCATATTAGAAAAAGAGAATAACAATAATATGACCCTCACGAGGATACCTTGAAACTCCCACCATGACATTCTATGGTAACACAATGTATGGGTGGTGGAGTACTGACTATAGATATTAGGTGCAATCTAGTATCAGCCAGAACCAAAGGATAACGAGCAATAATGACATAAGCAGACCTAAAATATACAGAATCAACAGAATCCTCCAGTCTCTTATTGGCACATTGGTATCAATGAAATTTCAACCGAGAAAGCAATCAATAAATGTTCTTCAAATGAATATACAGCCTCTGCATACTTGGGGAACTCTACTCTAGAAAGGAACTCATTACCAGATTCTTCATAATAAATCCACATCAAACCACAGCATCATCCCGAAACTCAAATGAGCTCCCTGATCCATCACATATATCTCTAAAGCCAAATAATGGCTCTTGGCCCCCATTGGCTTGTCTTGGGCAAGGCGCTTGCCATTACAATATGAATTGTGATGCAATGTTCCCATAATTACCTCTTTAAGGCTTCATTCATTTAGCGGGAAAGGAAAGGACAAAGAACAAAAAATAACTGTTTTGTTTTCCAGCACGTGTGTTTAGTTGTTGCAAGAAACTGTGAGTCAAGATAATATTTTTCTTGCAAGAAACATTTTCCCATAAAAAAATCTTGTAAAAAGTATAAGATTATGTATCACGGAAAAGTTTAAAACTGAATTTCCTATTGCCTTTCTTGCAAAGTAAACAGGTAACGAAAACTATTTCCTTTATATTTTTCTTTTTCTTTCTTTTCCTTCACTTCACCTTTCTTGTAAATCACTTTCTCATATGATATTCTTGACAACTGAATAGAGCCTAAGGAAGTACCCCAGAAACATGCTTAAATGCTCAGCTAAACAGATTCTCTGTTATCAGAATTGTACGATTCACAATGCATATCGTACGATTCAGTATGATACATCTAGCAATCGAATCGCATCGGTGGGGTGAATCAGCGAAAGTAAGAATAGTACGATTCACGATACGTATTACACAATTCGATACGATTCGGTTCGAAAAATTAAGGAATTGATTCAACACCAAACAAGTCTCGATTTTTGTTTCTTCCAACTTCTACTTTTATATTATAGAGACTTGTCCCATGTCACTTTTCTAAGCCACCCAACCATATATATATAGATGTCTCTCTACCAAATAGCAATTAGTTTTGGATTGAATGACTATAAATTCCAACATGGTATGATTAGTATCAAAGTTGTATGGGATGATTTCGCGAGTTAAGTTTTGACCCAGTGCCTATTTCATTCATTTCGTTCACTTTTATATCATTTTTACATGCAACTGAGTGACACGTGCGGGGAAGATTAGAGACACGCCATATCACTTTTTTAAGCGATTCAAGTTTAATTAATAAAATTTAGAGATTTCTCCACCCATTGCCAATTGATTTTGGGTTGAATGCCCCCAAATCTAAAAATATATCTACAAATTATTATAAATCATAATATAATTAAGAATGCACAATAGGATTATTGATCACGATAAAACTCAGACTCAAATCTCTTACCTTAGATACAAGTGTCTTATCTATTACACTATATACTCATCATTCAAAATAAGTTCTTTATTGATTTATAACTAAACTTTTTCACATTCATAATGCATGTACAATATTTTAACTATTTTAGATATATATTTTAATATATTTTAGAAATTATAACTAAATCTTTAAGATTCACAATTCGAGAAAAGGTAATTTCGATTCAAGATTCAACTCTCGATTTGACAACCATGAACAGATACAACCCATGCAAAATAGGGGGGTTGCAAAAAAGAAACACTACATAAAAATGCAGCCTTTGAGATCTCTGGAAACCTAAGGTACTTGCTGCCTAGAGATTCTAACACCTTTTCCAAGTCCCCAAACCCTACAATCTTCCGTCAACCTCTTTAAACCAAAAAGTAAGCCCTCCTCGATGTAAAGGTCCTAAACTGACCAGAACTCAATCATACACAGCACTATTCTTAGTTTAAGTGTTTGTTATCAGTTGGTATCAAAAAGCTTAAACAAGGTTCCTTTTGTGCACTAAACACATCAAGTTAATGGCCTTATTTGGACTTTCCCAAGAAAGTGAGACTACGACAGCCTCTCCACTCTCCAGTCTAAGTGAGACTCCTGTCTAAGTGTTTCTCATGAACCTTATAATAAAGTTAACCTGCCATGGGAAGCACGAAATGGAGTACAAACAAGTCTATCGAAAGTAAAAGAATGGGCTAGGAAGATATTGCAGGGGGAAAAACTAAACTAATTAATAAGGGACTTACTTAAATTCACATGTAAAAGCTTTGTTCTGAAAGCTTTTCAACACTTGTGGAATTCCATTGGTAATTCTAGCACAAGAATAAGAATACGCAAGAACAAGCTATCACATCAGTAAGTATGCAGAATTGGGAACAATAGAGATTGTAATAAAAGAAAGTAATGATAATATTACAAATAGCAGCAAATCAATAACATATATACTTAGCAAGCATGGGCCTGATTGGTATGCCTGGAGCCATTGATAAAGTTGCTGAAGAAAATGCAATGCCTTTGTCCAAGAGACAAGGAACAAGTAAATCCTGATTACAAGTCAGTGATCTTCAGTTATTAGTGCATATTCTGTAATAGATGCAACGACTTAGCTATGAGGGAAAGATACAAAATACCAACTGTTCATTATTTAGAGTGCAGTGAACATATTTATAGGTATACAAATTAACAGAAGGAAACCATCCCTTTTCTCCCTGTTTACATTTCATATGAAAAACTATGCCATCAGTGCAATACAAAGGGAGTTTGCTTAGTTCCACTTAGAGTCCTACAGACACTTGTTTCTTCCTCTAAGTTGGTGGCGTGCTCAATGGGAATAGGAGAAAGACAATACATAATATTAGGAAATGTTGCAACTTGCAAGAGAAACTTGCTTTCCAGTCCAACTTCATATAAACCAAAACTTCCTGAGGATTTATAAAACCTAATAACAGCAACAAATATCTTAAAGAAAACCCTTCAGCCCACAATGCTGGAGCAATCCTTCACTTTTTTTCTAGTTCTTCTAGCATTGCTGCTAATTTCTATAGCGAGTAAGTAGCAAATGCTTAGATCAGGAACATATTCACAGGTAAATATGAAATAGACGTAAAAACAAAAAGGCATGTCTGATGATTGTAGTACAAGGAAGCTAGATAATGACGCTTCTACGTTCCATTTTAGCATTCTTTTGTTTATCTGTTCAATTTAGAAGTGCTAAGCTTGATGAGATCCAATATATCCAACATAGACAGCTTATTCCATGAATCCATGTTTCCTAAACCTGTCCTGCATGGCCTTCCAGGTATCCCAGATGAGGGAACCCTCTGACTCCAACTGATGGTTTTAAATAGAGTATCGGTACACATAACGGTAATGGTCACGGTGTAACAGTATCAAAAGTATCAAGTGACACGTGTTGGGAATCGGCTATCGCAATTGGGAATTTTTGAAAATTCAATAATATGTGTATTTGAATAATTTTAATCTTACCTTTTCATTTTTTGATTAACATTGTAGACATTTAAAAATATGTTCTGCTTTTTTTGAATAAAATTAATGAAAATAAAAGAAAAGTTGACCCCTAACATGAAATAAAAGAACTTTTTTCTTTAATGTTACAAATCGCTAAATCAGGTTAATCCCAATCCCACATCCGCCAAAGATGATAAATTTAACTTATGCTGCCAATAAAAGGTGATGGATGGTCAGCGTACATGCGGCTCCATCTTGCTGTAAAGTTGAAAAGTTAAAAATTCTTTTTTCCCAAATTGGTAATTCCAATTTTTGTATTCAGAAGCGGTTTGCTCAATATCGGCATTTTAACCGTTTTGGTCTGTTGCGTTACGTGAGCAGATCAAGTCGGGTGAGAATTTTGGTCACATCAATATATCAGTATGTAACTGAATCGGAGTTTGAAAAATCCGTTATGAGCTGGCCGGTTCGCTTCATAACAACTGGTTTTAAAATCCACGCTCCAACTACAGTCCATGTACCATCCATGCTATATTTGACCAACTGCCCATCCTACTACCTCTATGCTCTTGGCAGATCATCTATCTTAGATTGCTAAGCTTGCTGACTTCCACATATGTCCAATTTAGACAGCGTATTCCATGAATCAATGTTTACTAAACATGTCGTGCATGGCCTCCCCATCCCATTCAGTCCCTTAAACTTGGGACTGAAAGTTTATTTTCTCATGTATCTTCAGCATAAGCCACTTTCCCGTGGCCCGTAGGTTAAGCCCAGAACAAATGTAGATGGCTTATTCCATGAATCAATGTTTCCTAAAACTGTCATGCATGCCCTCCCATCCCATTCAGCCCCTTAAACTTGGGACTCAAAGTTCATTTTCTCGTGTATCTTCAGCGTAAGCCACTTCCCCGTGGCCTGTAGCTTAAGCTCAGAACAAATGTACATAGATTCCTAGAATATAATTTCCTACCAGCAATGGAAAACCCAGAATTACTCCACAACGAGTGAATCTTATTCATTGCCCTAGGACCAGAAGCTGTACCTCAGGTGGTCAGAGTGAAATAAGGTCAGGTTTTCTTAATGATATCTTCGTATAATTTATTCCAACCCAACCCCCGCAGGCCAGAAAAAAAAAAAGAAAAAAAAAAGAAAACTAATTCCTTGACCTTTATATATGACATATCAGAGAAAAGGCAAAAACACGAACCACACTAGCAAACTTTCAACTGGCATACATAGATTTAACGATCTCCAATGTGCTGCCTGCTAAGATTGTTTTTATTCTATTTGTCATATTTCTTTTAAGGGTATTCTTGTACTTGTCTTTGACCTAATAATATTATAAGTATGTATGGGTGAAGGAGAGTAAGACAACTCATGAACTCTTTCTCTTATCTCTCTTCCTCTTCCCTATCATCTCTTCTTTTCTTTCAAACCCCAAATCCATATTTTATGATTCAACTTGATATCAGAGCATCCGATCTAATCAGAAAAGAATTTTAAAACACCAAAATTCATTATGCTATAAAAAACGGCGTGATGACGTCATCTTCCGTACAATGATGTCAGTGTGGCTTCAGCATCTGTACAGACGACGATGAATGGGGATCCTCTAGTTCAAATAGCCTCGATCTACTGGTTATTGTGGTGATTTCTCCATGATTTTTGAAGTTGTTTGGTGTGTTTCTCGATTTTTTGAAGTTTTTGGGATTTTTTGAAGCCTAGTTCTTCGATTTGCTCCTCGCGAACTCGATCTTAGTTTCTGGTGATTTGAATCCATTCTATAGGTGCCAACACTCATGTTCTTTTGGCTGTTTTGAAGGTCGGCGGTCCCCTGGTTTGCTTCGGTGCTGTATTTTCTTGTTCGGCTCTTCTTCTCTTAGTGTTTGTCCCCTTGCTGAAGGTCAACCTCACTGGTTGGTTGCTTCGATTCTCCTTCTCTTGGCGTTTGTCACCGGTTGGTCAATTATTTGTGTGTTTTTGGTTGATCTTTAGTTGCTCGACTCTCACCAGTTGATTTCTAAGCTGCTTACAATTGTATTTTGAGTTACTATGGCCGAGACAAAAAATTATTGATCTTAAAGATAATGATTTGCCCTGATGTGTCACTTCTAAACGACTTAATAGTGTTAACGATTTAGCATGGGAGCATGCATTTAAGGTTTTTCTTACAGGAAAACAAAGGTTGAAGTATATCACCGATCCACCTCCACCCAACGGTGATCCTACTCTTTCTAGTTGGGACGGTTGATTCTATTGTTATGAGTTGGTTGTGGAATAGTTTAGAGCCTCACATTACTACTACAATTAGATTTATGTGATACTTCTAAGCAAATCTAAAACTCTCTTGCAAACTCTTTCTCAAATCAAAACAATGTATCTCGTGTTTATGAGCTATATGAGTAGATTTTTTTAACCAAACAAACTGGAAAACATTTGTTCAAATATTACAGTAAGCTTAAGAGTATGTGGGACCAATTATTACAATATCATTCTTACACCGACTCTGAAATGTTGTGGGTTCATTTGCTTCTTCGAAATTTTGGCGTGTCTACTCCGCTTCCTATGCGCATGTTTTGTGACAATCAAGCCACTATTTTTATTGGTAATAATATAGTGTTCTATAAGCGCATTAAACATATTAAAGTTAATTGTCACTTGATTCGAGATTTATTATTGTATAAGCAGATTGCCACCACTTATATTTGTTAGGAAGACCAATTGAGTGATATTCTTATGAGCCACTACCACATTCTATCTTCCATCAACTGCTTGTCAATCTAGGCATATTCGATCTTTATGCTCCATCTTGAGGAGTAGTACTAAGCGTGTTTTTATTCTAAGTATTTGTGGGTAAAGAAGACTAACAAAACTCCTGAACTCTTTCGCTTAATCTCTTTTCCTCTTCCCTATCATCTCTTCTTTTCTTTCAAACTCTAAATCCATATTTTACGATTCAACTCAGCTAATTAGAAAAATATGGCCCGCCAAAACCTAATAAAAATAAAAGCCCTTGAATTACGGCCAGGCGCGGTGCTGGGGGGATTGGCTTCTCAAAAATTTTGCAATGAAAAAAGGATCAAAAGAATAGCCACTAACAAGGTATTAAAGAAGCCACACAAAAATAGGCAACACCAATCTTAGTGTTTTCATTAGAAACGAAAGCGGACCAAAAGTCCCCAGCAAATGATAGTATCTGAATGACAATTCTGTGCCTATCCAACAGGAAGATCAAAATGCCAACAATGTTGGAGAATAATGAAAGAAAATGAAAGTTTGTAGAAAACATGCTTTCCAAAATCTACCCGATCTATTACCCTCCTAACAAATGAAAGGGATATGTTTTTCTTTTACCTCAAAACAAAGAGATGCAGTGAACATGGGTATTTTGAGAAAATTGTATAAGATAGTGACAACTTTGTGGATACATTTGTTGCCCCTTCTCCGCCTCCAACCAAGAAATATTCATACAATACAAATTCATCATTAATATATAAAAGAACTTTATTTTAATTGTGCAATGCCCAATAACAACTTTTAGATGACAATTTTAGTAAATGAAGATTATATAACCAACAAATATCTTCTGAATTGTTGATAATCAAATGTTTGAAGAAGGTGCAAGTAATGGTTTGAGTCGTTTGATCCTAGAATCAAAGAAATAGAAGCTTACCAGATTGGGAAGTATGTTATATGCTTCAACAATGACCGCTGAAAGGCACTAATAAAACAGAAAGACTGAATTAGCAACAGAATTGGACAACAACAATTAATTGTAGAAACAGCAATATCACAGCGAAGTGAGGAGCTTCCTATAATAGACCTTTAAAGACAAATCAGACAAACCTGAAGTTGTTCCTTTAAATTCTCAACTGTTCCTTCATGAAGAGCTGAATTCATGACAACAGCTTGGGCTAATGCTGGTAGAACAGTTCTCATCATGGCCCCAATCCGTAAATTCTTCACCTGTGCATAGAAAGGGTTTTTAGAAACCTGCCAGTTAGAAGGAAAATAGAGAAAGATGCATAATCAAAAGCAAAATAAACAAAAATCTGATCCTGACTCCCCTTCGTTTCATTTCTCATTACCCAGATTATGACATTGACAATACAAACTGGAGATTGATCTGTGAACAAAGATGCTCTTTTCTGGAATTAAAAAAAAAAGTTACTGAAAGATTGCTCAAAACACAACTTATGGTATTACCATCTGAATGAGAAACTAAATCCAACATGATGAATTCTTCGCTTATTTCATGTTTTATAGGCAAATAAAGCTCCTGTCAATAACAAGGGTGAAAAAAATTTTCGGGTAATCATTTCGGTTGGTTTGGCAAAGGAAACATTTCAGAAAAATTGAAGAAATACTGGAAAAAAATTGAAAAACATAAGAAAACATTTGGAAATTGTTTTTGATTATTTCGGTTGGTTTGTCAAAGGAAACATTTCAGAAAAATCGTAGAAACACTGAAAAGAAATTGAAAAACATAAATAAAATGCAAAAAAGGAAACATGGACTGAAGAATATTACTATATATTTCTAAGACTAATAAATCAATAATTGAACAAGGGCTATATACTCATTCTAGAGTATTAGACTATCAAAAACTACACTACAATTGGATTAATATTAATACTAAATACTTAGAAAGTTAAAATAATCTCAAATAGTTCATTACTACATAAAATGTTGAAGGGATTAAAAAGAAACAAAGATAAGAAAATGAAATTTCTAGTAATAGTAGGTATTGAATGGAAACAGAAAATACCAGTGACAATCTTTATAAAAAGAGTACTTTTCAAGAAGGAAAAAAAATGTGAGAGATAAGAGATTTAATATTCTTCTCCCTCACTCTTCTTATCCTTCCTAATTTCTCATATTTTCCTACAAATTTAAGATTCTTTTACTATTCTCAAATATCTCTCTCTCTCTCTCTCTTAACAAAAAAAAAGATAAATAAAAATGAACATTGTTGGATAGTTCTAATAGGTGTTGAAATAACTCCATGTTTTGATATGTTTTGTAGTGTTTTAGTGTTTTTTGGTTTATTTCAGTGTGCTTTCATAGAAACATTGAATTTTTCCATTACACTAATATTTTGTTTTGGTTTGCTAATAAACGGAAACGTTTTGGCCATTTCCGTAGAAACTAATTTTTTTTAGTCAAAGAATGGAAAAAGGGTGTTAGACTTCAATCTTAATGACGTATATGAGTTCCAAAAGGCTAAAGCAAAGCTACAAGTCAAAAGATTGTAAGTTTTGTCCAACTAATATTGATGAACAGCACAATTTGATCAACAAAGCTTTGAACACCAAAACTTGGCCCTCAACACCTAAAATAAGGCTAGTAGGCATGATGTGCATGTTAACCGCATAAAACCAAAAAAATATATACCATCAAGTCTTTGAAGTTTGAATTGCTATAACATTTCACAAGCCATACTACATCAATGCCACTTGAACAGGTCGTCCACAGCCAGACAAAGTAATAGTGAGAGTGGAAGTACCCTGAACCATGCTGATAAAAAAAATTTAAAAAAAAGTTCCCTGAAGGTGACACCAAAATAAGTTGAAGAATACCATGCACAATAAAGTAGCTATTGTTTTCTTATTTCTAAAAATGTCATGCAAAGAAAAGGAAAAGGAAAATTATGCAAGTAAATAAACAAATTTGTGCACGAGATCTAAATGAAATTAAAGATCCTTCAAAATTATATTCTCTCATTTAACCGGATCGAGTGACCTAGTGGTCAAGGGGTTGACCATGGTCGTATAGCTCCCAAAGGTCTAATGTTCGACTCTCAAAGGACGCAAAAACACTCAAGACTTAACTAATATGTACGTTTTGCGGTTGACTGTGTGTATTTGGAGTTTTGTTCATAAGGACTTCTACTAGAGTTTGCGTGTGATTGTGTATATCATTTGTCAAGCCAATATGAACTAACAGAGAATTCTTGTATTTTTTAGAAGACATCACTTTTACAAAATGGACTAAAGTGATACGACATAATGAAATGCAACAATTTATTTGAAACAATCATGTGCATTACGTCACACACCTGACGTAATGCGTGATTAAGTTGTTTATAAAAACAATTCCATCTTTAAATTGTATAGGGACTCTGTCATAATTGATCTAGTTTTGCCTTTTGTATATGTCGTGTGTTCAGGTTTGCACTTTTCAGTAGTTTTAGTGGCATTACTCTTACTTGTCAAAAAAACAAAAGCAAAACAAACAAAAAACAAAAAATAAACAATTCCACCCATAATAGCTAATAAAAATAGAAATTCACTTTTTATTCTCCAACAATGTTTGTTTAAGGAACAAAAGATCACCTCATTTCAATCCCTTAACTTACCAAAGTTCTAACAAGAAACTTCATCTCCTTTTCTCTAGAAGAACGCATGAGATTTACAATAAGGCTTTTCTTTCGAACGGTACTTCCACTACCTGTTTGTTCACTGACAATTTCTACATAAAAAATAATGAAGATGAATAATAACAATAACTAACAAGGAAGAACACTTATAACCCAATGCTTTAATTTTTCTATCTTACTTAGGAGAAAAGAACATTTCACACAAAAGCAAGACCACCTTAAGACACATTACACAAGAATACATAAGAGCATTAAAATTTACTACAAAAACTAGTATCACAGAGAAATCTGCAAGAAAAAATCAAAATCAGTAGAGTTTCGGCATCAAGCGTCAGAAATAATAGTGCCTCCACCACCATAGAAAAATTCCTCGAAATAGCGAAGTGCGAAAATTCTTCACAACCACAATCCTTTCTGTATTGCAAATCACATTCATTCAAAACTCAGAAGGCTGTCTTTGTGAAAGATGTGGATACTGGGGAGTCTCCACAAAGAAGACACATCCTTGGGGAAAATGAAGTGATCCAGGAAAAAGTTTTAACACCTACATATTAGGGAGCTTTAAGATATGGCATTAACTAGGCATGTATAGCACATCAACTGTCATCTCCCTTAACCCTCATATAATTCTTCTCTTTCATTAATTTTTTTTTTTTTTTTCGGGGGGGTTGGCGGGGGAGTCCAAATGCCTCACCTGTTGGGAGAAGAACAGAACAATAAAACTGTAGTTCACCAAACACACACTCTGATTTCTGATAAATTAGGAAAATTTATGGTTCCATACTTTTAGTGACTGGTTGATCTCAGTGCAATGACTAATTTGTGTGTGTTTAAACCAAATTGGAAAATTTCTTCTTTATATTAGCTATATATGCAATCAGGCCTTGCAGAGACAATTCAATAAATTTGCATAAAAAATATCCTGTACAAATTGTTTGCACTCTTTGATCAATAAACTCTGTTAGAGACAGTCCTAGATGACATAGGTGGAATTCTAATGTTTATTTTCTCTTGCTTTCTCTTTTTTTTTTCCTTTCTTCTTCCATTTTCTAATTCAACTCAGATTTTAACACTTAAAACAACCACCACGATCACTTGCATGTCCTTATTTTGTTTGTAAATAGCTCCATGATTGAAAAGGGAAGGGGAGAAGCAGAAAATAACTTCTAAGGAGTAATTCATAATCAAGGTTTCTTCATGTACATGCCCACGAAATTTATGTAGTTCAGAATCTATTCAAAACCTATGTGATAGACAGAAAGATTTGCAAGTTCTTGTTCAGCTACGGAAGCCCAATCATCACATCCACTAGTGAGTAGGGTTCGAACAGTTCACTGCCAATCATCTCTCCTGGGACTTATTTTCTATGAGCTGAAAAGGAAGTTATTACATTGCTATCAAGTCAGTATACTCCTTAGTTTGAACTTTTTTCAGAGACCATTAACCATATTGTTCAGTCCATACCTTATCTTCCTGAGCACAGAAAATACACCATGGATTGAGAGTGGTGGTGGAGGGGCCAACAGTGACTGTGTTTGTCGGCAAAGTTGTGCAACATCACCTTTATGCAGTATAGAATGGTCAGTGGCATAATAAATTTGAAATTTGTAAAACAAAATAAAAATTTAAAAACAGATATATTTTTTCCTACCAAGATCACCTAAGCTGTTATGCAGTTCCTTTATTTTAGATTTGTTTGCCCCACATGCCTCTTCCAATGCTGCCACAACAATACTTCCACCAATATTCAGTTCCTGCAACATTATTGCAACCTAATCATACACTCATAGCAGGTGTACAATAAATTATACTAAAGGAACTGTTATCCAACTATAAGTCTATAACCACTTCACCTCGGTCAATAATAGAATATCTTAACTATATAAAAAGCCAGAAGAAGCCAGGGTTTCACCTCCTATGGTTCTTGACATAAAATTACAAATTTACCCTTAATTAATAGAAAATTTTATAAGTTTATCCTTTTGCTTCAATTCCGATAATATCTTTAGCAAATTTTATTTATTAACTCATGTATAATTATTCTAATTCATTTGTTGTTATTGCATATGTTTAATATGAATATGTTGCCAATACAATATATATAAAAGATTAAGTGGTAATGAAAGTATTGTGCATAATGATTACAAATATTTTTAATTTTAACTTTTATAATATGATACTTTACATCATAATATTTACTATCAAAATTTAAGATTAATTAAAATTAACTATAAATTAATAACTATATTTGTATATCGATAACAATTAATTTAGCACATGCAAAGCATGTGCCAAACACTAGTAATTGGTAAAATGAGTTAGCCTGTCAATCATTTGGTAGGACACAGCTTACAAACAAAAGGTGAAATTCAGGAGCAATAAATCAGTAGAAGATTTGACAAATTTAAATGAGGACAAAAATAACTGGAGGCTGACCAAGAAAAGAGAAAAGAAAGGCAGCATGCATCACTGCTGAAAACTTTGGTAGACCATCTAAAACCCTGTGTAACCCTTGAATTTCTTCTTCATTTTTTTCATTATTAAGGAAAACATATCTTACCAAGAGGATGACAGAAGATGTTGACTCTAACTCTTAGCAATGCATAAAAAACAACAGCAATCTTCAAAAATACACAAGGAGAATACAATCCCAACCACCACCATCACCACCACCACCCACCCACCCCACCCCCCCAACCCCCAAAAAAAAGGACAACTTAGAAAGGAAAAAATAATCAATTAATCATTGCTTCAAAAGAGTAGCTAAGAAGCTCGCCATGATGGCCACTAGAGTCTCAGGGAATGCAAGTATAAGTCATATCACTCAATGACCTGTAAAGCAATAATGAGCTATACAGCCCATCTTACATGGTAAAGTCCTCCTGAAATTGAAATTACTAACAGTTTAGTGACGCATTTTTTGGAAAAAGTTATGAGAGGTTTGGCACATTTTTTGGAGTGAGTTTTTTTTAGCGGGTTTGCTTTAAATCATTGTTGGCATAATTCTTTAGGTGACAAATTTTCAGGACAAGTGATGCGGCATTGACCAATTAAGTCCATTAGATTAAAAATCATCAATATTTCTCTGTATATTTTGAAAAATTGAAGCCAAAAGTTTTAAAAAACACAATTCAAACATATTTTTAGATTTTTCTTCCCAAAATTTGTTGAAAAAAGAAACAGAAAGATTTTTACAAAACACAAACGAACACAGACTTATAAATTCAAAAGACAATCTTCTGCGCCATCATAATCGGTTTGCCAACAAAGAAAGTTCACAAACTAATCTACCCTCCACCAAGTCCATTCTATTTTTTTTTTGCCTAAACTGAAATATCTTGTACAGCTTATGGCACTTATATGGCTACACCCATTCAGCTATTTGCAAATCCATGTTCGTGAATATCTGAGCGCAAAAAAAAAAAAAAGATTTTCCATCAGCAGAAAAGAGAAAAATCAATCGTATCATAAGCAATTTGATTTTGGATCCCTTTGCTGAACTTGGCTGATATTTGTTCTGGCTGTTTTCCAGAGTGAGGAACTATCAGTATTTACCACAGTACTTTTGAAAGGGGTATTCCTGTAGCAAGACATTTCCTGCACAACCACTATTACTTGCACAACAAATCCTTTCCAACAGCATAAAAAAATGACAGCCTTCCACAAGCTATCTTTGCATTGCATCAAACCATTCTAATGCGAAGGCGTACAAGAGCAGGTAGAATTCCCGTACTCCTTTCATCTAAAATATTCACAAAAGCAAGTAGAATTCCCGTAGTACTTTCATCTAAAATATTCTACGTGCCAGAATTTTCCTATTTATACGAAAATTGACAATGAACTTTTAAGCTATTCCTTTTCCATGGATCCAGCATATTCGGAAGAAAGCAGTTATCAGCCTCTTTTAAGCCAGTCCAGTGTTGAGTTCACTCACTCACCAGCTTACAGTTTAAAAACAACGGGAATGGAAGTATATGGCTACAGTCAATCTGAAAGTTTCAAATCCATAAATATAGCCCGTAAGTTGATAAAAATTGAAGACTCTGCTTTAATGTTGGAGGCATAACAAGGTAAAGTTATAAGTTATACCTTCAAAATAATCATTCACCCTGTAAATCATAAGAGCCAAATCCGACAATGGCAAGGGGAAGGATAATGAAGTCATCAGTGCTCCACATGAAGAGCACGAGCAAAGCAAGAAAGAAGTAATTGAAGAATTAAGGCCAATAATTACTTTAGTCTCCAACTAGTTCATTGACAGAAGCCAAATTGATACACACCTCAGTTCAGAACTCTACTGCCACCACATATTAGACAAAGTTAACTAATTCCCATCAGACGAAAAGAAGTTTATGAACAAGAAAGGGGAGGGAGGGAGAGGAAGACAGACAACATAATAGTGAACTTCTCACACAGTGATCAAAAGTGTAAAACAAAAGGGAATAAATTGAGAGACGGAAACACTCTTAACCTTATTTTCATGGTCAGGAGCAATCTTATTTGTGCACAAGTATACAGCAGGTAGCACATCCTCGGGAGACAAGGTCAACAAGCTGCATGATAAGACAACATCAAGGTCAACAACTAAATGACACACACCAATAACTTTGCCCGATGAGTCGATGACTCTACTATCCCTTTCTACAAATGGCAAATGTTTCAATAAAGGAGCAAATAGGAAGCAAAAGAACATAGCAGGTCATGACAAACCTTCTAAACATATTGCACAGCATTGATGTGGCCTTTATCTTGCCCTTTTCATCCTCAACCAGATCAAAAGTTCGTGCAAGATGTATATAAGGAGCAGGCTTTCCCCGCCTCCAGCATGCTGCACATGTATCTCTGAGTTATGAAATCTTTCTCTATTGGAGAATAAATTAACATAATTAAAAAATTATCTCCATAAGGCAAGTAGTGATATGTTATGACAAGATAATGAAGTTCAGTAACTTATTTAGCTTCTAATAGACAAACACCAACCATGCTCTATAGGAGAATACTTTTCTGGTGGTAGCGATACAAGAGTCATTGTAGCATTATCTTGCAACAGTTCTGGCACAGGCAAATTGTTCTCGTTTTGTAATACCTCTGATACCATTTTTTCTTTGTGAGAAGAGCAATTTGAATTGATAGGCCTAGGTTCAGCCCAGACAGATCTACAGCCTACCAAACTGTTTTTGTTCTCGCTGAGGTAACCCTCAGGATTACTGTAATATTTGTCCAGGGCCAAATTTATATCCCCTTTTGTCTCCTCCAGGATAGTGGCAGCATAACATCTTAATGATTCCCTCCCATTTACAATCTGAATAAACTGGTCTACCTCCTCTTTGTATGACTTAATAGGATCGCTTGGCAACATATTTTCATCACATTGAGACACATTAGGTGCAAGTTTAGTAAAGAAACTTGTTATAGTGGATTGCTTTGAATGAGTAGATTCCAGACTTGAATTGCTTCTTGCTTTCTTGATGAGCACATTATCTACATTTCTCCTCCTTTTGCCAGGAGAAATACTGCTCTTAATTAAATTCCTTGTGGTTGGTGATTTAGAGTTTTGACGTAGAGGAACATCTACATTTTTGAGAGGGCTGTCAACAAAACACGGTTTAGTGAGTGATGCAGATTCATTAACTGGGCTGGTCTGCAATGTACAAGCAGATGATGCCCAAGAACTGGTTTGCTCATGAAATTCAAGTTCATGTTCGTAAAAATAAGAAACTGCTTCAACCATATTTCCACCAGAGCCACTAAGCAGATCAAGCATCTGGTTTTGAGTGACCCAGGTGGGCAAACAGTCACGAAGTTGTGGAATGATTTCCTCGTTGTCATTGGCACTTAATTCAGCCAAATCTCGTGCATCAGGTTCCTGCCAAAAAGATAGGGAATCTGAAACAATTCTCTTAATTGCATCATTGGGTTTGTGTTCAGGTGATTGGACCTCTTTCGACTGATTCATCTTCTTCTGGACAATATCGCTATCCTTCTCAGGCTTATCATCTGTCTCCTGAAGACAATGATGAAATCCCATCAAGAATTCTTGTTTGATGGCTACTTCATCAACCAAACCAGCAAAATGCTTCCGCAAAGAATTGGCATGTTTGCTGTCAAGTTTGTCAACATCAACACCTACTGTTGGAATAACACGTTTCGGCTTCAAAAACCTCACAAATTCTCTGAGTTCATCATAATTTGAATGCTCACTATAGGGTACAAGATGTATCTCAAATGCATCCTTGGTCCTTACTGCAAACTTCTTGTGCTTTACCTCATACGTCCAACCCGTTGGAACAAAACCCACAACCTTAGAGTACCCTCTCTCATTCATAATCTCCTTCATCTTCACAAAATTGGGTCGGAAATATGGCCAAGTCTCACCCAGCACATTCCACCCAACAACATGAACGTCACTGTCAGATTCATCCTCGGTAAACACTTCATCTTTTCCAAACCCCAGGACACACAAAATAGCCATTTTTCTACCATCTACATGTATCTTTCGATTACACCTCCGTGAAATTTCGACCAAGATCCTCTCCTTTCCAATAACATAAGTAGCTACAAGAAACAAAACAGACTTCATAGAACCCTCATTTTCGACCCCAATTCTCTCTATCACGCTAACTATATAGTCAATCGACTCCTCTTGCGACGGAAACATGAACTTTGGATTACAATACGTTGTATCCAAGAAGATAGCATCAGAACCAACAAATTCACTCAAAACAGGCTCTAATTTCATTGAATCACGATAACGAAAATCACCCGTGTGCACATACCTCTCGTTCTTGCCTCCACTACCCGGAATATTAAACAAAAACTGAACCGCGCCGGGACAGTGATTCGCATCGATTAGCGACACCTCACAGCCGTCGATCCAAACGAGCTCGGATAAAGATAATGGGACGACAACCAGTGATGATATTTTGAGTACCTCAACGAGAAGGCGAGCAGTGGTGCCGGAGCAAAAGATGATGCCTCTGGACCAGTTAGGGGTGAGGCCGGTGTAGTGGTCGGAGTGGAAGTGAGAGAGGAAGTACGAGACGGAGTAGTCGCCGGCGTATCGGAAACCGTCGACGACGAAGCGAGTTTTGGGGATGATTTTGGATTGGGGGAGGTCGGAGGGGATTGGGGGAAGAGGGGAGTGGTTGGAGAGGAGAGAGAAAGAGAGGGGTGGAGGGGATTGTGGAGATTGTAGAGAGAGAGAGCGGTGAGCGTTGAGGAAGAGGGTTGGAGAATCTAGGGTTAGGGTTTTGGATGACATGGCCGTTTTCGACAGTTTACAGAAAAGAAGTGCAGTCTAAAGAGAGATGGTGTCAATTGACGAGTAGTTCGGAAGTGGAGAAGATTGGGAATGGCGCCAAAGTCATGGTTATAGTTACGCGACAGTTGGTTAGTCCCATATTTTATTCTCATTGCTTTTTTTATTAAAAAAAATATTAATCACCTCTGATAAATAACAAATAAAAAATATAATTGTACGTACAAAGTGTATTATTATTTATTATAACTTATTTGGTTACTAGTAAGGGAAAAAAATTATTATATTTTATTTTCTTAAGTTATAAGAGGAAAAAATTATAAACATGTAAATTTTATTCTATCCTAAATTATCACATGTCACGACATTAAAAAAATAAAACATAATTATTAAAACGTTAAATATTGTCATGAATTAAATTGGCACAAATATTGCAGTTGTATACTGCTATGTATAAAATAATGTAATTTTTACCGCAACAAGCTTTCGTCTAATTAAATTAAGTTAATTGGCACATAGAAACTTATATGGGAGAAAAATAAATATTTTATAGTTTAAATTAAAGTGAATAATTATTTTTCTAAAATAAATACAAGAGATACAATTATGTCATAATTATCTCTTTAAAAAATAAATAAATATAAGTATAAGCTTAGACTTTAAAGTATTCCTATAAAATAAAAATATATATATATAATTATTAAGAGTTTGATTTTCTTTACAACTCTTCACCATACACTCCTACAAATAAGAGTGCCCTAACATTACATCCAATACTTAGAGATATCAAGTAACTTAAAAGAGTTCTACAGATTAAAGTTTTAAAACCTTGGTGATATTTTTCATTCAAAATTTATCATATATTCTGTTAAACTCGAAAGATATTTCACTGTTCGAAAACCAATTCTTATTTTTTATTTTTAATTGGCCAAAAGCATCACATACCCTATCAAGCTCTTCAGAGACCAACGAAAAAGATATCATTATGTAGATTGACTAGAAAATTGCTACGATTATTGAAAAACCTTATTGCACCCTTGTATGTCTCAAAAATCAACCTCATATATTAAAACCCATATGAAGTAAGAAGAAGAAACAAATTCAAGTCGTTTTGACTCCGTTTAATCTTCTCCTACTCTATTGTCAAAGTTTAAATTAATTGATGCTGTTATCATGCCAGTGACGATAACAACAGTTCTTTGGATGAGTAGATTGCTCTCTTAACAAGAATTGTTAAAACACTCTACAAAATTATACAAAATTGAGATGTTCAAATTGCATCTATAATAAACAAGATCAAAAGCATGAGAAATTTAAGTAAGATTACTCATAACCCTCCAAAACCTCAAGAAGCATCTAAAACTTCTAACAAACAACAAAAAGATTGAACAAGATTGTAGATTTCAATTGACGACTCCATTCATATCGACTAATTGAAGGAGTTCATCTAGGCGCCATCAAGGATAATTACAAATGAAATATCAAAATCTTCTCTTACTTATGCAAAGCCATGCACTCGATTGATCAATCAAATGAAAATTCATTTTCAATATCAGCACCAAAAGTTTTAAAGCCACTAAAGTGTTAACAATTTGACGGAAAAGGTAATCCATAGTAACGCATTGCTCACTTTTGTGGAAATATGCAACAACGCTGGTACTGATGGATATCTTCTGGTCAAGTAATTTGTTTGAACACTCAAGGGAAATGTTTTTTGATTGGTATTGTAACCTCAAATCCAATATAACTGATAGGTGGGAACATTAGAACAAAAATTTCCCAACCGCTTCTACAGCACCTGTCATGCTGCCAACACGATCATGCTTACCAATTCTCACCAATGTAAAGGTGAACTCGTTATTGATTAAATTAATAAGTGGAGAAGTTTGAGCCTTAATTGCAAAGAGAGATTAAGCAAAATCTCTGCAATCAATATGTACATCAAGTGTATGCATTGGGGATTGCATTACATTCTTCAAAGAATCAAACCTAAAAACTTCAAAGAATTAACAACTCACACTCATGACATAAAGGTTAGCATTACAGTAAATGTGGTCAAGGACTGTCTATCTAAGAGCCCGAAAAGTGAGGGAGCAGGCATAATAGTAGTAAAGTGGAAAAGCATGGACCTAAGGCCGATAGCAAAGAATCGATGATAGTAATCACTATGTCGGTTAAACTTATCGCTAAGCCAAGAGTGAGAAGGCAGATTATACCCAAGAAAAAAGAATGAGGCGGCTCACTTTGAAAGAAATACAATAAAAGTAGCATTCATTTCTTGATTGTGAAGTCCCTCTAATGCTCGACAACATTTTGAAAATGAATCTCACTAAGCTTATAAAAATGAAGCGTCCTGAAGAAGCCGAGAGAGTTTAGAAACCAAGCTACTGCAAATATCACCGATTGGTTAGCCATTCAACTTGGCAATATCTCATTCTAAAAGAAAAGATCATTAGGCAACCAAGGACAGATTTCGTTGGAAAGAAACAAATTTGCAGTTACAAATCAAACTGCTATTGTTATTGCACCCCTACATACTGCTCTTCTTGAACAAGAATCTCAAAAGTTGGGAAGGCTTATTTAATGGCCACCAATGTACAAAATTTAATTCAGATCATTTGACCCAATTGGCATAGTAGCACCATTTTCTCCATTTAATCATTTAAAAATTGGAGTAGTCATGGTGAAATAAGAAAACTAATCAGCTCGAATGATAAAGGATGGACACTAGTTACCCGTAAGAGAGAGGGTAAGCTAACTCTGTATCATCTTCAGTTTGGGCGAGCAAAGAAAAAGCAAACAAAAGCCACGAGAAGGCATCATGGTACACGTGCTAAGAAAGTAGTTGAGGATGGGTCAGAAGAAAAATCATACACTTCAATTATGTTGTGAGAATTTCTATCGGAACCAATGTTTAAGGTTATTTTCCAAATTCAATGTTATGCTGTGAATATTAAACAACCTTTCAAGCGTAGGGAAGAAAACTCTTTTACAATGGAGGACACGCTAATTGAACCTGATTCTCATATACTTACAAATGATTATATTGCAAGCATGCTAACTGTACGGGGATGACCGGTTGATTATATTTGTTTGATTAATTGAACTCAGTCCGAGCGAACCCGTCAATGTGTCAGCACCTACAAAAGTGAACACACGTGAGCTAGCTGGCGGCCAATCGCCTGAGTCCACTCCGATAACGAAGTTAGAAGTTGAAGATAATCACTCAAAGTAAGTGTACAGAGATTGTTCCTTGATTTTTTGTGTACCTCTTAGGTGCCTTTATTCCTTCCTTTTTATAGCAGGTAAATCCTCCTTTTATATCTTCAACCCCAATAATCATCATTCTCTAACTTGTACCGTCTGCCACTCTGATTCATCTGACTCATCCTCTGCCAAAACTGTCCCCATCATTCCGCTGTTATCCTTGTGCCGACGGCAGACGAACTCAAGTCACATCACATTAAATGTACCGAGCTCGGCCTGTCCTCATGGCCAAGCTCTTGACACGAAATGCGTTCCCCGAGGAGGCGTCGCATTTAATAGTTAATAGACGCCCTTCCATCACAATTAATACTATCCTATCTCGGTCAAATTGCATTCAATGCTGTGTCAGAGCATTTAATAAGGTATCCCCATGCTTATCGCGGGGCTCTCATGGTTTGGCCCTAAGCTGGGTTTCATTCTTTTAGGCCTCACTGCAGCCCAATGGGTCGAAAACTCGGCCCACCCCCTTCATTTGCCCCTCAGCTTTCCTTTCGCTCGGCATGAGAGAAGCTAATTCGATCGTCCATCTTCACCTCGGCCCATTTATTGCGCCACCGATTCTTTGAATGTCCCCCGATGTTATGTGCAATTTACCACGTGTCAAGGCGTGATTGGCCCGGAATGGGGCGTTTTGCACCTTTCCGATGAGAGACAGGCGACGCCTCACTTCCTCGAGGCGACCGTTGGCGCTTTCAATGAGGATAGAAAATCCCCCCATAAATGGGGTTGTTAGCCTCATTTTCCTTCTTTTTCTTTGACCTTCGATCATTTAAGCTCTTTTCTCCCATTTCTCTCTGTGACGCCATTTCTCTCTTCGTTCCAGGTGATCACCTCCACCACTGCTGAACACACCGGCAAATCCCGTCGTTGTTGTTCTCCAAGCACAGTCATCGTCCGTCGCTGAGTACTCCGCTTCTCCTTTTTCTGTAAGTGTTACAGTTTTTGATTTTTCACCTTCTTTTCCTTTCCATCATCTTTCTACCCTCCTTTGTCTTCCCTCCTGGATTTCTCGGGGCTCAGAATATACACGTTTTCTTGTTTTTTGCCTGGGTTTGGGCTTAGGTTCTCTTCTCCTTCCCCTTTCTATTTTTTTTCCTTAACCACTTCTCTTCTCCGTCAGCCATGGCTAGAAAGGGAAAATTTGTCAAAGAGGTAGACACCCTCGCAGTCCTGACAGCCTTCAGGGCTAGATACCATAGCCTTCCATCAGTCACAGTTCTCTACTGCGACCCTGACGTTTCGGGGTCTCTTTTTCATCCCCGAGAAAACGAGGTTGACTTTCCTATCGCCTCCATAATGGAGGCCGGGGTACGGTTCCCCATTGACCCTCTCCTCAAAGAGATGTTAGCCACTTGTCGCCTCACCCTTCGTTAAATCTCCATCAACTTTATTAGGGTTGTGATGGGAGTGGCTGAGATTAACCGTCGCTATGGCTTGAATCTCGACATCCCAAAAATTTTTCATAGCTACACCATTGCCCTCAACGACCGCATATACTACCTCCGCCAAAGCTCCGTCGCCTAGCAAATGGTGCACGGTCTCCCCGAATTGGACAAACACGGCAACGACTTTATCTTGGTAGGAGGAGACTTCGAATTCTAGGCGAACCGAGCCGGACTTGCTGTCGTTCCATTTCGACGGTTCTAGGGAGTCCAGGTCGATTCATTTTGTTTTTTTTTTTTGCCCCCTCCTCTCCTGACTGTTATGGTCATCACTCATGCATTCCTTGGTCTTTTGCAGATGTCTCCCTAGCCAAGCAGAGAGAGAGAGACAGGCCAACATTTAATGAGGTGTCCCTTTGCTTATCGCCGGTCTCTCATGGTTCGGCCCTGGGCTAGGTTTCATCCTTTTGGGCCTCACTATAGCCCAACGGGTCGAAAACACAGCCCACCCCTTTCACTAACCATCACAATTATAGATGAAGACAAAATGCTTAGGTCAACACCACACAATTGTTCTTTCTTTATCATGTGATATACACGTCAGTAAAGAGTTAACACGATACATACTTTAAGTATTATCACGATACATACTTTAAGTATTATCAGAATAATGTTATAAAAAGTATAATAGTTAATGAAAAACACTTCATTGAAATAGAATCACACTTTGTTTATGCTAAATTCTACTTAACAAACATTTGGGTGAAATAACTACAAATTGTTGTTTTTGTCGCCAAGCTATAAGTTTTACAATTACATCAATAACTACATCAGTAAGAATGCTGCTCCAACTAACAAAAAGGAAAGCGATGACCAGAGTTCCAAAAGACATATTGATGATGAATTGAAGAAGAAGATTATTCATATGCTTCGTTATACTTTAAAATCAAAGAAAAGCAAAGACCAAAAATTGGAAGGCTTAACTCTTTCTTTCACTAAGGAAGCCCCTAGCCCAAGTGGTTAGAGCTCAAACGGGTCCTCATCAACCGGGGTTTAAACCTCGGCACTCCCTCCCTCTTGTAAAAAAAAAAAAAAAAGAACTATCTCTGTCACTAACCTTAAAGAACCCAGAGTCACCTCACCACTATAACTATTTGTTCAACCGACTCAAGTTGGGTTTTAAGCCTTTTTGCCAAACAAAACCTTTTAAAAAGTCTATTGAGTTCTCAAAAAAAATATTGACTATGCCCAGCAACTATAGTTTTTAATTTTTTTAAAACTAAAAACGCAAAAAAGTTAACATAAATAATTTGGTTAAAAAGCAAAAAAGTTAAAAAGCTAACAAATTAAATCAAAACATTAACTCCTAATATATTCTATTCAAACACAATTATTTTTAAAATGCAGTAATATCATTAATTCATAATTTATTTACTACGTACAACTACTAATTATATATAATTGTTAATATTAAATATGTAGAAAGGTAAAATTGTTCAATTTAAATAAAAAAATAAAAAAATTAGCTTTTATTCAAACAATGAACTTTAAAAAAAACTAACTTAAAAATTAAGTTATCAGAAAATCTATTATAAATTAAATTTAATTTTTTAATTAAAATAAAAAAATTAATTTTTAAACTAAATGCGAATCGAGACCTAAATAAAATAATTAACCAACATGCTTTTTTGTTTTGAGAAGATCTTGGAATTGGTAAAACATCTTGGAATTGTCAATTGGTATTTAGGCCATTTGCAGAAAAGATCTATTTGTACATATCGCTTCATGGAGAGAGGTAATGAGAACTATTACTATTTACTAGTGAGAGTGACGCAACCGATCTCGTGACGCGGCAGGGAATCACGTGATGCGCTGCTCATTGCCAGCACCCGACGGACAACACCACCGCCACCGTCCACCGCCTTCCTCCCGACAATTAAATGACAGAAGGATATCACGCAAAAATGGTTGGGCCGGCTCTGCATTTGACACCTCAAAATGACAAACTGTAAATAAATAAACGAAAATGCTAGTTATGGTTCATTAGACCGTTGATGGTGAATAAAAAGTGTATAAATATTTATATAAATTATATTAAGATTTGTAAAAATAATAAATTTTATTTTTAAAAATGCATTAATATTAAAAATGTTGTCTCTTTATTACTATTATGGTAAATTACACTGACCTTCCATGAGGTTTCTGACAAAAATAGAAATTCCAATGTAATTTTAAAAATTACACTAACATCTTCTCAGATTTGATTTTAACATCAAAGAGAAACCAACAGTTAAAATTTTAATTCAATTTAACGAAAACCACCGTTTTAACCTAAAATCGTACTCAAAACTACCCTCAAAACCACCGTCTCCTCCAAAATCACCACCCTCAAACCACCACCCCACCGTCCCCGTCATCCCCGTCCATCCCCCCACCCCC
>JAULJZ010000023.1:4044949-4057976 GCA_032270985.1 Heliamphora pulchella
AATTTTGAAACAAAGATGATTTCCAAGCGATTTACACGGTGAAAACACATAAGATTTCATATGCAACCCTTATACAGCAATAGAATCTGAGATCCTACCTCGTTTGGTCAAAAATCGACGTCTCGATCTATGTGCAAATTCGAGCTTCGTCGAAACAAAATTCTGTCCGGATGGATGCGTAGAGCACGATGCCAAGACTAAGAATCGGTTGTTGGTTTGTCAAAAACCAAGTCCCAGGCCCCCGAGAAGTTTGAGAGAAGGCAGAGAGAAAATGGAGGAAATTTAGGAGTTAAGTTTTGAAAATATATTTTAAAATTATCTAACTCCAGATATTTATAGGCCTCTAAAATATCCTTTTTTTTTGAATTTTTTGAAATTCGTATTGAAACTCCCTACAATTCCGGGAAGCAACCCCGCATGCTTAGATTAACCAAAACAAGTATCGAAACACATACATGCATATTAAAGCAAAAATACTAAAACGTGACTAAAAACACGAAATATGTATATAAATAAAAAAGAAATGGTACAGGGTCTCACATTAATACTCTAAGTTGACATGGGAAGAAGAGTGGAGTTGATTTGATTCTGACTAGGGTTATTTTTTATTTTCTTAGCACCTTGAGATTGACAAGGATCGAAAATTAAAATTTGTCCTTGTCTAAAATTATGTTGATCCACATAGAGAAAGAAAGAGAAAGGAGGGATGGGTAAAATAGAAACCATACAATATGAGTTAGGGTAATATAGGAACTTCATGTGTAATAAAAGTTAATATTGGTAAGATTAGTTAATTTTTTTGACGGTCAATGGACGAAAAGGAGCATTTAATATTAATGACATAATTTGATGGCAGACTAGTGTTATTTCAGAGATCTTAGAGGAGATCTTTGTATTTTTAATTAACCTCAAGGGAAGTGAATGTAATTTACTCTAAAATATTATATTTATTTCTAATTTTTTCTCTTTTTTTACATTGTGTATTTTAGTTTACTAATTATTATTATTTATTTATTATATTAATTATAACTTTTATTAATATCATTATTTTAAATTTTAAAAATTATCTCTAAAATATTTTTATTTTTACTTTATTTTTAAATTTTTTAATATTTTTTTTTTTTATATTTTTTTTTAATGGAGAGTGCATGGCAGCAGGAAAAGGAGAGAAAAAAAAAAAAAAAAGTTAGAAAAACTCAAATCGCTAACAGAATAAAGAGTCTATAAAATTAAAACTACTGAGTTGACAAGTTCCACCTTTCATTTACACCTTAATTAGATAAAAACCAAAAACAGAACTCATCCCGACCCGATTCGGCGCTGCATTGACATAACTGTCACTAAAGTTTCTGGTGTCCTTGCGGAGGTGCGTCGGTTGTCGAAACCAACGATTCAGATTAATAGTATCGATACACTCTATTGTGAACCACACGATTAGAATAGTACTGGTTTGTCTGGGGGGTTCTCCTTTAGATGCAAACCCTATATAACAAATCGCTTGGCCGCCTGGATCACTTCTATCTTGCGCGAACAAACCCTAAACATCTCCGTCTCTCTCTTCTTTCTCTCCAGTATCACGTCTTTGTCCCCCATTGAAGGGATACGAAGGTTTTTTCTATACGATCGGTAAGTGTTTTCGTTTGATTTATTGATATGTGATTTTATAGATGCTCGTGCGAGTTCCGTATATTTTCTTTCTTGGTAGAATCGTGTATCGGAATCGTAGATCTCAGCTATGTCGGTTAAGATTAAGAAAATATCGATATTCCGTATTTGTGATAAATGTTTTTGAGCGGGTATGGTTTATGCTATCGGTTTTTTCTCGTATTTGTTCTTGATCGAATCGCGTATCATAATCGTTGATCTCAACTATGTGGGTTGAGATTCAGAAAATTTTGTCGACGTGATTGATAATTATAGCGGTATTGTTATTTCGTATTCCTGGTAAAGGTTTTTGCGCGTATATGGTTTATGTCATCGTTGTTTGATAGTATTTCTTCTACGTTCGTGAACGATTGTTTTCCTAATTTGTATAGGTTGAGCTTAATACATGTCTAGTGATTGCTGAGAATTGGTGGATAGTGTGGTCTCGGTATCAATTGTTAGCTGAGATTCTTCTCGATTTGATATTGGTTCTATTTCTATTAGTTTCTTCGGTTATTTGTTCTTCATCTTCAGCTTGTGTCATTTTACCCTTGTCACTAAGGCAAGGTATTTATTTCATTGCATGACAACATGAGTTGCTGCTGGTGACACAGCCTAATCTATTATTTTTCCTAACAGTAGTATATGGTTATGACTTATGAGCTATTTTTCTGCATGCATCAAACATTCATCATCATAGTTGTTGAATTGTGAAATGAAATTTTGGTTTTGTAAACTGTAAGTCAAGATTCATTTAAACTATAAATATGATGTTAAACGCTTATGAAACAAAATAAATAAATCTAATGTTAGCACAAATTATACAATAAGAACAATGATTACAAAATCTAATTAGAAAGATATTTACCCTTATCGCAAGAGATTTTGAGTCAAATGTAACCCACTACTAGATTTCTTAAAAATCATAATATATTTTCTTTTGAAATTCATAAAATGGACCAAAAATCTTGAAGACTAGAATAACAAGAGAGAGGGGGAGAGTAAAATCTTTTTAGTTTAAATATAATACACTTTCAAACGTGTCTTGCATGGTTATTGCTAATAAAAAAAGTTCTAAAAAATATTTTGTAATCGTTAAGTTTAAGTCAGCTAACCAATATCATATTAAATTATGACTATTTTTCCAAAATAACAATAAAAAATTATTAGAAGTGTTATTGTTATTTTGTAAATTCTTAAAAAAATGTAATTTGACATTTCTAATATAAATTTGATGTCTTTTATTAGAAATGTCTTTTATTCTCTAATCACTAAATAAGTAACAAATTATACATGATTATGTTTTATTTTTATAATAAATACACTAAATTGTATTATAGTATTCTCAAAATAAAACAAAAGTGATATATAGGAGTTCAAGATTTATTGAATATATCATTTTTAAGAATTACATGAATCGTAAATAGGAAATCGTCTTGTGAATCGAATTGTAAATCGTAAGTTTCATCATGATTCTATCACAAAATAGATTCACTAAGAGATTTGAATCGATTTATACATGAATCGTGAATTGAATCTTGAATCGTAAGATTTTGATATCTATGTCCATAATGATTCAATGAAGTGTTCTTCCATCAAATTTTAACACACATTTATCAATTATTATTTCTGAAGCCATAATTTAACTCCCTTTGAAGGCCTCCCAAGACAAGTGTGATTTTATATTCACTACACAACCTTTTTTTTTTCCAGCGGGGATACTGTTTTGTACAACTTTTGGGTACACTTTTGATGCCGACATGTTTAATTGGCATGTTTAGTCCAAAAATAATGGATGTTCTGAAATGGTTTTAAAAAAATATTGATTATACAGGTTTAAGATTTTGTTTGTTTTCTTTAGCAAGTGAGCATTTGCACAAGTAAAAGTAACATTGATTATTTATGCACCTATTTTATTGTTGGAAGATGAGCCTGGATCTGGTAGCTGACATTATTACCGGTATGTATCTGTATTAGGCTACTAGCAATGTTATTTGTTAGGGTAGTGATCATTATTTTGTATGGGCTGAATTATTTTAATAACCTATTTATCCGTAGTTATGCTTGGCTTGTAGTATTTTGTTCTTTGGTGTTTTCCCTTGTGCTTAGGAAGAATATTTGCCTTTAAACTTACTTGTCCACTGTCGAATCTGTAGAAGGTATATGTAGTTTTTGAAAGTTTCAAGTTTGATGAACTACTTAAATGTGGTAATTTATGTAGCTTTGCATCTTTTTTATTCCAGACATTCTTACAGTTTCCCAAAAATGTTTTGATCTCTCTTTTTGTGAGATTAAATAGAATTTTTGTTGAACAGTCACTTTGTTAAAGATTGAATGACGTTGCCTTTTGAATAATTGTTGATGATGCTTTCTGGTTTTCTTTGTTTATATTATGTCTCAACCTAGCTGTAGTTTTAGTGTGGGTAACGGTCTAATTTCAAATTCTTTTTTTCCTTTCTACATTGTAAACCGCCTATCAAATAATGGTTGTGGTATAATTTGACGACTCTTTTAGCCCATTTAGTTTTGCAAGTTGTGACTCTTTAACCTTATTGATTCAGGAAACTTGCAGGTTTGTCTGTCCCTGCAGATTTTCACCTCGTTTTGCATCAATATTTAGGTCTCTTTTATGTCCGAATCAGCCATTCTCCATCTAGGATCGATTGGGTTGCTTGGAGAGTATTGTCCTACGTCAAGAAAAAAGAGCGGTCCCTTGTCAGAAAGAGTTGACTGTATGCATCTCATATCATTTCAAGAATACCCAGAGTTTTGTGGTTGCAGCTGGGTGCAAGCTTCCTTTACTCCAGAGGAGGATCTGCCTTTTTGTCCCCAAAAATCCTTGGACGACGTCTACATATTGGAATCCAGCACTTCCTCACTGGGCTATCTATAATTTTCTTTTGAGAACTATTTCTAGCGAAGACCAAACATGGCTTTACAGAACATAGGTGCCAGCAATAGCGATGATGCCTTCTACAGGTATAAGATGCCAAGGATGATTACCAAGATTGAAGGCAGAGGAAATGGCATCAAGACAAATGTTGTCAACATGGTTGACATTGCCAAGGCATTGGCTAGGCCAGCTTCTTACACTACGAAGTATTTTGGTTGTGAGCTTGGGGCCCAATCTAAATTTGATGAGAAAACTGGAGTTTCACTTGTTAATGGTGCCCATGACACTTCTAAACTTGCTGGTCTGCTTGAGAACTTCATTAAGAAATATGTTCAGTGTTATGGCTGTGGAAACCCTGAAACAGAGATCCTAATTACTAAAACTCAGATGATCCAACTGAAATGTGCTGCATGTGGTTTTGTTTCTGATGTGGATATGCGGGACAAACTCACAACCTTCATTTTGAAGAACCCCCCTGAAACAAAGAAAGGGTCCAAAGACAAGAAGGCAATGAGGAGGGCTGAGAAAGAACGAATGAAGGAAGGTGAGGCTGCTGATGAGGAGCTGAAGAAGCTGAAGAAAGACGTGAAGAAGAAGGTGTCGTCCAATTCTAAAGATGGACCTGCAAAGCCCAGCTCCAACAAAAAGAAAGCCAGTGGCTCTGATGAGGATCGGAGTCCAAAAGCAGCTACAAGTCAGGTTGATGAGAAGGAAGGGGCTGACGACGATGACGACGATGATGGTGATATTCAGTGGCAGACTGACGCATCACTCGAGGCAGCACGCCAACGCATTCAAGAGCAATTGAGTTCTGTAACGGCAGATATGGTTATGCTATCCGCAAATGAACCAGCAGATAAGTCGAAGGAAGCCAATAAAGCAAGTCACAGCCCAAAAGGAGCTTCTCCGCCTCCGCTGGAGGAGAATCCCAAGGTCGAGAATGGTAACACAAAACATGAAAAACTAGTGGAAGAGATTAAAGCAAAACTAATGAAAGGGATTGCTGCAAACCAATTTGAATCAATTTTGGGATCACTTTCTGGGTCTGCTCAGGAAATAATGACTGCGTTGTTTGAGGCACTCTTTGATGGTGTTGACAAGGGGTTAGCAAAGGAGGTTGCAAAGAAAAAACGTTATCTGGCTGCTGCTGCTGATCAGGATGGAGATTCACAGTTGCTTCTGCTTCGAGCAATGGAGGCCTTCTGCATGAAGCCTAGGCCAGCTGCTTTGAAAGAAGTGGCTCTGGTTCTGAAGGCACTCTATGATGCTGATGTGTTGGAGGAGGAGTTCATTGTCCAGTGGTATCAGGAAGGGCTGGCGAGTGGCAACAAGGACTCTCAAATCTGGAAGAATGCTAAACCTTTCATTGAATGGCTTCAGAGCGCAGAGTCAGAGACAGAGCAGGAATGATGCTTTCTTCTTGTTCTTTCTTTCTCTCTTTCCTTTTTGGTGGTTTCATGTTACGCGTCGATTGTCTTTTGAGTTCTCTATATCTACCTGCCCAGTGTGTCTGTGTGCCCACAGGAGTATGTGTTGGTACTAGCAATAAGCGTAGTCTTGCTCGTGTGTGCTTTTATTTTTCACAGATTTTTATTAGTACAACTGGAAATCTTGTCTTCCGGAGATATTCTGTTTACATTTGGTGTGGTACTTGATTTTCTTTCTGTGTCCCCATAAAATAAATTGGTTTCTAGATAAGAGGCTGATTCTTCCGCATTGACTTGGTGGTTGTGACCAGGGGGAGGGGAGGTGAGGGGATTGATGTCTTTCAGACCCCTTAGGCAGTCTGTTCATTATCGTGCAGGACAGCAGCAGATTGATCCGTTTATTTGATTGTGATGGTGGTGGTGGTGGTGGTTCTGCCTGCGCTGCTCATAATTCAAAATTAATGCAGCATGGCATGGAAGAATTATGAATGTGGTAATGCAAAAGTAGTACCTCCTTAGTACCAATTACATGTGGTATTCCTATTTATAATCAGAACAAATGTTACTTGCTTTTTAAAATGAATTTGGTACACATTTCAATAGTAGGGATAGAATGATTCATTTTGTTTGCGTGGTTAAGAGATAAAATGTGAGTTGATTCCCAAAGTAATTTGCCATAATTGATTGTATCCGATTTCCTTGATCAATTTTTCATAGTAGCCCACTCCCCGAACAAACGTTTTTCTTAAGTCTGTCTGTCCATTTAACTGGCTAAAGATCATCAGCTCCTGTTTTTTGTCTCGATTTCTTTGCTTCTGTTTTTCATTCGTTTTATATATTTTCATAAAAAACAAAATTAATGCAAAATTGATCACCCCCATTGCTTTCATTTTTGTGCTATATAGTTTTTCTTTTTGTTTGAAATTTCATAATCAACTTTGTGTTTATTAAAGGAAATGATGGGTTATTTTTTGATAATTCAAAATAGTTTTCGAATCCGGTTTGCCAAACATTTTTGTTGTGTTTCTTTTTTTTTTTTGGTAAATAAAAAACAAAAGAGAAAAAGAAAATGATACCAAAAAGGCGTGTTTTTTCAAATTGCATTCCAAAAAAATCTTGAAACAAGAAAACCATAGGATGGATGCAGGCAAAGCTTAAACCAAATTAATTGAAGACTATGGAAATTTTCTTGCCATGTAGAGAAAAGGGAAATACAAATGCCAGTTTTAGATTTCTTCTTTATTTCCTTGCGAATAGTTTTTGACTCTTGCAAGTTGACATACCTACCATTTCCTTCAAGCAAGTGATATTTGCAGAAATAACAAAACACGAACGAGATGCAGTTGTGGCGGTTCATTTCTTCCGTCTGATGCCGCAAGAGAAGTTGCGGGGGTGTTCCTACCCCATAGAAAAATGAAAAGCAATGAATTCAAAATGGAAATTACTTTTGGTGGTAATAAAGTGTGTAATTATACAGCATGTTTGGAGTTCAGAATAAAAGAGCCGGACTTAACTATTAGTCCAAAGCATGTTCTTATCCTATGTTTCTTTATCTAAAATATGACGTGACTTTATATCCCAACCGGAACCCATGTCCCTCATACATGGGATAACCAAGTCAGGAGAGAGAGGTAGAACATGGAGTCGTGGAATTAGAAAGATTGTGGGATTAAGGGCGAATACCAATTTATATTCCTATTTAAACATCAAAGCAGATGCTCTAATCCAGCTCCCATTCCATCTGTCTCTGCAAATAATTTCGGAGTTGGCATATGCCTCCTGTTTGTATTTTTGTGTTTTCTAGTAAGGAGAGTGGTAGGGAGAGAGAACTGCTGTCATGGTTGTCTGAGCTTTGGTAAATTAAATCATTCACATGCTTCAACCATTCCATAATGTCAATAACCCAAGATGAACCAAACCATTCAATAATTTAAATAATTCTTGTGTGAATAATTTCGGATATTTTCAAAAATTGTGTAGACTTATGAATTGCTAAAGTTCAGATGGTTTGGAAAGAGGAGTAGAAGAGATTAAAAAGACTGGGGGATTAAGTGCAAAATACCAATTTACATTCCTATTTAAACATCAAAGCAGATGCTCTAATCTAACTCCCATTTCATCTGCCTCTGCAAATAATTTCGGAGTTGGCGTATGCCTCTTGTTTGTATTTTTGTGGTTTTTGATAGGGAGTGGTAGGGAGAGAGAACTGTTGTCATGGTCTTTGTCTAGGTAAATTAAATCCTTTATATGCTCCAGACCATTCAATAATGTCAATAACCCAAGCTGAACCAAGCAATTCAATAATTTAAATAATTCTTGTGTGAATGATTTTGGATATTTGTAAATATTTTGTGTAAACTTATAAATTGCTAGAGTTATCATTTGGCTTATCTTGGGCTCTCTCCTATTTTTCGGAATTGACGTCTCTTTTTTGAATTTTACGAATTTTACGGGCTTTTGTTGGGCATGAATCTTATTTTAGATATATAATATTAGAAAGATTGAAGTCTCTTTTTTGAATTTTAGATATATAGTATTCTAGTGCACAAGGTTTACGGGACAATGCACTTCTTAAGAATGTAGAAATAATTAGAAAGATTTGTTTATTTGTAAATAGTGCAAATTATTTTGTAAAACTATAAATAAATGGTAATAATAATATTAATATGGTTATAACATTTGTACTTGTAAATATTTTTTTTTAAAATTCATAATATTTATGATTTTTATTAATAAACTCACATAATAGACCCGAGCAAATAAACATGACCAAATGTGCAAAGCACGGGATGTACCAGTAGCAACCATTATATATATTGGCTAAAGAATCTCAATGGTTCTCAAGATCAGTAACTGCAAAAGCAAGCAAGAACACATTTCTAAGACACCAGCAAGCTGATACAGTACTATAGTTCTTTTCTGCAAAATAGAAGTGTGTTAGCCACCCTCACCATGATCAACATAATTGTGAAACTCCAGCTCCACTAATTATAATGGGTCCATGAACTGAAATACACAAAAATGAAATAATTTTAGTTTTCGGAATGATAGGTTCTAAATTCTTGGGAGAAACTCAATCTTGTGCTTCTAGAATGCCATTGATGAGCTGGTCTGAAACTAGTATCTTACAAGCACACAGATTATTTTGAAATGGGAAAAACTAATTGCCATGATATTGTGCTGTAGGGAAGGTATCAATGGCATAGAAAGAAATTGATCATATAAATAAGGATCATGGTGATTCAAGCTATTGGGTGAAGGGTTTAAAAGCTTGTATAAAAACAAGCTTGTGTAGAAATAGAAAGATCAATAAGTTTTACTACAAACAACTGCAGAAAGGCATTTCTTGGCAAGGCTCTCTATTGTACAAGCAATCGATTGAAGCAGAACATTTTTTTAAGTTACTTTACTGACGAGTCTGAGATCCTCTAGATTATGACTTTTATTACAACTTTGTTATAGCATAATAAAATCAGAATTACCACACAACCCACCATATATTAGATAGTATGTGGCGGCATGGGGGCAAAAAAAGGAAAGAGATACAAGGGATGCATATGGTCATCAATCATGAACATGATACAAGACCTGTCAAAAACTGTCAATTACCACACAAACCATCATGAACATGATACAAAAACTGTCAAAAGGGTAATCATCACTAACATCAAAACAATAAAGCCACACAAAACCTACATCAAAATGTTGAGGTTATTTCCTTCCCTACAACACTGACAAAGGTCCCCGACAGGGGAAAGAAGGGGAGATAGTTTCTGCATTCCAGCGACATGAAAACCTCTCTCTGAGGGCTCTGTAAGTTAAGAGAACCCAGCAGCCAAGAGAATATATCAGGAAATAATTAAATATGCGTAACTACTCGGTCACAAGCTTGAAATGCATGTAAATAAGGACAAGGACCTAGCACTAGTAGAACACATTGATCAACTACTTCACTCTTGCCCGATAACTGTCTAGATGTTTCAAATCTCGCATGTTCTCACGAGAGAGAGAGAGAGAGAGAACTATTATAGCAACACACAACAATATAACAGGGTTCTTGCACTGGGTGCTGATTAGTCATCAAAGTCAGGACCAGAAAGTTGCAATCAGCAGCAACCATGGCTAGAAAGTACACAAACTATTCCAGCAATTCAACAATTTGCAAACACTGCAAAAAGTTATTGAACTTGAAAAATTACTAACACTATTCTATATGGTAAAAGGTTTGACCATAATTTTCAATCAACAATTTAGTTCATTACATGAATGATCAGAGGTCGAAAAACAACATACCTTCAATCCTTCACAACACAAACAAGGTATCTCCATAGTTGAGTACTCGTCCTCAGCCTGACAATTTCTACGCTCTGCCAACTTCCTTGGTGATGATCCACTATCTAAATCCATCCTATGAGAAGAAAAATCATTAATGCTATCTTTACTTGTTGAAGGCGTGGGGTGTTGTGATCAGTTTTTGCTCTCAATAACTACTTCAAGGGTGGATTTAAGAATATCAATGAAAGGTCGAGATGTAGCCTGTGCAGAGCAAGACAGTGTCCAAGTGTCAAGTCCCGAGGGCTTGTGTCCTCCGAAAGCTGCTGTTTTTCTTGGAACAACTGATCCACAAGCAACATAAAATGATCCTGCATCCTTCAAGTTACTCAACTTGTTCCCATTAAAAAGCTTAAAAAAAAGGAAAATTATGTACAGGTCAACCCTTGGTCTGATCCCTTCTCATTCTCAGAAAATTCGGGAAATCAAATCCCAATAAAATCACCACTGCAGCTACATACAATAAGAGTTATGGCTTTATATTCCCAAAATACCGATTATTGGAAGTGAAGATGAAAGTACTGAGATCCAGGAAGATATTTGTTCTCTCGATTTGCAAAATTTTGAAGTTATTTCATCATTGCATATTAATTGATAGAGGAAGAAAAAATCTGTTTCAATGTGGCCAACTTGAGGAACAAATAAACCAATTAAATATAGAAATTAGACAATGGCAACATAAATCGCAAAGTTTCATAAGTTTCAAGGCAAGTTTCCAACTTTCCATGACATTTGTAGCTGTAAATGGTGAAAACTTCTTTGTTCTTTCCATCAATGGCCATGTTAAAACAGAAGCCAAGTTCTATAAATAACTTGGTTGGGGCACCTTCACAAACCATGAATGGCTAAAATAAGAAAACAGTTTCCTATGCCATCAGTAATGTTGAATCAAGGACAAATAATCATAGACACTTGACTGGAGGCGTGCTTTTATGCCAAATGTGGCTGAAAATAAAAAAAAACCACATTTTCCAAAATCAACTCAAATTAATCAGAGGCAATGTTTGAACACTCAAATCCAAGTCAATAACTGATGCTGCAACTGAGAGGTTCTCTCCCTCATCCGAGCAAACAACCTTAACAAATATATAGTAAAGATAGAAGGAAATTCCCCATACTCAAATAGTTTGCCGTTTTGTCCAAGGAAAATGAAATAATATCATACTAGATATTTTACCAGAGAACAGAGGACAATATTGTACAAGAAATAAATCTTGGTGATAGTTAAATTACAGCCAAGAGTTTCAGGTGAATCATGCAAATCTTGAACATCTGGCTGGGATGTTGGCAACCGCATCAGTCATCATAGGAAGAGTGAGGAGCAGCAGTGCATCCAGGGTCAAAGGGATCTTCAGACCCACAACAATGGCAATATTGTAAAACTTTACCAGAGTCAGGTGTATTCATGGTACCTCCAGTGTGCACGCTCTCGAACTTCCTCTTTGTTTCTCCTAAGGAAGCAGATGAGTGTCAAAAAAATGCAAAACAATATCATAGGACAGCTGATCTCAACAAACAAAGGAAGAGAAAGCGTATGGAAGATAATGACATCAAATACCATTGATGATAAAATGTATTTCATAGAACCAAAAATTGGTCAATAGTTAACAAACAAGTGGATAACTAAGGTATGCAACATCACTAAACTTGTGAAAGTGTGGTATTGCTAGCACATGAGGGATGGCAGAATATGGAGAGAAAGAGAGAGGGAGAGAGAGAGAGATGTGGGTTGACTAACTGGTAGAGGGATGGCAGAAATATGGGAGGGCACAAGGGTGGACCTAGGACTCCAACATTGGGAGGGCCAAATGAGTAAAAAATATTTATACAATATAAAACGTATAATACATATTCAAAAACTTGTACAGATTTCAAAAAAATTGGAGGGCCCAGGACCCCCTGTTCCCCCCTCCCTCTGCCCCTGGGAGGGGAGGAGGGGGGTAGACTGGTAGAGAGAGAGAGAGAGAGCGCTGTAGGTTGACAGGTAGAAAAGTGCCTTAATAGGAATAGTTTTCGCTGCTTACAATGAATATTGGATAGGCTTGATAAAAAAATGGTAAGTCTATTTTCTTCTGAATCACTGTATTTTTGCGAGGGGTTCATACTCTTCCCATCCATTTCATTTTTGCCTCAAAAAACTATTCAAACTGTGCAGCACAGATTGCCGTTACAAAGGCAAACATAATTATGGTGCCCCATTTTTTGTTTCTCAGAGTTATAACAGATTTACCAAGAATGACAGCGTGAAATACATATAGTAGGATTATGCAGATGGAAAAAGGGTCATGAATCACGATTCACGAGTTCCTCATAATTTCCAGACGGTAACCACAATACACACTGAGGAAGGTAGAAATTGAGAAATTGAGACAGATTCCCAACTTGCTGTTCAATTTCTGACTGAAGCTTTCCTCCCCAATTTCCAACATAGTGTTCTAGTGGTAGAAACGAAATTTCTAATTCAAAGAAGCAAATGTTCAATCAAACATATCTATAGACAAACCAATCAAAGTGCAAACCACTTGGCTTAGCTGGGTGCCGAACAAAGCGAAACTTTGGTCATTTGTGAATAGCCTCCCCTGACTGTGAGACAATTTTTTTTTAGGATACCATCAGCACCCATTTTATCAGGAAAAGTACTCCCCGGGACTATTTTTCTTTCTTTTCGGCTGTCTCTAATTTCCGAAGTGCAACCCCCCCCCCCCAACTATTTTATACATATTATATATAC